>JAWWEW010000112.1:46777482-46808376 GCA_035583185.1 Anabacerthia variegaticeps
CTCCACCCCTACTTTATATAAGTCCCCGCTTTCCTCAATAAAGTGTTCACCCATGTTCACCTTTCCCTCGGTGTGGACTGTTTCCTCCTTTCCCGTTGGAACGCAGTTTTCATTCTGAGTATTTTAGTCTATCCCATGAAGTCAATTCCAGCACCACCAGACACTGTATGGAAGGAAGTTTAGTAAAAACCTGTAAAATGTCCTTGTCCATTGTAGCGCATAGAGAAGACAAAATTAATGTTGCTTTACTTGGCTTGTGTAAAGCTTAGTTGTTTACATCAGACATAGCAATCCCATTTCCTCTCTTTAGTCAGTGTTGAGAAAGAAGCCATTCTAGAGGTACTTCAGTGTACTTATCTTGGGCACCTATCTCAAATTTCCATTAAGGATCAGCAGGGCTATACTCTGTATAGCTCTCCTGTTTTTATTACATGACACAAACGAATTAAAGGAAGCAAAAAGTTTCTGCTATTCCTTCTGTTTCCAGATCTATTTGATACGTATTCTGCAAGTCACTATTACAAAACTGCCTAAGGAAAGGAAAGAATTCTATATGTAAGTCTTGTAACTAACTACAATGCAGTGCTACTTCCTCATTTCATTTTATAGAAGTTATGAGAAGTAATGAGGGTGAGTCATACTGGTTCATACATGACTGAAGATACTTGTAATAAACTAAATGTTAAGGCATACTGTGCTAACTCTTCAGCTCCAAGGTATCCATGCTTTCAGATGAAGGAATTGGAATGGAAAATGTGAGCTGGGCAAGAACTCTGTAGCTCTGGCTTCCCTCAATGCAAGTTCCTTGGATCTATTGCTTCTGACTTTGAAGTTCACCTTAGGACTATTTTTAACATAATTTACAGAAAATAGTCAAAAGTAGATTTATCTGAAGTGCACGTGAGACTTTCAGTGATATTGATATATAACATTGTCTACTCCAATTACTGTTCTTCCCATGAACAAGACAGTTTGAGGAAAAGGAAATGTAAAAAATGATAGAATATCCTCCTAAGAGAAGCAAGCCTAATCCAAACAGAGTTCTAATTGAAATTGAATTTAAAATTTCTGGATCACATCATATATAGTCAGAATCATGGAGTAAGAAAAGACTTGGTGAAAGTAGGATTCAATCAGTATTTTCAACTTTAAAACATCTTATACTGTCACTATGGCCAAATTATTTCTATGCATTTATCAGGGCACATGATGTTCTTGAGAAGCTGTAATTCAGATGTGCTCTTTTCAAAACACATTGTTTTTAAGCTATGGTGTTCAATGTCTGGAAACATTGCTTTCCTGCCCTGATGGCTGAGTCATCCATGTAACCAAATCAAAATACCAAAGAATGTACTGACTTCAAAATGGCAAGTAGAAAAAGAAACTATTACCTGATAGATATCAGCCCACATATATTTCTCACTACGAATTTTAATTGATGCAAGCATACCTTTTTGTTTTCTAACAAGAAAAAGAACCTTTATTACATAATTGTAGGTTTGACCATCCATTCTCACATTAACGCCAGTGTCACTGCTATGACATCTGTCCCTCACCTGTTCCTTTGCAGTCAGTGACCTGCTTCTCCTCTCTCCCTTCACCCTCACTGGCTTAGCTACAGGACTCTGTCCTTTGTACTGTCAAAATTCTGGGATGCCTTTTGATTCCAGTGTATCTAATGTTTATAATATTTAATGTTTATAATCATGTTCATTCTTGTTATCCATGCGCTGTCTTCACTGCATGTCATGGAGCACCTCTTTAATGAGGAGACACTGCAGGAGCTGGGTCTGTTTAGCCTAGAGAAGACTCAGAGGGGATCTCACTAATCCCTGTAAGTAACCCAAAGGTGGGTGCCCTGAGGATGGTGCCAGGCTCTTTTCAGTGGTGCCCGGTGAGAGGATGAGGAGTGATGGCCATAAACTGAAACACAAGAAGTTCCACCTCAGCATGAGGGAGAACTTCCTCACACCGAGGGTGGCAGAGCACAGGACCACGCTGCCCAGGACGCTCAAAGAGACAGGGCCGCATCTCTCTGGAAACATTCCAAGGCCACCCGTGTGTTCCTGCGCAACCTCCTCTGGGCGACCCTGCCCTGGCAGGGCGGGGTGTGGACTAGATGACCTCCAGAGGCCCCTGCCAAACCCAACCACGCCCCGGTTCTATTTCCCTGTAGCGAGCGTATGCCCGTGCTCTCCCGCCCGCGGGGACCATGACGGCGCTTGCGCCATGACGGCGGCGCCTGCGCGGGGCACGCCGGGGCGCGTAGTCCCCGCGCGCCGGGGGCGGGGACACCGCTCCGAGCGCGCGCTCCTTGAAAGCGCCGGGCGGCGGCCGCGACGGAGCGGAGCGGCGTGGCTGCCGCGACCCCCCGGCACACCCCACCCATCGACGGACACACCGACGGACGGACACTGGTGGTGCCCCCCCCGGCCCCCCCCCCCCGCCCCCCCCCCCCCCTCCCCGGGCAGCCCCCGAGCCTGCCGTGCTCCCGGCCCGGCGCCCCCCCCGCTCCCCGACCCGACCCGACCCGGCCCGGCCCGGCCCGGCCCGGCCCGGCCTGGCCTGACGTGCCTGGAGCGAAGACCCAGGCCTGGCCTTGTGCCCGCCCCTTTCCTTTTCCCCCCGCTCGCTCTGCAGCTCGCACGGCGCCATGGGGATCCAGGGCCTGCTGCAGTTTATCAAGGAGGCTGCCGAGCCCTCCCACGTGAAGAAGTACAAAGGGCTGGCGGTCGCAGTGGACGCCTACTGCTGGCTGCACAAAGGTGCCTATGCCTGTGCTGAAAAGCTGGTCCGAGGAGAACACACAGACCTGTAAGTCTTCGTTACGGTTCGGTCCTCTTAACAAGTATAAGTTTCGCTAGCTTGATGTTTCTTGGACGAAAAACCGAGTTATAGTAGTTTCGCTTCTAACTGTTGCTTCTGAATCCTCAGTCCTAGTTAAACTCTTTTGAAATGGAAATTTTGGCCGTAGGTAAATGGCTTTCCAACTGTGCGAAATAAATATTAAATTATACTTTGGGGCAAAAACTCTTAGAATATTTTTTTGTTAAAAAATGGCTGTGTGGGTTAGGGTTTTTTTCTAGCATGCCTAGCTCTGTTATAATGTAATTCCTCTGATGAGATTCTGTACATGCAGTTCATATGTTTCACTGTTATTTTCAGGCACCTTTTTTGTATGCAGCGATACTTTGTAAATACTGCCATGACAAAGGTTGTAATGACATGGAGGAATTATGAGAAACGTGTTGTGCCCTGAATAAGAGTTAATATTTTTTGCTTGACATTGTATGTTTTCAGTAGAGTAGCTTTTCTAATGTAATATGGATTTTTCATTTACACAGTTATATTTCTAAGAAAGGAAATGAACAAAAATTGTGGTCATATTTCAAGTTCAGCTCTGCAGCTTAGCTTAGGTTTGTGTAAGTTCTTGCTCATCTCTGGAAAATTGGGTTGAACTCTGGTTTTAGGTTGGGTGTAGTTTTAAATCACAGAATGGGTCAGGTTGGAAAGGACCACTGGGTGTCATCTGGTCCAACATCCTGCTTACGCTGGGTCGCATAGAGCACTTACTCAGAATTGTGTCCAGATGGCTTTTAAATATTTCCAGAAAAGTAAGAGATTCTAAAACTTCTCTGGGCAACCGGTCCTAGTGCTTGGTCACTTGCACAGTAAAGTTCTTATATCCAAGTGGGATTCCTGTGTTTCAGTTTCTGCGCGTTGCCTCTTGTCCTATTGCTTGGCACCACGGAGAAAACCTTGGCTCCATCAAATGTTTGACTGGAGGCAATAGAGTGTTGATGATTTGAAAATGGGTTCAAATCTTTACTCCTACTTCTGCTGATTTGAAGAACTGGGGAATTTTATCCAACCCTGCTACCTGCCCTTGAGGGTAGTGGAGGGCCCTCAGAGTCCTGAGAATGGGATATGCTTCAGTTGAGGAAAAAATTGACTGTCAGGAGAAACATTCATAGTCACAGGAAACTTTGGAATGGTTGAATTTAAATACATAAATATTTTATAAGCAAATCTTGTTTCCATGCACATTATCATCTGAGGCTGGCACTTTAACTATTACTTTAAAATTCATTGGGATTGTGGTATTATATAGCTAATGTGCTATTTGCTCCTGGCTTTCAAAAAACCTGGTTTCTTTTCAGTAGCTTTAAACTCAATTTCTTCATTCCAAATGCTTGTAAATCTCATGCTCCCTCCCTTCTCTCCCCCCTGCTGCAAAGGTTACTCTTTCTCTTTTAAAATGTCCTTAAAATAAAAAAATCCTTGATTTTTTTTTTCATTGGTTATCATGTAACACTTAGTGTTTACAGCAGCTATTATATTTTAGTACTGTGCTGCCAATAAAATGATCTCGTACATATCTGTAGAAATGACAGGTAAGGAGATGTGAGGTCTGAGAGAATAAATAAAGTCTGAAATTCCCAACAAACATTTTTCCAAGGGATGGGCTTGGAAGACAGTGGAAGACCGTGCCCTGGTTCATACACCATCTTCACAGTTAGTACACATTGGGGTACTTTTCCATCTTTTGAAATACTTTTAGTGCTGTACCCGTATTTTTAGTATGGGAAGATAGGTTTCTATGTCTGTCCATAGCATGTACCCACTGTTTGGAGAGAAGAGTGGATAGTTCTACAGAGAGAGATTTAATAACTCCATGACTCCTTCCAACTCTACAAGAGTGCACTAGTCAGCCTTTCCAGGGAAAGATCATGTACTGTGCTTGTCTGCCTGCTGTTTCCCTGACCATTATGAATTGAGTTCCTAAAACTGAAAAGATCCGTGTTTTAACTCTTCAAGTTTTTGTCAGTATTGAATCCTAACACAGGAAAATCAGTCTGAATTGTACTTGAGTTCTTATTCAATTTTGTGTAGAAGAGAGGAGCAGTCAGTCCATTTGGAAGGTGAACTCTTTCTCTTGGTAATAATAAAACCCTAAAAGCAAGCAAACAGCATTCAAGTGTTGTTACTCTTTTTGTGATGCTGGGACAATACGTGGCCTGTTAAGATCCTTGAACAATAAATAGTTAGTCCTACAGTTCTCCTTTCCTGCAAACAGATAATATGCAAGAGACTTGTGGTTAACAATAAAAGTTTCTTTTCTCTTTTTATTGTTGATACAGTTATGTAGCTTTCTGTATGAAACTTGTTGATATGCTCCTCTCATTTGGAATTAAACCAATTTTGGTATTTGATGGATGCACCCTGCCCTCTAAGAAGGAAGTGGAAAAGGCCCGACGAGAGTAAGTACTGAACTTTATTGATTTGCAAGCAAAGCAGTGTGTTTGTCGCTACAGTTAATTTTCAAAGTCAAAAAACCTCAAACTTCAGCGAGGTAGTAAGGTCTGGTAAACTTCCCTGCAATGTAGTGTGATTTCATTTAATTTACATCTAAAATCATACAAACTTCTTAGAGGTTTCATTCCAAAAATAGACATGCACTTCACAAGTAAAAGCCATTTGATAGAGGAAGGAAGTGAACCTCTGAGCATTAGCTCCTGTAATGTATTAGAGGCTTTTAGTTTACCCGCCCATGTGATATCTCTGGACAAAAATATTTCTTTCCAATATAATTTTATCTAAAAATAATACCACCTTCCTCATCTTTCTGTGCAACTAATACAATAAACTTGTTTCAGATTTGGATTCAGGTCCCTATAAATGGAACTTCTCACTGAAGATGTGAGAATTTCTTGCTAGTGATTGTTTTTTATAAATTCCCATGAGACACGTGCTCCCTTCAGTGTGGAGTGAACGATTTCCGATATTTGAAATTAAGTAAATTATGCCTTCTGTTTTTTAAACCAATAAGTATCTAATGTCAGATACTCCCAAATTAAATTAAATCTATTTTACTGCAAACTGAGAGTGGTTGCATTTCTTCTTTTACACTGCTGATTTCAGTTCCTGAATTGTCGCTGTTTTCTGAGGAAATGTTCTAAATGTCAGCGTACCCAACCTAGTTATCCTGGTCAATACAGCAACTTAGTTATTATTCCATTTTAAAAAAATGCACAATAGACCACATTTTGAAAGTGTTCCAATTTTTTTTCCCCCCTTTCCTAGCTGTCTCTCTTAGTCCTCTCTGCTATTTGTTCTTTTAAATGAGAAATAATCTGAGTTTGGTGGGTGTTTTTGTCTATCTTTTAGGAAGCGCCAAGCCAGTCTTCTGAAGGGGAAACAATTGTTGCAGGAAGGGAGATTGTCAGAAGCTAGGGAATGCTTTGGGCGAAGTGTAAATGTTACCCACGCTATGGCTCGTGAAGTTATTAAAGTAAGTTGTCAATACTGTTGATAATACCAGCTTAAAAAAAAAAAAAAATGCAGTAGGTAGTATGTCTTACTCTGCATTTGTATGGCTACCTCTTCTGTGTAGACAAGAAGAATACTCCCCTCTTCCTATTCTCTAATTGTCCTGCATATTACTGGATTGTGTTAGGCACAGTTAACAAACTTTAACTTCACTTAAAGTTTAATATGCCCAGTTGTATAAATAATAATGATGTGTCATTTGAAATATATGTCTTCTTACTGCTATGAACTGAATTTAATAACGCCTTATTTACTTTTGATGCACAAAAACTAACCACAATTACTATTTTTTTACATTTTTCTGCTCTACTAGTTTCTGAGCATAGACTACAGAAAAAAATTTGGCTGCTTAAAAACCTTTCTAGTAGCTTTTTGCTATACTTCCACTTCAGTCAAAGGATCTTTATCAAAACAGTATTAAGTTTGTTCTACTGCTGTTTTTCCTCTGTCCAGAATATAGCTTGCATGAGTTTGAAGCTGACACCTGTAGTCAGATGCAGTGACCATAATGTTACAGATCTACACAGGAAAAGCTGGTTTTGTAGATGGGTCTATATAGATCTAAACTGCTTGAAACTTGAGTTTTTGAATATGAAATATTGGGCTCTAATAGGGGCGGGATGGATGTGTGATTAAAAAGATCATGGTTTTGACTTTTTAATGTAGAGGTTCTTATGCTTTCAGATGTCTTAAGGTAATTACTGAAAATTGATGTAAAGTACTTGTCTGCTTCTTGTTTACATACAGGCTGCACGAGCCCGGGGAGTTGATTGTATTGTTGCTCCTTATGAAGCTGATGCTCAGTTGGCTTATCTTAATAAGATTGGCATGGTTCAAGCTGTAATTACGGAAGACTCTGATCTTTTAGCTTTTGGATGTAAAAAGGTATGGAAGGATATACTAACAAACTTCACCTCTTCCTGATATCCTAAAGGCACAGTTTGAAGTTGCGTTGCCAGG
Organism: Anabacerthia variegaticeps; assembly: GCA_035583185.1. Taxonomy (NCBI): domain Eukaryota; kingdom Metazoa; phylum Chordata; class Aves; order Passeriformes; family Furnariidae; genus Anabacerthia; species Anabacerthia variegaticeps. The sequence goes on from JAWWEW010000112.1 coordinate 46,784,773, forward strand.
TGTGTTTGATGTATGTATTTACTCTTACACAGTAGATGTGGGAAACAGAAGAGATAAGAATAGCACTTGGCTTCTGTTGTTTCCACCAAGTGCAATGAACTAGTTTATATGAGTGAAAATTGTTTTCACTTCCTCTTAATTTTCAGGTATTTCTGAAAATTGACAAGTTTGGAAATGGACTAGAGATAGATCAAGCACGACTAGGAAGCTGCAAACAGCTTGGAAATGTATTTACAGAAGAGAAATTCCGCTACATGTGTATTCTTTCTGGTTGTGACTACCTCTCATCAATTCATGGAATTGGGTTAGCTAAAGCGTGCAAGTTACTAAAATTAGCCAACAATCCAGATATTATAAAGGTAAACTTGGTTTTGTTTTTTTTTAAATAAGGCTCTGCATTTTTTTCCCCCTCATTACTTGTGTGGGAGAGACAAGGTTTTGGAATCTTATTTGATTGTATGGATATGCACATTTATGTACTAAAAACAATATAGAAGAAAAGTTTGGTACGGTGCAAAAGATAAGGTCAGGTTTTTTCTTGTCCAATGCATGAAATGCAAACAAATGTAGTACTAGGAAACACAGAGGCTAAGAGACTGGGAATGACTTCTGTGTAGGTATTAAGGGAGTAAGGAGGTTTTTAAGAACTAATAAGAATACCTTATGGGCCTGCCCTGGAGGCAGGTAAATCTAATCCGGAAAAGCATTTAAATATGCAGTCTAATTAACTTAGTGTGTTATCTTCTTTCTTAAGTTACTTGTGTGCTTTAGCATATTTTGTTTTTTTCTCACAGACTGTACACAACTATGATTTTTATTTTTAAAATTTTCTGTATCATGTATAAAAGGCATCAAAGTAACTGGTTTGGCTTTTGTGGAAGTAAAAAGGGTACTTTGAACTTTTCCCATGTAAATAATTTCCTTTAATGTATCCCTGAGCAAAATGTCAGGGCTTAATCTGATTAGTATTGCTTTTTTTCTGTTCTAGAAACACCCATGTATTGCTTATGTGTCCTGATAATATGAATAGTAAAGTCTGATATGCATTAGTTTAAACACATATACCTTAAGGAGATGTTCTGTGTTTCTAATCACATTTTTACTTATTTATTAAACAATAAGTATTCATAAAGAGTTGAATTGTTTTACTTGATTGTAAACTACTTGAGTGAGAAAATAATATATAAAATTTCCTTTACTTTCCTTACTCTGTGCAAGTTTAATCTGCTGTTGTAAGAGGACATGCATTCCACGTTTAATTACAAGCAAAGATACTTAATAATTTGCATGTATTTAAGTGCTTGTGTGAGCTGTTTAAATGAAGCAGTTGAGCAATTTGTTTTTCACAGGTTATTAAGAAAATGGGGCACTACTTGAAGATGAATATAACCGTACCAGAAGAATACATACAGGGTTTTACACGAGCCAATAACACATTCCTTTATCAGTTAGTTTTTGATCCTGTCAAGAGAAGATTAGTTCCTCTGAATGCATATGGGGATGACATTGATCCAGACACACTAAGTTATGCAGGACGGTATCCTTTATGTTGAAACGGCAGAATGGGGAAATAAGGGTGAGCAGGTGTGGTGTCTTATACTTCTCATTCCGTCAGTGGTGTACTTAGATTTGTTTTCATTGCACCTCTGCTGTTGACTAAAGCTTGGCTTTTCTGCAGTCTTAAAATTTTGGGGTATTTTCTTCTTTTCTTCTTTGCTCTGGTTTAAATAAATGAAAAAAAATTGCAGGGAGTAACTCAGTGACTTATCATTGATACATCATTTTAGGCAGAAGTTATTCATCTGGGTTTTTTCCTCTTCAGAAAAGAAATTGTTAAATGCAGGCTATATTTAAACTGTTTGAGTTACTTTACAACTGTCTTTAATTTCTGCTTAAGTGTGTTATAATCTCTGCCAGTTTAATCTCACAATTTCTGTTCAACTCATTCTCTAGTCTAAGCATTTGCTCTTTACCAGATATCTCTTTTCTGTAGAACAAGTAGCATTTTACAACATAAATTGCAGCATGAAAAATTAGGAAAATTAAGAAATGGGACTGTTGAAGTAGTTTCTAGCTTTGTATGTTCAAGACACTTAATCGCTGGCATTTCCAGAAAGTAGGAAGGAGAAAGCTGGTAACTTTTTCTGCTGACAAGTGAAGGAGTTAATTTTGACTTATATCTGCAGTTCTTGTCAAATCATGAGTTACAATTGCTGTTACATCAAATTGAGCCAAGAACAGTGGTATTAATGCTTTTGGTTAATATTCTAGCCATGCTTTTTAGCACAAAAATGGGAAACAGATATCATGCTACAGTTCTTGAAATATAATAATCAGATATTTTCCTTTACTATGGTGGAAACAGACATTTTGGTGATGATACCGCTTTTCAAATTGCCATTGGTAATATTGATATCGATACAATGGAACAAATAGATAATTATAACCCTGACACTGCACAGGTAACCTCTTTACCTCTTTGTTCTGAAGTTATGTATTAAGAATTTGATGTGGGTCTGAACATTCATGAAAAAATGATTGAATGTTAACTGCAAATGAATTGGCAATGAAAGCTTTTCTGTTGTTACGGAAACTGTATGCTCCCAACACGTATATTTATCACTCTTTTTACAAGTAAAGTTTTATTTTTCGTGGCATCTGACTCTAATGTTTGTTTTACTGTCAGAGTTTTTTGGTAAGTCCTTAATACTAATGACAGAAGGAAGTGGTTTAAAATCAAAATTATCAGAGATATTTGAATTCCTTTGAAGTAGCATCCCAAATTATGTTTTCTGAATAGAAATAAAATTTAAACTTGTAATTTTGTAACAGATGATCAGTTAAACACTTGTACTATACTGAAATGAAGTCATGGCAGCACAAAAAAAGAGAATTTTTATAAAAAGCTTGAGAAATATGGGAACAAAAAAGAAAAGGTGTGTCAAAAAGAGTCTGTCACTAGATGCACAAATGTTAAAATGTCCTTCTATACTAAATCAGGAAATCATATGTAGAAGCCAAGATTATAAACCTGTGTCTTGGGTTTTAGTTTTATCTTTTTTTTTTTTGTAGCCTGTGCAGCAGAGAAGTTATGGCTGGAATGACAGACGTGATAATCATGTAAAAAGCATTTGGAGCAGAGAATACAAGTTTGGCCCTACTGAAGATACTGTTCCTCCTAAAATGCATTTACTAGAGAAACCAACAACCAAAGGCATGGAGAAAATAATTAGTGTTAAAGGGCTAAAACTTCCAGGCAAAGAGCTCTTGGCAAAAAGGCCAAGGAGTGGTATGTTTCTGTTAAAGAATTATGTGAATAACACTAGAAGGCTGTGGGAAAAGATTTTATCTTGGGCTTGATGGTATGAGATTTTTAGAGGCTTAACTCTAAACTGTTACTGTCTATATTGTGTTTTCAACGAGCTACAAGACTCAGAAGCTGTAATATTAAAGAGCAGATAGTGATGAAGGGTGATGGCTACCTTTCTGCAGAACTCGAGTTTAATTTTCTATAAAACTTTGGTGTTTTCAATTTTAAGTTATGTTTAATATAATCTGTTCTGGTTTTATGTGGTTTTGTTTTTCATTTCTATTTTATAATGGCTGTGAAGAAATTAAAACAGTGTGTTATTCCTAGCATTGATATTAGACCAGACAGAAAACTTGAAGAATGTTTTCTGTACTCTTCTCACAGTGTGCTGCCTGTATAGATACTCTTTATGCCAAGTTTTTCACTTTCTCTAGTGGATCTAGTGGACCCTATCTTGTCTTCTACGCCACCTAAGTTATATGTGCTGAAATACACTGTGGGCTTTTAATAGAAGGGGCACTTTTTTGTTCCCATTATGCCTTATCTAATATGTTAAGTATTTTCTCTTCCTCTGCTTCCTTTTCTTTTTCATTATTCTACTAGGGCTTCATTTTTTGCCTTTGTTACTCTTGGTATCTTCCTAATCTCTCATGTATCAAAATTTGTAGCAACCTACCTTTAAATCAAATCTAGTTTTTCTTTCAAAGTATTTAAGAAAAACAACAAACAAAACAAAAAAAACCCATACCAAAACAAGCATCCAAAACAAACATCATGCTTCACTTTAGTTGTTCTGCCTTCACTCCATCTACCAAAAAGTTATTTTTAAGTCTATATACTAGAAAACAATGGTGTTAAGACTTTTTAGTTGTAATATCAATAATGTTCCTAAAAGACCTTACTAATATTTTTAATATGTAAAGCTTAGTTATTTCATCACTGGTTAATTGTAGTATGTACTTCTACAATGATGTTTAAATTGTCTAGATTTAGAAGAAATCTCAGATGGAGATCTGTTGAAGCAATATTTGTTTACAAAAGCAAAAAGAATCAAGGAGGATGATCATAATGGTCAAGCACAAAAGAGTGTCTCAGCAATACAAAGCGTTGATTCTTCAGGGAATTCTGTGACTCAAGAAAGCTCTAACTCCCTGCCCAGAGTTAGAAATAAATTTGCTTCCTTTTTACAAAGAAAAAACAAAGACAAGGATGCTGTAATTGTTCCAGGAACAAGAAGCAGGTATGCTTATGTCACATATTTTCATAAGTAACAAAGTAGTCTTAGCTGTCCTGGTTGCTGAAATAACCTTAATACTGAAAACATGAAAAAAGCTACTTCAGACTTTTCTATGTAATTGCATGCACCTGAGCCAAGATGGAGAATCCTTTGTGCTAAGCAGGCTATCTGTGAGACAGATAATGTTAATTTTTTATTGCAGAAGTGAAGCCTGAGACTATTCATAGAGTCATAGAATCATAGAATGGTTTGTGTTGGAGTGGACCTTAAAGATCATCTTGTTCCACAACCCCTGCTGTGGGCAGAGACATTATTCACTAGACCAGGCTGCTCAGAACACTTCCAAGGATGGAATATCCACAACTTCTCTGGGCAACCTGTTCCAGTGCCTCACCACTACCTCATAGTAAAGAATTTCTTCCTAATACCTAATCTAAACCTGCCCTCTTGAAATTTGAAGTCATTCCCTTAAGTTGACAGAGTTTTTTGTTTCAGTAAGTCCAAACCTGGTCATGCTGTATGACAAATACGTATTTGTATTCATCTCATTCAGTTGATGCAGCTAATCTCTGTACAACGCTTTGAGAAGAGGGACTTTGGGTTTCTTAGGTTTTTGAAGGTTTTTTTTTTCATTTAGTTGTATTTGGCCACAGCTACTTGAATTTGTTTTACAAAGCATTATCACAATTAAGTCTATTATTGTGTAATTTTTATCTTAAATAATTTGAATGTTTTAGAGCATTTAAATATTTAGAGCAATTTAAATATTTAGAGCTCTCTAATTTTACAGAGCAGTCTTAATACTGATGCTCTTTAGTTCTAAAGCACAACTTCCTGAGCTGAAAGCTTTTGCCAGTTTTGTTATGTTGTATCCAAACTTAAGAGTTGTCACTGATTATAGGTTCTTCCCTAAATCTGTGACCAGTACTCTTAGGAGCTGCTGCTATAGCATGGGAAAGAAGTAGTAAGGTTCTAATTTCCTTGATAAGAAGTGCTGAAGTACTTCACTACTGCTTAGCTTTATGATAATTAATTTATATATTCTTAAGTTTTGTAGGATTCCTAGATGTTTCTGATGAAGATCCTTATTAGTATTTCAGTCAATTAATGAGATGTTTACAGATGCTTTTTTCCCCCTTTTTTACTGTTATTTGTTAAATGCCTCCCTGGGGGACTTTGCCTATTGTTAAAATAATTTGTCTGCAAGTATACTTGAAAATAAAATTTTCAAGTAGAAAATAGAGACAATTATTGGATTTTGAAGATGACATACATTTGCAGTAACTTTCTTCTTCCTTGCCTTTACCTTTTATTTTTATTCTTTTTTAGGTTTTTCTACAATGATGCAACTATGTTTGATGGTAGAGCAAAGAAGGATGATGATCTAACTCCAGATGCTGAGCAGGATTGCCAGAAACAGGAAGTAAAACATGTAGGAGAAGATGTTTCTCAGTTTTCGGAAACGGAAAAATCAACAAGAACTGTCTTTACATCTCCTGGAGAAATGCAGAAGAGTTGTTTCCAGTGGTTCAGCAGCCTTGTAAATAATTCACAAAACCCTGGTCCATCTCACACTGTATTTTCACAGCAGTTTCACCAAGAGAGAAACAACTGTGTTGTCTCCCAGGAAGATCAGAATAATGGGGTCCAAACAGAGGATGGGGCAGTGTGTGATGAACTGGAGGAAGAGTCCTCCCCCTTAATAGAACTGGAACAGTCATCACAGTCTTGTGAGTCTTGTAAGCCATCAGAATGTAGTATGGAGTCTTCAGAAATATTACAAGTGTCCAACAACAGTTTAGATGTAAAGGTAAGAAAATTAGACATTTGTTTCAGCATATTTTTTTTTCACTTCAGATTATAAAAGAAGTTATGCAGTGAAGTCTTTTCTTTAGGGTGATACCGTAGAGAGTATGTAGCTTGTGCTACCAGAACTTGTCTCTAAACAGAATCATAGGATACTTACATTTTATTCTTGTCAATGCTTAACACAATTGTAACATAATGTGGATTGACATACTACCTTAAATAATGTTTATTCTCTGGTTTGAGTTTGTCTTCAGTCTTTCTGCTGCTATTACAACAGTGGGTCATAAAAAAACCTGGTAGGCAAGCTTTTGTTCTCGCCTTTTGTTAGTCCCTGAAGTCCTTTCAGAAAACATATATGTGTCTTCGTAGCGTTGTTTGCTGAAAATAAGCCCAGGTCTTTGTGTAAGTCCTTAGAACTACTGAAAAGGTTATGTCTTACAAAGTATATACCTGTAGATATGAAAATATATATTGTGTTTACGAAAAAAAACCAACCTGTTTTAAAACAATTTTTTCCTTAAGGAATCTGACTCCAGTTCAAAAATGGCTGATGATGGTCATACTCAGTCTCTGGTATTTTCTGCTGCTCAAACTGACAGAAAAATTACAGTCATAAAGACCAAGGTAAGAAGAATTCTTTTAACTCTATGAGCTTTACTGAAATCTGAAAATCAGTTTTTGCTTTCTACTACTTCATTTAGAACTCTTAATGAAAAGCAATGCAAATGACAGCAAGACAAAACTATATTCTTATTCATCTACATTGGAGCTGAAATGAAACATAACCAGGCCACCTATGATTGATAACACAGTTGCAACTTGTTTGTGGATAAATAAGTCAGAGGAAGATGTTTTCATCCATTCATGTATAGCCCCACTGACTTGCTCCCAGACAGACTGAAAATCTCTGCTCAATAAGAATATTGTGTATTTTGTGAAATAGTGGCATCTTGTGGTTATTGTTAGGAACTTACTCGTTTAGATGGAATTTACATTTTTATTCTGCAACATTAACATTTTTCCTGCTTCTCCTCAACAAGACTGAGCAACAAAATCATCCTGGGATTCAGAATTTTTTTACTTTGTTTTTAAGGCTGTATTTAATGTTTTACTTTGTTTTGCTCACTTAAAAGGTATATTGGGAGAATGAATATACTGGAGGTAATATAAGCATAATGTCAAAACAAAATTTCAGTGTGCTTGGAGCCCTGCAGACAACAGAAAAACTGCTGAAAATCTGTGAGGACAGTATGGTTTATTTAAAGCAAGCAGCTAGTAGGAGGATTTCCCCCACTTATTTCCTTGGTCATGCATTCTCTGTTTCCTTTATGTGCTGGTAATAATATTTATAATGAACTGTATCAGAAAACTGGAGTGGCTGAAAACTAACTTGGCAGTAATAATCAAAAAGTTGGTCATACTGGAGCTTGGGCCCATCCAGGCTCTTGGATTCCTGTGAGTTGTAGCATCAGTAAGACTATAGGAGAGGGAAGGGAGAGATAAGGAGCACCACTTTTGGCTCAGTTTTCTTTTAGGTTTGCTTACTTCAAGTGTAAAACAAGGGAAGTGCTTGCTGGTGTTAAGTTCATAGAAGATAGCACAGGGAATAATTAGTTCCACATTTAGGAAAGAAACAGTTAATCACTTAAAGCAAATTTTTTTCTGATTTTGGTAAGCTGAATATCAGCTATTAGCTGAACTGTAGGGAAACTTGGGGAGGCAGTCTGAGAAATTTGTCAGCTCTTATTGTGGTTCCAGCCCAAAATGTGAAGTGCCTACCTACTCAACTCTAATATCAAAACTAATAGAAGCTTTTTTTGCAAACACATATTTGTAAGATACTGAGCTCTTAATATTTGTTTCTGTCATCATATTTCAGCTGTCATTTTTATTCCTAATTATTTTTCACAATTTGTCAGCAAAAAGGCTAATATTTATAATAGAAAAGAGTCTTCTGCTCTGGCTCTAAGTTTCTTAGCGAGTGTTCAGCATGCAGCTTTGCCTAATTTTGGGTTAGCTAAATTAAGTTGTAACTCTGATGTAATTCAGTACTACAGAGATGTGCATGATTATGGGTTACTTCACACATGTTGCAAAATGGCTGAGGTGATAGATAAATGGCAAGATAATATAAAGCAGGGAGTTTTAGGATTTTATTTTTATCCTTCCTAGTATTCTTGTTCCAATTTTTAGCTTTGAGTTTAAACACTTTTTTTTTTTCCCTTGGATTATCAAGATCTGCTTGGTAGAAACAATTTAATTTCAATAATAGAATCACAGCATTGTTAAGGCTGGAAAAGACCTCTAGGGTCAAGGCTAGCTGTAAACCCACCGCTACTACGTTCACTGTTGAACCATATCCTGAAGTGCCGTATCTGCATGATTTTTGAACACTTCCAGGGATGATGATTCTACCATTTCCCTGGGCAGTCTTTTCCAGTGCTTTACAACCCTTTCTGTGAAGAAATTTTTCCTAATATCCAATCTAAACCTCCCCTGGTACAATTTGAGGCCATTTCCTTTCGTCCTGTCCCTTGTTATCTGGGACAAGAGACCACCCACCACTTGGCTACAACCTCCTTCCTTTCAGGTGTTTGTGGAGAGTTATAAGGTCTCATCTGAGCCTCCTTTTCTCCAGGCTAAACAAACCCAGCTCTCTCAGCTGTTCCTCATAAGACTTGTACTCCAGACCCTTCCCTTCTCTACACGTTCTCCAGCAGGTCAATGTCTTTCTGGTAGTGAGGGGCCCAGAACTGAATGCAGTATTCAAGGTGCAAAAAATTATATAACAAACGTGTGGTGAGGGAATGAAAAATTGCAAATACTTTGGATGAGGAAAGTGCTATTTGAATGAGTTAGTAAAGCACCTGAAGTGGGCAGAGCTGTGCCATTTCCTAAAGATGACCCAGCAAAATGGAAAAGATGGTTTGTTTTTTTTTGTTTTAGCAAAACCCTTTATTCTTAATATTACTTCGATGGGAAACAAGCAACCTGGGTGTCCTTAACTAATCTTATGCAGCCAACTGTAAAATAGGAACTTCGTACAACTGTAGACATTCACTGTCTCTTCTGCAGGTATTGTATTTTGATAATTAGTTTTGGTGCTCGTAAGGACAGACACAATCCAAAATAGGCTAGAAGTGAGTGATCACTTAGAAGCTGGGAACTGTGAGTAGTTCATATTGACAATGAAGTGCTGGAATGGCTCAGTGAAACATTGTAATTCTTCCAAATGGCTACTTCCCCTCTCAAAAAAGGGGGAAAACAATACATATACGAAAGACAGGAAAACATGATGGAAAATATGTGCCCTTTTGCCACTTGTGAATTTGTCTGACAAAGGAAGTTTCTACTGTCTCTAAAAGTGCATTATATCTGATTAATTATTGTGCTATGTTTATGCACATACAGTACAAATAGGAAGAGAGTGATAAAATAGTAATAGCTGTAATTTTGAATTTAAGAAGTGTGGTTAGCTATTCATAGAAAAAAAATCCTGCTTTAGTGGACTGTAGTCTGTTTCTTCTGTTCTTAAAATAAACTCAGTACTTTTTGGCATGACGATCATGCCAAAAGAAGACAAAAATGATCAACAGTGTTGTTTCAGTGTCAGAAAGCATGGTAGCAGCAGCCTCAGTAGCTGTCAGTCAGCCCAATATTGACCCCAGAAAAATGATGAGAATGTGAGTCACACTGACTGACACAATTATAGGAATTAGATTGTGTCAAAATGAGTTTCGTGTACTTATAAAGACAAAAAAAATCCCTCCCTAATCAGATTCATTGCTTAACTGTTAAGTGAATTGAAAGTGAAGCAAAAATTGTTTCAATAATGGAGTGGTGGACAGCTAGAATAAATTATGTAGTGAAGCCATGTACTTAAATTGATATGTTTAAACTTAAGACTGGTTGCATTTAAAAGAGAGATATTCTGGCCAAACAGCTTTTCTGAGTTTCTGAGTAAGAAGGTCCAACTAGAGGTCTAATGATCCTTGGGATAATCATACTGTTACCTCTATTCACCTTATGACTCCCTTTTTCCTGAAATCTGGGTATCACAGGGAGTGATACCAGAGAGTTGCTTGTCTTAAAATTCTGAAAGCTGACATTGCATGAGGGCACAACAAAAACTCTTCAAACAGGTGCAAAAATAAATATTCAATAGATTTTTAAAACTGCATTTGAAAGAAATGTGTATTTGCAGCTTTTTAGAATACAAAGACCTATGGAAACTGCTTTGCCAGTTTTTACAGCAGCATTATGTCTAATGTGTTTGAGTGGACACTTTTTAGATAATTTCTATAATCTAAATACTTGTTGTGGCACTTCAGATTGCGTTATCTAAACACAATGTAAAGCAATTTTTTGTAAGCTTTGCAGCATAATATTTGTTGCTTACAGGTTTTCATTTTAACCGTGTGTCTTGCAATATTAAAATCTTACAGGTTCCTGGTTTACGTAAATCCAGTAGTACAAGGTCGCGTATTTTAACAAAGCTCAAACCATTGGTACCAGCTAAAGTAAGTGGATTAAGCAGGAAACTGTCACCTGTGCAGAAGAGAAATGACTGTGATGCTGAAAATAAGCTGGGACTGCAGGTCACCGTTAGTGAATTCTGGAAAGGCTTCCAATTTAAAAGGTGAGTTGCTTTAACCCTTTACTTAGTACCCTGTACACTATTTTTCCAAAGAAACAATTTTCAAAGCAGACTCTACACATATTCTCTATACAGTTCAATAAAGATAATAGCTCAGGATAGCTATTTTCTACATATAGATTATCATTTCCTAAGCTTGATATAAACGTGAAGCATGAATTTTGGTAAATGTCTTCTTAGAATTAGCCTTTTCTTTCTAACCAGGAAAACTCTCAGCTAAAATTCATTTATTGAATTTTATTGATAAGGGCTTTTAGTTTAATATAATTGATACAAAAATCATTACCATTGTTTGATGTTAAACACCAAACATAAATTCTTAATCTAAATCCAAAAGCTGCATAAAAGTTGCTAAATTTAATTGAATACAGGGTTGCTTCTGTTTAACTCTGTGCCCCTCACGTTTTGAGATGGCTGGTTGTCAGAAGTGTTCTGCTTTCAAGATGTCTGAGAATTGATGAAATATGCCTGCTAGCTGGATTCTCTGGTTGCAAGAGACATTTTTGCACATTATAAAATGTTATTGCTTTTCCTTGTGAAGATGGCTTCTCTGCCTTGAAGTTTCTGCCAATATCTTCAAGGTTTGAATTTGAAGGGCAATGATTATTTAAAAAAAGTAACCCAAAACCTGAAGTGTAGGTTCTCTAACTTATACTGTTTCCATGGGCTAAGGTAAAAACTCCTGGTGGCAAAGTTTTCCTGGCTCAAAGTAGCAACCTCTTGAATAAATAAGTCTTATTTAAATTATTATTATTGTTGTTGTTGTTTTTGCTAATCTGAAACCAAATGTGAGTAGGATAAAAGTTTTTTTTTTTCACTGAGTCGTTAAGGATACTGGTGAGCACATGTCAAGTCACATGAATGCATTTTAGGGTAAGTTATTAAAAACACAAGTGATTTGTTTTTAAAAAATATTATTTACATTTTTATAAATCTTACTTTTTATTATCTGCTTCATATGGAGTAGGAATGACAGTTTAAAGGAGGAAGTGTTTTTGTTATGTACTGCTTGACCTCTTAATTGTGAATGTCTGACCAGGGTTGTTCACAGGGAGAAAATACAGATAGTTTGATTTATCAGTATACAGGCAGATAGAACAGAGTGAGCCTAGATGGCACTCTGTTCCTTTTCTTCACTGGTGGTTGCAAGAGTAGTCTCCCCATATCCACATTTTATCCATCCAGTTTTGGTTTGTAATTTCTGTGTGCTTATAACTGGGATATATATTTTTGTATTACTTACTTCTGTGTAAGTAAAGGACTTGTTTATTAGCTTTTACAGGATTCTTTTCTTAATACATTTCACAAAAGGGTTTCTTTTACTGCCAAAACCTACTTAGCTTGGAGTATTCTCTTTATTTTTTCAGATTTTAAAATGTTTCTAAATTAGTCTTATGTTTTAACAGTTATGTTACCTGATGGCAAATAAGTCATATGGGACACTAAATCTGTTCTGCCTTAATGTCAAAACTCATGGGATATATATATATAAAACTACACTTATTCAGAAGACTTAAATGTTCAGAAAGCATGTACAACCCCAAGTAGGATGGGACACATACAGCCTTTCAGAAATAAGGTGAACAGCTATCATTCTGTCACATTCAGTGAAGTTGTTCAGTTGTACTGAAACTGAAATTAAAACTTTTCATCGCAAATTTTTATTTTGTACATTTTCATAGATGAGTGGGTAGTTAGGGGTCTTGCTTTGTTTTAACCCATGTTCTTACTGGCCTGTGGCTGGAAACATAAGACATCATAACATTCTTGGGTTTTGTTTTGTCATTGGTTTTTTTTGTGCAGAGAGTACGAAAAACTTCCTTCTTGTAGGAAGTCAGATCCTTTGTCTCCAATCAACGATAATATGCAGCTCACTCCAGAAACAGAAGAGGAAATCTTTAATCACCTGGAACGTAGTCATGTTCAGAGGGCTATATTCCAATGAACTGTATGCTGCTTTCAATGGGATGGATTTTTAATCATTGTCAAAATTTACCTTCTGGATATTTCATCAGTATAGAAAAGATGCTTGAAAACCAGCTATATGTTTTAGTCTGACCAGTGGTTTATCATCTCTTTTGTAAAAGCATGAATTGAAAGGTGCAGTTCTATATCGACTGGAATAAAATAATTTGGATTCCTGCATTCTCTTATTCAGAGTCCCTGTCAAATTTTTGTCCAAACGTTTTCTCAGTTGCCTCTGGGCATTTTATGTAGGTCGCATGTGCAATCCAAGTTTCTGCAATAGCTATGGTTTTGCCTTTGCACAAGAGCAGCAGAACGAGTCTCTGTCTTAGTTTCTAATAATTACTCATTTTTTGCCTCTTTCTTCTTTCCTCTTGAGCCTAATCTGGCTTCAAGACAGGTTTAAAACTGCTGCTCAGAGTCTGTAAGAATCTGCAATATACTTCTAGCACTCAGATATGTAATTTTTTCCCTGTAAGGTAAGATTTGCTCTCTCAACAGTTAGCTTTCTGTTTGATACAGTTGTGTTGTTGGTGGGAATAACTTGGGGACTGCAGAAAGGACTATCACAAATCTGTGGTCCCCAAATTTTCATATTAATAGAATGATATCCAAAAAAGTATAGTGTGTTCTGTTTTACCTGCTTGTTCCACATTTGTATTCTTTTCCAATGACACACAAAATACCAGTTCTCAGAACAAGGGTTACAAGATAGCATTGTCATCTTAACAAGCCAAGCTTTAGTGTTCAACTAAGGGAAAGAATCTGGAAGACTAGGGTCCTTGCTATGTTTGACTGAATTACTATGAAATTGTATGATGGGATTTTGGATTTCTAGCTTTAAAATCAGGATTTGAGTAAGTGTAAAGGTATGTCTGAATTTTGTCTGGTTTTTTAGGAATGGATAGTATTTCTTTCTCAGCAGATGAAGATACAATAGGAATCTTAACCTGTGAAATGTATCCTTACCATTCCTGAGGAAATGCTTTCCCTCTGCCTTTGAGATTTTAGCAAGAATTTCGAGTTTGAAATTGACCTATGAGGGGCAGGGTTTTTTTAAGTTGCAATGTCCATTCTTTCTCTTTAAGAGAATTTGCATCTATGAAACTGAGCTGCATTAAATTACAAAGAAGCTGCTTGAAAGAGTAGGTTATGTGTACATTTGTGACATCAGCCCTCTTATTTCTACAGTGGTATTGAAGGTATGGGATACAAGGAATTGAAGCAACGATGCGCTAGGACAGGCTTTCTCATATGTGCACCACTAGAAAATGCCTTAAAAGCAGGGTTTTTAATGTTGATCTTCAGTGATGATTATCTCTGGTGTGATATTACAAATATAGGCCAGGCATAAATGTTTCTGTGTTTCCAATCACAGAACTATTGCCAAGAATGAATTTTTATGTTTCTAAAATATAATAAAAATGATAGGATGAATCTTTGAAGAGAAAACAAAAAATAACTTGATTTCATCCACTGTGTTATTTTGTACAATGCACCCTTGCCTGTTTTATTCCTCTTCAAAGGACCACTTGTTCCTGTTTTAGAGGATCATCATAAGAGACAGGCTATTCATGTATTTTCAAGGACAGGTAATTTTAAGGAAATATTTTACATGCAAGCTACATTGTATGATTTTAAAGTAGATTTCTTAAAAATACTTCTCTGTAGTTTGTGATTTGTGCTTCGGAGGTCATGGGTACTGACTTGACATTACAGGGGATTCTTTTTAGGAATAGAAGCATCTATTACATTGTGTGTAAATATGTAATACATGTAAGCATATGATAGCATGTAAGTTTTATACTTTTAATGTGGAATTCTTAGGTTGGTGTTTGCTCTGGGAAAGGTACAAGAAGATATATGCAAATGAATTGGTGCAAAACTTTATTACTGAGTTAAATAGGCTGGGGTATAAAATACAATATTCCATAGTAAAAATTATTCTGTATCAAAATAGGAGAAATTATTACATGTTATTATGGTATGGGGAAGGTAAAATAAAACATACCACACAAAAAAAAGAAAAAAAACTTGAAGTAGGGAGAGTTAAGTGGTTTAAAAAAGCAGGCATTTGAAAGATAGGTAGTTGAAAAACAAGAACTGAGTAGGAGGAAATGAAAGCAGATGGCAACTTGAAGGCATATGTCTTGTTAGCTTTTTAATCTAATACAAAATAATATACTTTTTTACTTTCTATAACTAGTATTTTTGAATTTTTGCAGCAGGACTTCAAAGTAATCTTATAAAATAGATGGCTTTGCTATACCTTATTAAAAGGGTGAATCTGGCACAGAAAAATTGAATTTACTAATGGTGTTTAAAACAAGCGTCACTTTTGAAAGTGCTGACTCGCTATTCGTTCCTCAGAATGGTCATATAAACTATAAATATTCAGTTTAACAGGATTAACATGAGTCATGATCATCAAAATCAAGTAATGGTTTTGAAACTGTAGGTAAGACACTTCTCAAAATTCATCCAAGTCTTTCTACTTAAATCTTTTTGTTCTAATTACAACAGTTGGTGTTAAGCATGTGTTCTGTCTCACACAAATCAATACAGTAGTTAGTCATTTTTATAGGACTGAAGAATATTGAAAGAACATAGGGCTTTGCAAACAGATTGTAAAAACAGTCATTACATTTAAATAATACTATTGCAAGAGAATTTGCAATACTCTGCCTTTTTCATATATTATTCATGAACACTTTATGAAGTACTAGAAGCTCAGGGTACTCAGATTTTATGTAGCAAATCGTGTCTGCTGATTCTGTTGGTAACAAAAATGTTAAACTTACAAGGTGATGAAGTTAAGAGACAATCCTTTGATCTAGCCATGATAGGTACCAAATTAAAATTATCAACATAAGAGGGAAGAAAAAAAGTGGAATTCCTTTCTGAACAACAGAGGTCATTTTATGCTGCTAACAGGCCTGACTCTGGATGTAGCAACCCAAGGTTTGGTTGTGACAGTCAAGAAATGAATATACTTGTTGATCCTGTGGTTTTCACATGCTGTTACGTACCTTTCAGTTTGGCAGTGAAATGGCAGGTGCCTGAATATTTATGCCAGCTTTGTAGGTAGTGCAGAAACCAGGCAATATAATTTCAAGAGCAAAGTCAGGAAGAGTTTTAAGCTGGTAGCAAGAGGACTGGAGAATGAGAAGATGTGGGTAAGGAAGCCAAGACTAAAAACAGTCCCTGAATCCATTAGTTCAAAAGTTCTGTACAGTTATAGGATAAACTACTGTTTAATTACTATTTCTTATTGGAGTACAAAGAAGTTTTAAATGCCATTGAAGAACAACCATCACAAATGTGATGGCCTCAAGTCATCTTGTTATAAAATATTGAGGACAACTTCTTGGGAATTATGGATAGCAAAACCATATATTGACAATGTTAGAAAGGACTCTAGATAATGAGGCACTGAGTCTAATAAGGTCTCTATCTACTTTTTTTCATGGTATTTACTAAGTTACACAAGCTTCCATATCCATAGGATAGTCTGTATAGCATAGAGCCTTCTGTATACATAGAACAGAGCCAGCAGGGAGTACAACACAGAGACTGGCTCTACTGGAGCAGTGTCTGCACTGGGACAGAAACAGAATGAATTCTGTACATATGAAAAAGTTGTACTGAATGATGAAAGCTTAAAGGTTGACAGGGATGAGTTGAGGAAAAATGGTATGACCAAATTTCGCATAAAAGGAAAAATAACAAGGGGAATTAATAAGAACCAATCATTTTAGGGAACAGAATTAGAGGGGGTGTTAGAAATCAGAAGAGGTTGAGAATACCTGCAGCAGGAGGTAGCTATCCTGCAGTAATGTCTATAGTGATATGCAGATATGTGTGCACATTTAAAATTTGCCTCCTTCAAGCTCAGGTAGAAAAGTAACTTTTCAGAAATATCCAGATGTGTAAGATGATTCTTTTTGGCTGATGGAATGAATATTTGCTTAGTCGGAAAGATTTGATGAAGGGTTTCCTCTCCTCATGTGTTTGCACAGTGAAGTGTTAAGTATAGTATTTAATACCTCTACTGCCAGAGAGGTATTAAATGGGTATTTTTCTTAGTATTATAAATCCTAGATATCAGTCTTAGACTTCTTCAAGAATATTCTAGTAGAAACTGAGGAGTATCATGCCTAAGATGTATTTAAAACTCTACTTTGTGTCTGCAGAATGCATATTCTAGGCATAGAGTGAATTTTGTCAGATTTTACAAGAACATAAATTAATTTGATGTATAATTAATGACTTCTTAAGAAGCAGATTAGTCCATAGCTTATGTAATGCAATAAAGTATACCATTCTATCTGTTTAAGATCTGATGCTTTGTATATGCTGCATCCAAACTACTTCCATTATGATATTTTTATCATCTGTGATTTCATCTTAAATTTTCAGCTTTACTTTAGACTGCAGAATAATGTTCTGCAGTGAATGAGATTAGCTACTACCCCATTTGGGGTAGGACCCTCTTATTTTCATTGCTGAGTTCAGCTTATGCATCTCAAAATGCACTGTCCAAGAGTACTGTTGATCTCCAGTTCTTTTCTGTGGAAAGTGAGACCACTTTTTTTTTTCCTTCATGTAGGAAACCGTAGGAAGCATTAGGTCAGTACAATAAAAATACTCGTCAGGGAAATTTGTCCTGTGTCAAGGATTAATTTCTGTTCTAATAGCTTTCATTCTCCAAAGACTCCTATGCTCCAAGCAAAACCTTACTTAACAGATGTAAAATTCTGGATTTGGAACATGGCATATACCTGTGTGAAGTTCTGTTTTGGGGAAGATTCTTTAATGGTTTTGGAATACCTGTGTGTAGTGTTCTAAATGTACATATGACCTGGAGCAAGGCACTTTAAAAGTCTGAGAGACAGTGTTATCAATGAGGCAGACAAGACTGAGTTTGGGAAATCAGAAATTTTATTCTTTGCCTTACTTCAAAAACAATAGAAGTTAATATGAACTAGTTGACAGCCTGTGTCAAACAGGAATTTAGGGTTTTGTTAAGCTGGTTTCAAGTCCAGTATGTCAGGGAACACCACTTTGGTTTTCAGAACACATCCCGTTTAAGAACTTGCAATGAAGTAGAAGTCATTCCAACACTTGTAATAGCACAAGCCTCAATTGATGGATTTGCTTGTTAGTTTTCTGGGTCTAGCTTGTTTTTCATCCATTTCCATCCATTGGAGGTCAGTTCAACATTTATCTCATAGCTACCTCAAATCAAGGGAGTGACTAACCATGTTTCTTCTAAGCTTATACTAAACGGATTAAATTATATTATTGATTTCTTCAAAATTACTACCTTTCATCATTAGCTATTTCTGTTGATACTCAACAGAACTCTGTATGAAACTCAAGTGAGAGAGCTTTTGGAAATAGAGTAGTTTACCAGTTGACTGGGCACCTCACTCACTGCCAGAGGGTGTCAATACCTCTGTAGTACCAAGGCAGAAAAAAACCCTCAAAAACAAACCCTGCAGCTTGCCTTTTGCTCCCACTGTAAAAATATTTTTCCCAATGATTTATGAATGAGATAATTAATCCATTAGTTTTACACAGATTGCTAAACTTCTTGGCTGCCAACAGCAGAGAAGTTCCCTACTCTTTAAACTGAACTTTTAAACAATAAAAATAAAAGATTTTGTTGCCACATTATTATTCTCCAATCAATAATTTTAAAATTCTTTCTAGTGAAAGGAAAACAAAGAATTGGATTGCTCTTGAGAATGTATATGAGATGTTATTTTGTTTAACAAAGCTTTTAAACTTAAGACTAATAAGACTGTTTCCTAGAAACTTAAAAGTCCAGATGATATAACTTATATTCCTACAGTGCTTGCAGTTAAAGTGCTACAGCATTATGGCAGTATTTTTTTAAGAAACAATTACCCTCCCCTCTACCCTGTATTTGAAAAGCTGCCTTGTTTAATCTTGGGTTTAGAGAAGGAGGTATGCTAAAAGCTTTTTTTATATATACTCTATAAAGTGAGAGAATTGCCAGTAGTAAACAAAATAGATTACACCTTAACAATATTTCATAGCTAGTTAACCAAGTTACCAAAAGTAGCATTGGCTAGGGCATTTTTCAAGTGTTTGCACCAGACCTTCACTGCCTCTCTTCAAGCTGGATAAGTTAGAACAATACTGTATACCAGCATATATAAGTTGCTCATGTATCTGTAGAAGCCCACTGAAAATCCTGCTTTGCTGCTGTCACCTGTCCCTTTGGGTAAACTTCATTCCCCACACGTTGTTTTGCATTTCCCATGCTTCACTTTGCAGTTTATGTGATGAGAATAAGAAATGTTCTAGTCCTACTCTAAGGATACGTGTGCAGAGATTTTGAGAATCTTTTATCTAGAGACAAAGGATTTGAGGCATATTCCAAATCCTACCCTGATTACGTGTTTGTAACTCTTAATATGGAGCCTGAAGTTGTTATTCAAAAGTGACCCTGTTTTGAACTGCAATGAAGTGTTCTGGTAGGTGAGTTATCCTTGTTTATGCTACAGGCAATTTAATTGAAGAGGTACAAAAAATGGAGTTAAAATTATCCTTGTCTGCATGATTTTTCTAATATATCTAGCTGAAAGAGAAGCTGCAAGAATTAAGACAAATTTACTATGATACAATCATCAAACTGGGAGAGTACCAGTTCAGGACTAATTAAAAGAAAAGAACCGAAGCAGTTACAAGTTATACATTTAGTGGAATGACTCTTATGCTGCTGTAAGTATACTAATATAATTAATACACTGAAATTCATGTAGAATACAGTGGAACACACAAAGCAACCCACTGTGGTCACTTAAATGGAGGGGCCCATATTTCAGGAGGTCCTGTTATGGTTCACCACAAATCTCAGGACAAGGATGAGTCACTTTTTACCTTCATATCTGTTCATGAGTGGAGAGTCTGCTTGTGATAAATGGATTATAGCTGATAAATGGAGCTTTTTCATACCAATGTATTTTTACAATAGCTAAGGACTTGCTTAAATGCTTGTTTAGACTGAGAGATTCTCTATTGTACTTGGTTTGACACCTAATTCTCCTTTTTAGGGAATTTGTAATGCTGCTACTAAGAAATCCAAGAACTGGCATCTTAGGGATGTTCAGCATCTTCTAGTATTGATTCCCTACAGTTCAGTTGGAAACTGCACAACCATTTACTGTGTAATAATCATTTAATTAGTGATTTTGATCCTTTATAATCAAGAAAAAAATACCATGGTTGTATTTATAGCCATCAAAAAAGAGGCAACTCTTCATGTCCTCTAGTGATAGGACAAGAAGTAATGGATAAAAATTGAAAGAAGGGAAATTTAGG
Organism: Anabacerthia variegaticeps; assembly: GCA_035583185.1. Taxonomy (NCBI): domain Eukaryota; kingdom Metazoa; phylum Chordata; class Aves; order Passeriformes; family Furnariidae; genus Anabacerthia; species Anabacerthia variegaticeps. The sequence continues at coordinate 46,805,104 of JAWWEW010000112.1, forward strand.
CTGGATATTAGGAAGAAATTCTTTCCTGTGAGGGTGGTGAGGCATTGGAACAGGTTGCTCAGCAAGGCTGTGGATGCCTCAACCTTGCCCACAGCAGCAGACATTGGGACTTAATGACCTTTAAGGTCCCTTCCAACTCTTAACATTATGATTCTATAACCCAAATAAATATACTTGCTTTGTATAGGATTGTAGTGCTGTGATTTGGGAAGATTCTGGGAATCAAAAATGCAGTACCAACTTCTTAATTTGGTTAATTGGCGTTGTCACACCTGGAACTGCAGAAACAGTTGTTGCTATATAGGGACTGGAAATATTGGCTAAAAAAAGTATTAAATCTTATTATAGAAGGTAATGTTACTGAAAATCCAGGCCATAGCTCTCTTGTTCATTACTTTCTTGTTCACAGTTTATGACCAAACTGGGAAAAATGCCTGTCATAAACCATTCATGTGACACAAATAGAAATAGCTTGAAGTAGAATAGTTGGCAAATATGCTTTCACCAGGTAATTGCTTGTTCAAGGCATTCAGCAAATGCATGTGAATGTGGATGTTTTGAGGTCAATTAGCGGCCACATTTATGTCATTAGCAGGATTTTTTTTAACAATTAGCTAATTGGTTAAACTAAGTACAATTTTAGTTATTTCGAATTTTTTTCCTCAATTTTTTTCTCCAATCAAGATTGTTTAAAAATAGTTAATGCTAACTCTAGTATATTAAAACCATTTTCATTAGCAAACACAATGACTTTCAGTGTTCACCTGAATTACAATGGACATTTTACAAAACATTTTAGCTAGAACTAAGTAACATTGATTTATAAATAGTTTCTGGAGTAAATATAGAGAACACTGACTTCTGAGCCTATGGTTGCCAAGTATAAGAAAAAACAGAGTATTTCTGGTTCAATTTTGTTTGGGAGTTTTTGTTGTTGGTTTGTTGTTTTTTAATTAGGTAATCAGTATAAAAAAATCTTAAAAAATTGTTCTCCTGAGCTCCAGTTGCCAAGCAGAGATTGGTTAATGGTCTAAAAAGCTGATCAAAACTAAGCTGGATTGTCCTGTGTCTAATAATATATGAATGTTCAGAGACTTAAAAAATTAAGCTAATATTTGTATTGGCTTAAAAGTCTACTTCTTTGGAGGTCAGTCACGGAGCATCCATCTTCTCACTAAACTATAAAAATGATACCATTTTGAAGGCTTCTGTGGTTTGTCTTGTTTTTCGTGGTTTCCTGTGTCTGGCAGGCACATTTTACTAATGCTTGAAGTGGTATCTGTTGGACAAATTTCTGTCTGACAATAAAGACTGAGAGACTTTGTCAGTTTTCTTCATTGTTAAAGTGGATTTTACCCACTTTGGTTTCATGACATTATTAGCTTCAGGGGTGCTAAAACATTATGCTCCTCTGTTGTGGTCAGTATTTTTAAGTCAAATTTCAACAGGCTTTAAAGAAGAAAAAAAATAAAAGAACACCCCCTGGCAGTGCTTAGCTGAATAAATTCAAACCACATATAAATATCACCATATTTGTACAAGTGCAACTTCTGCATTCTCTCAAGGGTTTTTTTGTTAAACGATTCTTTAAGAAACATAAAAGCTTTGCATAACAGATTAAGTTATGGCGGACAAACTATGGATTTTATGATTTGGCTGCCATTCTGATATTTCTGCCACAAAAATAACATGAAAGGCTTCCCTTCTTTGCCCTAGTACCCCTTTTAATTTAATTATATATTATGGGATCAACATTATTTTTTGCTTATCTGCTTTTTAAGCCAGCAGAGACAAGTGAAGAGAAGGAATTTTGTGGATTTTCTGGAAAAGTTATAATAGTCTGCAGTAGTAATTTCCCCAAAATGAATGATTGGGTTTTATGTCTTCAGTACTATCCACTGAAGATTTCTGTAATTTCCTAGATTATTATTTTAATCTTATTAACCCAACCTTGAAGCTAGTTCACTGATACCATTATTTGTATTCAAGGCAATAAACACTAACTACTGAACTCTACAGCTCTAAATTTCTGTGTTTTTTCCCTCTTTTCTTTCAAGTTTTAGATGTGCTTTGTAGTGCTGGCATGAAAGTGAAACAATAATTTAAAATATTCTACCTTTCCTCTACCATCACAAAGAACAATATTTGACCTGCAGCCTCTCTTCTATTTTCCCATGCAAAGTTATACAGCTATAATAAGCACTAAGAGATTATGAGACTAGAAGCCTGAGAAAGTTCAGTTCTACTTGAGACCCACTGACTTCTGTGCATTGACACAGGTGTTTAAAAACACGAGCTCGACATGCTGAATATGTTTGATGTTTGCCCTGTAGCAAGTGTAATGGACCTTTGACCTCTGAATAATATTAAGAAACACCAATATATACTGTTAACTTTTCGGTGTTGAATGTTACATGCAGCATTTCAAGAACAGAAAAGTTAACAATAAAATTTTGATTCACATGTATTTCCTTATTTGTATTTGAAATACTTCAGACTTGCAGTTGAATACCATAGAGCCAGAGGCAATCCCTGGAAATAACTCAGAATGTGTCAGAGATACAGGACTGTATCAGCTAAGAATTTCTGGACAATGCTCACTTGAGAGAGCTTGTGAATTCTCAGACATCTTTTTCTACTACAAAGTTTTTCTTGTTGCAGCTTACAATGGTTGCTGTTTATTTTATGCCAACAAACATAGGATAGATAGAGAATAAACTATTACTTTTCTTTATGCACTTGAATAGGATGAGGGATAAGGGGCCTTAGTTTCTCAACAGCCATGGTTAGCCACACAGGAGTGCCATTAAGTCAGCCTCCTCCATCCCCACAAATTCATTTGCAGTTATGGAATTTTGATACAGACTCGTTAATTTATATTTTTTTTTTCATTCAACTCCTGCTATTTCCTGTTACATAACACACTGTGACAACCTTCTCTTAAGGGGAAGGAAGCACTTAAGATTGCTGTTCTGCATCCTTCCTACCTTCTTTCATGCCAGGAAATAATCCTAAAATTTGGTAGAAAATCTCATTAAGATCTGTTCCAAGTCCTCTTTGTAAAATATAACACAATTTAAGGCAACACAGTGAAGTAACAGCAGGGAAGGTATTATCAATTATTAGAATAAATATTTAGATTACACTAGTCTCTATAGGGCATGAACTAAGACTATTTTGGTAACCAAATATAAATATGTCCTAGTTCAGCAGGTGGGACCGGTTATCACTGTGTGGGGGGTGATCAAAGCTATGTATTCTACCCCCTCTATT
>JAWWEW010000112.1:46808476-46933130 GCA_035583185.1 Anabacerthia variegaticeps
CGCCATCCCCGGCCCCGGCCCCGCCATCCCCGTCCTCTCCATCCCCGGCCCCATCCCCGCCATCCCCGCCATCCCCGGCCCCGCTCCCCCTGCGCGGGCGGCCACAAATGCAATGCGTTCTAAATCGAAAGGCTGCCGTGGTCGTCTTTCTTAGGTGTTTGGAGGGGAAGGGGGGAGTGTGTTTCTGTGTAACTAGCCCTGCTTGAGGTTCTTTGGTTCGCTGGAGATGGGCTGTAGGAAGGGGGGAAATGTGAACTCTCCTTAGAGCAGTTCTGTGTTTATGGGTTATACTCTGATAAGTCCCAACACAGCCTGCTCCTAAAACTCCTTTCTACGCGTTAAACTGGATATCTGTTCTATCTGTTCTTCCTGTACCTGGAATTTTCTTTAGTAAAATTTGGTATGATTTCTTACAGCTTGCCTGAATTTCCTGAAGCTCTGCAAAGTCAAGTACTACAACTATTGTCTTATTTACAATGTACAGGTGGGGATTCTCAATTCCTTTATTTTTTTTTTTATTTTGTTATTTTAAAATCGCAAATGTGAAAGCAATGTCTAATGCATTCTGCTTTGTGGCAGAGGGATTTTATTATACAAACTGGGGACCCCATGGGAACTGGCCGTGGAGGGGAGTCCATATTTTGGTAAGTATTTATGTATCGACACAAGATGTATATGTGTGTATATAATATGTATATCAAAGGAGAATTTGTATAGGGAAATAGGGGCTCCAGTTAGATTGTCTTTCAGCTCTCTGGAGGCAGAATTACTGATGGGAAGTAAAAGTGTTGATGCATAAGCTTCTTTGGTTGTCATAGCTAGATACCCTTTTAATTTCTATGCTGCCTTTGGCCATTCACATTTTTTTTCCCTGGACATTATTCTAACCCTGACCTTAGAAGTGAAGTTACAATGAACAACTTGTACATGCATTTCTGTTTGTTTAAAAACTAGCAAATATCTACAGTTTTCTAAGAGAAGTATAATAACTAAGTGCTCAGTAGAAGGCATTAGAAATCATTAGTATTTGTTACTGCTTTTATTTTTGTAAGGAAATGTACTTAATTGAGCATGAGTGGAACATAGATGCTGTACTTAATTTCCTCTGTGTATAAGAAAGTAATCCCTTTGCTCTAAAAATTTATTTGAGTTTGTTTTAGTCATGTTGAATGCATATTAGGAAATGGCTTTTCCTCCTCGTTGAAGGTATTGTCAGTGGACATGCAGACAAAAGTTAAAGAAATCATTCAAACAGCTAAGATGGAAGTTATCAAAATATATATATTCTATATGATTCCCTTGAAATTGTTGTTAAAAGTAGAATTAGAATTGCAGAGCAGAACTAATTATGAAGTGCCAGGAAACACTGTATACAGAGATAAACAGTTTAAACAGAGGCAGTGTTGCTAGATTAATGTTGTCTTTTGGCAGACAGTCTGTCAGAACCTCTTAAATGCAAAACCTTGAACCACGAATCACCACTTTGGTGGTCCTGGAAGCAGTATAATTGTGGTAAGCAGATGCAAGTCTAGGAAGGTAAACTTGCCAGACTTAAGCTTTCTGCACACAAGTAGATCAGGTTTATTTTCATACTCTGCTCCGTTACAAGTCTTCTGAGAGTTACTGGTATGGCAGGTAGGGAAGTATAGTATGATGAGAGAGTGTGAGATCTGGTTCTGCTGCTAGCATGGAGAATGGCAGGTCGTGTTCACATTTTCTACCTATTCGTTATTACTGAAGTCTGCAGAATTGGAGTTTCTGTTCCTGCTGCCTCGGAAACCAATGCAGGCAAAGGTTAATTTGAATCCTCTCTTCATAGAGGCTGCTTACACCTGCTTGGAAAAATGAGTTCAAACACAACACTGTCCTTAAATTTGGGCAAATTGACCATGCCTCTGTCAGTTATGGAGTGAGACAAAGAAAGTGATACCAGGGTTAGACTTAAAAAATTAAAAAGAACATAAAAATTTGCTATATCCTGTACATCTCAAATTACTGTGTGCATTTCTGTCTGTATGACAAACTGACTTTTATACGTAGATCTGGTTTTCTGTTTTTTTCTCGGAAGGAGAGTTTTTAACATAAATGACTGCATTTTTACAGTGTGGAATAACTTATTTTTACAGAACCTACTTAAAATGCGTAGCCACTTCATGCCTCAGAAAAATGTTATATACTGCATTTAAAAATGTATAAATACACCCTTCTGTCTCCCTCACCCCCCAGAAAGTTTCTGTGAAATGTCCCCGAGAAAAACCTGTTGTTCCCTGTAATATAAAGTGAACTATGTAAGTGTACAGGTCCGTAAAACTGTGCATGGATGCAGTGTAAATCCTGGGTTTATTTAAAGGCCAATGTAAAAATTTTGAAGGTAACTTATATACTTTTTACAGCATTTGATTAGCTCACCTTTAAAAATTCCTTTTTCTTGTAACATATTTGTTATATATATTTTCAGTCAACTGTATGGTGATCAAGCTAGATTTTTTGAGGCAGAAAAGGTGCCAAGAATCAAGCATAAGAAGAAGGGAACTGTGTCAATGGTGAACAATGGCAGTGATCAGCATGGATCACAGGTCAGCATACAGTGTTGGTACATGTCTAAGTAACTAAAATGAAAATTCCATACAAAAGCAACACAGCAATGACAGTGTCCTCTCAATATCATCATCTTGTAATATGGTTAACAGGCATGTAAAAAACCAACCATAGGTAAATATTTTGTGTAGGATTCCAGGCGCCAATGGATATTTGGTTGCAGACAAGAAAAAAATTAAAATGCTCGGATTCAAATCCTGTCCTAGATTGGTTTTATTTGTTAGCATTCAAGTCCTCTATTTTTCCCTTTATTTATTCCTCTGTTAATACCTCAGTGTGATTTTGCTAATGTATAAAATGATCAGGAAAAAATTCTGTAGAATAGTAAATGGAAGTGAAAACTAAGAAAACTGGGATTTGAAATAATCTTGAAATTTTCTAGTTATGACTTCCTGTTAGTTTGAAAACTGAAGTCATACCACAGGTTTTTTTTATTGTTACATAAAAGCATGCATCAATAATACAGTAAGTTTACAGTTTTACTCCAGTGCTGGTATAAAACAGTTTTTGAAAGTGGCATTGTTCCCTTTATTCTCTGTTCATGTGCCCAGTTTTTGCTGTAGATAGGGTTTTCTACATTTTCTTAAAAGTTTTTTGTGTAGAATGTGATTGTTTCTAAATTATTATTTTAAGTTCACTGTCACTTTCATAAAGTAAAATGCCTCACTTGTAATATCCATATGTTTTTATGGATATTTTAGTTTTTAAAAAAGAGGCTTTTTAATAATTGAAGAACAGTTAAGAAAAAATTAATGGTTTTATTCCAGCTGGAGCTTGTAATATGTGCAGTTAATTTTGCTGCTTCCTTGCATTGCGTATATAAAATTGTTCGGGTGGGGAGTTTAGGAAAAAGATTGTATTTGTATTTATTTTTAAAATGCAGCCTGCTAGTATATATACAAGCATATGGGAATGAATGTGATCCCCAGGAACGTTATTGCAGCTTCTTCCTTGGGAAAGAAAAATTCCAGTAGAGAATTACATGGAATTGCCTTACAAGTTTAAGGTGGCTTAGTGTAACCTAATCCAGATACTAGCCAGTCTTTGCTGTGTTGCAGAGAAAATGAGGACTGAGATGTTACCAGTCAGATTGTAAAGTGTGGGTGCAAAGGTTGTGTTCTGTTATCTGTGCATGTCTGCTTCTTCCTCCCTTGTTTGTTACCAAGTGCCCTCCACCTTTTATTTGTTACCAAGTGCTCACTTAGTATCAATCTCCAGTTTTGCCCTAGAGTAAAAGACCTGATTTGTGTTAAAATACATTTTAGTGCCAGTTCGAGAACCAGGTCTAGCTACTGTATGCTAGTTCTTCTCTCAGTGCTACTGCATCTTGTTTTTCAAGGAAAAATGTCTGGGTGGAATTAGGTGAAGGTAGACCCATGGAAGTTTTTGCCAAATGTGTGCAAATAAACCTGCTGAGTGCTGCTTAATGAGCAGGTGATTCGAGCTCAGCTCACTGCTGCCTGGAGGGGTAACCTCGCTCTTTCTGCCCTCTCCCTTTCATTAGTTGTGGTGCCTGTCACAGCCTTTGCTGGTCTTGCTCAACAAACTTACCTGGCAGGTATCTCTGCTCTTCCTCTGCCCATCTGGCTTTCTGCTGGATTACTGATTCAGACCAGCTCACAAAATGATGCAGAGCTGTAGCTGAACGCAGAGGGAGACTTTGCAAGAGACCTCTCTCTTTTCCTCAGGCAGTGGCTGTGAGCTCTAGATTGGCTCACCAGTCTCTCAGAGCTGATGGAAGAAGACTAATCTTCTGCAGAAGTTGGGAACATTTTTTTTCCCCATCAAATTCAATGACAATTGTCCCTCTCCTAAGGCAAAAAACCCCCAAGCGACTGAATTTTGGTATTCACTCTTACTGGGTTTGTATCTTCTTTTGTAGTTTCTTATTACCACAGGGGAAAACCTGGATTACCTTGATGGTGTACATACAGTATTTGGAGAAGTGACAGAAGGCATGGATGTATTGAAGACAATTAATGAAACCTTTGTAGACAAGGATTTTATCCCGTATCAAGATATCAGGTGGGACTGCTTTTAACTTCACTTTTTGAGGAATACATTATAATTAAATTAATTAGTATTTTCTTTGAAAGGAGATGAATATCATGATGTCAGCTGACCTGTACATGCTATCTTAAATACATTTTTATTCCAGTAATATTGGTAAAATAAGCAAGTACTAAATAAATAAGTACATACAAAAATAGTCAACTATTCTCCCCTTACAGAAGCATCAGTACTGGAATTTACAAGCATACAGTATATTTGGCTGTTTGGGATATAACTGAGAATTAGCAGGGCTGGTTTGCTGTTACTTGGGTAAAGAGTTTCATTTGCATGTAACTGCTGCTGATCTTGATTTTGTTTCCCATCAGGATAAATCACACAGTAATTTTAGATGATCCTTTCGATGACCCACCTGGCTTGTCTGTTCCTGATCGCTCACCAGAACCTACAAAGGAACAGCTTGATGTGAGTGTTCATGTTATCTTCTTGGGAAGAAGTTGGAAGAAATAATTAAGTAAATTTATTTCTATTAGTGTCACAGACTTGGCCAAAATAAGAATTCAGTCTTTAATGCTTTGTCTGTCAAATCCATATCTCAAAAGAACTACAGATTTTTTCGCACAGTAGGATAAGAAATGCTGTTCTACTACGCATCTCAACTTCTGATATGTCAAATGCTTGTCAGTTATTTGAAGCTGTTGCTACGTTGAATCAAATACAGCTGCTTAATCTTTCAAGAAAAGGATAAAAGCATGATGTGGATGCTCTCCCCCGTGACTGGTGGAGTTAGGTGTGAAAGGTGTATTTTAGATTGCTATTCACAGTGCAGATAAGCAGAACATTCAGAATATTCACGTTTGTTATTACTGGTTTTCTGTATACTCTGGTAGAAGACAAAATATAACATTTATTAAAGTAGTTACTGCCATTTTCCTTTTAAATGTGAAACAGTTTGTGTTTCAGTGAAAGTAGTCTTGGTCCAAACATGCACACTGTAGTGGGCTATTCTTCAAACAGAAGGAATTTTCTTAAAAAAGAATTTCAGTTGTTAATACTTCACTCACAGTATGCAGCTATGGAGGTTATATGTGAGATTATCTCTTTGCATGGAAACAGTTTTTCAAGCAATGAATAAATTGACTAGAGAGAATATTGCTTATTTTCAAGCTTAATAGATATAATTACAAGATTGGAATTAGGGTTTCATAGAGGATCTGATGTACCTTCAGATAAGTTAAACCGTATAAGAGCTTAATAGTTCGCTGCCAGCTATGTAGAGATTTGAAAACTTTTACTTAGTTTTCTTTTTCATAGCCTATCTGAAAATACACCTTCTGGTGTCTGTAAGAAGGGCAGCGTTCTAGAAATGCTCATGAGTAGAAAAAATTAAATCTCAAATCCTGCCCAGGTGTAGGTGTGTAAAAATAAAATTCTTGTTTTGATGTATTCTATTTAATGTTTGAGTCTTACTAGACATAACCAATACTTGCAGTGTTCCTTATCTTAATTTCTGGTAGGAGCTATTTGAACTAGAAATGAATTGACACTAGTGATGAGATGTTGAGTATGAGGTGGGAATATAAAAGAATTTAGAGTATCTAACTGTGTATGGTTTAGACTGGTCCAAAAAATTCATACATAGTTCAGAGTGCCTGAAGTGCAAGGATAACATCTTCCTCTCTTTTTTTTTATTCTGAGTGGGAAGAACAGAATGAGAGCTCAGTTCTGCAGAAATACAGTGCTTAAGCATTTTCATTGTTTTGCGGGGTGAGGGGAGAGATCATCCAAGTAATATTTGGAAAGTGAGAAAGAATTTTTGGCCATGGCTTGGTAATAAATAGCTTTTGCCTTCATATTTCAGAGTGGCAGAATAGGAGCAGATGAAGAAATCGATGATATGAAAGGACGATCTGCAGATGAAATCGAAGAAGCTCAAGCCGAAAAAGAAGCAAAAACTCGTGCCATTCTTCTGGAAATGGTAAACATTCTTCTGCATTTACTTTGTAGATGTTATTCCAGTGTGTGCACATGTTATTAAGTCCAGGAGAATGTGTACTGCTTGTCTTGAAATTGTTTATCTTGTGATGATGTCATGTTTCAGAATCTGTGGTACAATGGAAAGGACTGAGTGTGAGCTTTGGATGTGGTTTTCTGATAAACCCAGTGATACTTAATTTTCAAAGCCAGGATTGGAAGTGGGGTGGTGGAGTCTTTATGAAAACTTGCTAGAAATACATCCAATTAAAAACATGTTGCTGAGTATCTGTAATCCTGGGAAAGGTTTAGCACGTGTGGGAGAGAGCAGAGCTAATTTGTGATAGTCTTTTCCCAGTACATACAGTGGCATTGAGGTTACATTATTCGTATATGTAATGGCAGGCTTCCTCCTGTGGAATTAGTTGAATTTAACATGGGTTAACTTTGTGTTCCTTCTTCTTAAATGTAGTTTTTGGCAACTGCTGGCGGTTGTAAACTCAATAGTAAGAAAAATTGTGAATAGGCTTTGGAGTCTTTTTTTTAAGGAAAAAAAAATTATAAAAATATACATTTTATTGAAGGATGAGTGACTCCATCTCACTGCTTTGCAAATACCAAATTCAAATGTATGCTGAGTAGTTCTCAGCAGAGACTAATTCCAAGGTCAAGCCCCAGATATGTCCACAATGTTGCAGAAGGCTTGTAGTGGTAAAAGAAGTGCACTTCCACCTATTAGAACTCTGTTATGCTATAAACAGGAAAAGCTAAGTAGAAAGCATTTGCGAGCTTTAATGAAGTCCCAGTGGTGGAAATTCCAAATACATAATAAACTTTAGGTGCTATGGAAAGCACTTTTTTTGTGACACTGAGTAGGAGAAATATTAATCTTTAATTTTGTGATGGGAAAGATGTTCGGGTTTTTTTGAGGTCATGCAAAAGATGTGTTGCCAGTGTGCTATACTACCTGTAGAGAGCTTTAGGCAGAAGTGATGAATGTTCTTTTCTGTATGCCACAGGTGGGAGACTTACCAGATGCAGATGTCAAGCCACCAGAAAATGTGCTGTTTGTTTGTAAGCTGAATCCTGTGACCACAGGTGAAGACCTGGAGATAATATTTTCACGATTTGGTCCCATTAAAAGGTAATTATGGTAAAATAAAAGATAAAACCTTCTTCGGTAGCTTCGTGGAATAGTCTTCTATTCTACCTTTTTTCTCTTTCCCATCCCCCCTTTTTTTTCTTTTGACCTTGATCATCTTTTCTATTGTATATCCTAGTACTGATTTGTCACTTCCTCAGTACATGTGAGGGGACGTCTCACATTATTAAGTCTCACCGTAATGCCACATTTCCTGCCCTTATTGCCTCTCTGTCCTCCTTAAGCATCCTGTAATCAGGATTCTCATGTCAGGTGCAAGAACTGGGTAATACTGATGCAATACTGTATTGTTCCCATTTTGTGTCTACTGATTCAAAACTTTTGGGCTGCTTATTTTTGCGCTGTGAACTGTGGCTAACGTGGTACTTGCCAAGAAGAGAAAGTTTGTTACATGATGTCTGTTTAAACTTTGCTTAAAATGACTGAGAAAACAGACTGTAAAATTTCTTGTCTTGAATTAGTGAAATGCAAAAAATTAATAACAGCAATGTTGGAAAATATATTTTGTTTCATTAATTAGAAATTCATCTCTAGTTCTACACTTCATGGCAACCACTTGTGGGTTAAGTGTAATTGCTTGGATAATGTTGCATGCATTTTTTCTGTGCAGACATGCATCAGTAGGGTGTCTCAGAATCAAGTGTTACGACACTTTTGAGGTGTTTGGTTTTTGGTTTCGTTATTTTATTTGAAGTGTTGCTCTCCCTTTCAATCAGTGCTTTCCTATCCTACAATTCCTGCTTCAACAGCATTGACATTTTAATTTTGTGTCAATTTTTTAGCTGTGAAGTGATTAGAGACTGGAAGACTGGTGAATCTCTTTGTTATGCTTTCATTGAGTTTGAAAAGGTATGTTTTTTAGGTATACTATATGTAGATTCTGCTTAGAAAAGTTCATTTTTTTGTATACTTCCATTAAGGAAAAACACATCTTCAAGTGTGGGATAGCTAGTACAATATATAATACAGTAGTGTCCTATACTGGGCTTGTAAATGTTACTTAGAGTATCAACATGCTGCTCTTACTGTGAGATAGATAGGGATAGTTCTCTGGGTGGTGCATAGCTTTGTATGTGCTAATCTCTAATCTGTGAGGAAAATCCTGGAAAAGTGTTCTCACTTTTCTTTAGCCTACTTATGTACTTAAAATGGAGTTTGTATTAGTTGTCCTATTTCCCTTATTTTTTTGAGTGCATTTCATGTGCCAAACACATAACTGATTTGGCAAATTTTTCAAGTGATGAATTGAACTAAAGAATTGGAATTTGAAGTGTTGACATTCAGACAGAGCATGACTATTGCTTTTGAAATGGTACAGTGCAAGAAGTTGTATGCTTTAGGCAATCTTGGAAAGAAATGCATGCCATTAAGCAGTTGAATTTGTGTTTGAGATTTACGGTGAATATTCCTGTGAAATAATCACGACTCAAGATATTCTGGTAACTCTAATATCAGGAAGACGACTGTGAGAAAGCCTACTTCAAAATGGACAATGTGCTGATAGATGACAGACGGATACATGTGGATTTTAGCCAATCTGTTGCAAAGATTAAATGGAAAGGAAAAGGTAGGTACATTTGAAATACTTTGATCCTCATAACTTAGCAGTGATGACTTCAAGAGTTATGAATTTAAATAATCTCATCTTCAGGGATATATATTTTCCTGATACTGTAATAAATACAGCAACATAATTGTTAACTCTTCCCTTAATTTGTTTTGTAAGAAAGAGTAGAAGGATTTAGTACTGTTACATTGCCACTGATTACTTTTTATCCAGTGTATTTTTGCCACTAAAACATTTTTTCCTCATGCTTTGAATGTGATGTTCTTTGATATTCCTTTTTAGCAAATTAATATGGCAGTACATCATTACTTCCTAACTTCTTTAAGTATACAAGAAAAAGTTAGTATTCAGGCCAGGGATTTCTGCTCTTCACCTCCAGTAGGTCAGACATACTGTCTAGCAGATTGCATGTTATAAAAACCCAATTTCAGGTGTTTGAGGATGTTTTGAGAGGAAAAGCATGGAGGAGGAGGTGGTTATTTTGTTGCTGGGGAATGAGGAAAACACAGGCCTTGGAGAGGTGACTGTGCAAATTAGGGTAAATTAAATTGTGGGTAAATTAGGTCTAAATTGTCCAAAATATTGGAAAGCTGACTATATTGTCGTCTTGTGTTTAAATGGTACCCAGGAAATGACCGAGGCGAGGTGCTGCCCTCTCCTCCTTGGGTGGGCGTTTCTGGCCTGGCCGGTGGAAGTTGCAGTTCTGAGAATGGCCGGGAGGTGGCAGCACGTGGCTGTGGTGCCTTGGTCTGTGCTCGGTGAATGGACGGGAACAGGAATTTGTTGTGCCCTTCTTGAAATCCAGGCATGACCAGGCTTTTTAATATCGTTTTCCGTTTGTAGCTGTGTCAGAGGTTTCCCTTTGTGCATCCCAGAGCAAAAAGTCAGTTAATAAAGAGAAGAGTCTGTGGGCTTTCATGGTAACAGAATTTTAAGTAGCGTGACATGGGATCCCTAAATGGGACTTAGGCCGTTGCTGAATCCTGCCTTGTGATCCTCTTCAACTGTTGTCTCCACTAGACACGAATGAGGAGAAAGCTGTATGTTGTTTAATGGTATCTGCAAGCAAGACAGGGACAGAACATTACAGCTCATCCTGCTTTCCTACTTTGTTACCCAGATGTCAGTGTTGTTTCTGGAATTGTATCCTGCTATGCGTCTCTGTACGGTTATGAAGAGCTCTTAATCAGATCTTAATAATAGTTGTGTGTCTTGGTTGTGCTTTTAGTTGGAATTATTTGAATATATTTTTCTGTGGACAGGTGGGCGTTATACCAAGGATGATTTCAAAGAATACGAGAAGGAACGTGACAAACCTTCAAAATTTGCTCTGAAAGAGAAGGTAAAACCAAAGCAAGAGTATCCTTTTCTGGTCAGAGGTACTTTTGAATTAAGTGCAGTTTGTGAAAACAGTCTGGAAAAGATTTCTTAATTTTAAAACTTGCCAAATGGATGTTTTGCTGCTGCTTCATAAAACCAACCATTTGGTGTTTGAGGTGGAATTAAGCATTTTGTGCTTTTCACTTGGTAGCTTTGATGAATTTAGTCAAATCGGAATATGCTGTTTCGCTTCCATGTTGTGTGCAGGTAAATAATGTTCCGAGTCTACAGCTCTGGAATGACATATGGCTTAACAGAGTTTTAAGTAGTTTCAGAGGGACCTTCTGCATCCCAATTGAGACCACAGTAGTAACTAAATCATTCTCTAATATTATACTTCGCTTGTGGTAAGCATGAGAGAAAAGAAGCCCATAGATTGTTCAGATATCCACAGGCAGAAAAGAAAGGAGAACTGGGACCTGGCTATACTATTTGACAAGACAGAATTCAGTCATTTTAGCACAGCTGATTTTTTTCAATGTGTACAACCCTGTTCTAACTGAAATACATGATAAGTCTTGGTAAACTCTTGTCTGATAAACAGGGATTTGTTTGCTTCGTGAGCTGTTATTTCTGCTATTTACTGATATTAAATGACAGATGTGTCCTTAATGAACACCGTCAGTGCCAAGTATGAACTTGTGCTGGATGAAGATGTAGAAGAGTCTCAAACAAGTCACTCGCACTTGGCTAAGAAACAAAAGAAGAAAAAGCACCATCACTCTGAAGATGAAGACGATGACAAGAGGACCAAAAAATCTAAGGTACTTAACCTCTTCATGCAGTGACTTTATACCTGTTCATTGTTTTCCTCATAAAAGAAGCCAGGAAAAAAAAAGTCCAATATCGAATGAGGGCATGGTGTGCAAAGTCCCTTAAAATATAGCAGTCGTGAACCTACAGAAGGTGATGTTAATATTTGATTTGAAAGAGGCTTTCTAAATTCTCCTGGACTTTTGCAGCTTGGCATATCTAGATGGCTTTTTGCCAAAACATCCTTAAGAGGCAGTGTAGCCTCTCATAAAGTAGAAGATCTTCAGCACTTTGAACCTGTTGTTCACATATTCAGAGTCATAAACTAGGAGTTAGTCATATTTCATGACTGTGGACTGTTTTTCATTTTCTTGCCAGACCATCATATGTTGGCTTTTTCCCATATGGAATCAGAAACACAATCTCTTTGCTTTTTTTTTTTTTTAACTTTTCCTTAACTGTTCTGGAAGCATTTCTATAAAATCTGTGTGTGGGTTTGCTTGCATCTGTGTTGTGGAAGCACATGGTACTGTAAGGCTGGGGCTGTGGAGTGCATAATCAGGAGACACTAGTTCTGTCTTTCATTAGTTCCACTGCAGCTTGTAGGGACAGCATTCTCACATTTCTGTGAACTTGGGATAGTCAAGACATTGCTATTCTATGGAAACACAATCTGCATTGAAAAAGTGGAGGGTTAAACCATCATTGAAGTGTGAGCACTAGGGAGAATTGAGTTAAGCTGCAAAAGAAAAACCCCAAACCCTCATATTTTAAAAGGGCAAGCTTAATGAGTGAGGACAAAGATGTCTTCTAGCAACTTTGCTGCAGGTAATAAGGTTTCAGCCATGGTAAATAAAGCCATCGTCCTGTCATGAGTTTTGAGTACTGCTATAAGTTCTGTGTACAGACAGTGTAAATGATTCTGTTGCTCTTACTTGCTGTGATGCTTAAGTTTTTTCATGAACATTAGCAACTAAATTCTTTCAGTGCCACCACTGAGTCCTGTTGCTCATTCATGGACAAAGTCTTTTTGTCACTGTGTACTAATTCTGTCAGGGTCCTTTGGGTGGAGGGGAGGGACCTGTTCAGATAATTGTAGTCTCAGCTGGAGTATACATATACAAGAGGTCTGGACTGTTGTTGGTTTAGACTTCCTCCTGTCTTGACTGATGGACACTGTCACTTTAGCATTATTGAAACAGGTACTTCTGGCAGTAATCTTTGTTCTGTATGGTTCCTGTGGAACTGGCTGGTAATGCATTATCAGCAGAGAACATTTTAAAATCATTTAGAAGTCTCCACCAGCAGCAAATGGCACGACGTACCAGCAGCAATAGGCTGTTAATCTCTATCATAATTGTTCCAAGGGGATCTCAGACTTCATGGCACAGTGGGTTTCATAGCACAAAAACATGAATGAGGACAGATGGATTCCTGGTGCCATTTCCAGGTACTGGAAAAGAATATTTTTTAGTGCTTGACTGTGTGATCTCTTCTGTATGTATGTATATCTTTTTGTGATTTAGTCATCTGCTCCTAATGTGGTTTGTTCCTGTAGTCTCTGCTGCTGTATTCTGGTATCTTCTTTCCCATGGCTTTCTGCACTTCACCCTGTTTAAACAGTTTAGCCTTCTTACACCTAAAATCACAGGTGGAGACTTCAATTCTCTGATGACAAACATCATAGTTCCCTCTTGGAGCTGTGAAAATTAATTTCTGGAAAGAACTTTTCTCTCTGGATTTGAATATTCTTGTTAGTGCGTAGTATGTACATACTGAGAAGTATGTACTCAGTGTCACATAGAGACTCAGTAAATGTCTTAGGCATGGCCTTTCCAGTGAAATCTGAAGCCGGCTTAGCGGAGAAATCCTGTTAGACATATACAAAATTTAATTTTATTTTTATATTATTTATAATGTGGTTATAATCTGTGGAACTCATACCAGAGCAGGAAAAGGAAGCATGTTCCTGAGGTGGAGTATGTTCAAAGTGAATACTGAGTCCAGCACAAAGGATAACAGTGTGGAACCTTTTGTGAATGGCAGCATTTTTAGCATAGGCAAACAAAGCATTCTTCCTTAACCCTGTTTTGTAAGTTGTAGAATATATTTGAGGTAAGAACTTTAAACAACAGCAGGCCTTCTGCAACTATTTGGCCAAAGACCGCTGAAGCCATGCTTCAGACAGAAACTTCTACCTTGAGTCCTTAGTGTGGCAGAGATTTTAATTGAGATAAGGGGCTTATAGTGGGAAGTTCTGGCAACTGGAACTGCAGTTTGTGCTACGAACTCCAGCTATGACTTGAAGGGGTTTTATTTTCTGAATAGTTTCCATGATGTTGAGTTGTTTTTCTGTTCTCTTGCTGGTGTTTTTTTTCTTCAGTATGTTTTGACTCATCCTTTTCTTAGTCTGACTCCTGTTTCCTGAATCTTCAGCCTCTCTGTTGATGTTTTAAGAATGTAGTTTTGAATCTTTTGCTGTTTGCCTTGATTCCAGTGGGTAGAAGAGGTAGAGTGTTGTGACTTGCTTTTAGTAGGTAACAGGATGTGGGTCTGGGGCAGGAGGCTGGACTACTGTGTGGGTTTGTGAATAGGACTTGGTAGAGTTTTTTTGAACACAGATCATACTTCTGCTTGAGATCTGTTTTTACAACTTTGTTCCCCTTCCAGTTTCTCTTGGATTTTATTTTTTAAGATAACTGGATCTGGAGTATAGCCTATCTAATGGATTTTTGGGAGACATAGGGGCTTCCTGACTTTTAGATTTCTGTAGTGCATGGTTCCAGCAGAGATACTGATTTTTCTCCTTTCAATTTCTTTCTCTTACTGCTTTTTGGACACTGTTCCCTTTAGATTCAGGCTCAAATTTGATCAAAACATCCCCCCGAGTATGTTTTCTCCTTTTACCCTTTAACTAGTGTGCTTATAACTGGTATGCATAATGTATGTAGAGGTGGCATATGTATTCTGCTTTTGTGGCCATAGTATTTCTGGCTGATTTACCTGCAAGTGCTGTTTATCAAGGGACTACTTTTGGCAAAGTCAGCCATGAGCTTCCAGAGAAGTGTCTCCCTCTTTTCGTATTTCCTTCCTCAAACAAACCAGCCTGGTGCTGGAGTATGAATTGGGGTGATCATCACTTATGATGAGAGTCTGTGATCCTGGATTGAGAAATCTGAACTTCAGCAGTAGGAGAGAGCCTGTTATTAAATATGAATATTTTTATTCCTCTTCCAAAACAGCATGTTTTTAACTTAAGACATAAAAGATTTGGTTTCAAAATAACATTGTTTTAGTAATTTAGAGTGCTTAAAAAACTGGCCTTTTTCTATGCTGAAGACTTTAAAATGTAAAATCTCTTTAAGTGGTAAATGCAGCTTATGTTGCTGGTGGACTAAGATGCAATTCATTCTATTAATTCAAATTAGTACATGTTTTTTTACACTGTAGTAATATTACCTACTGTGGTGACTTTCTTGTGTCACTTTCAGACTTGCCCTGTACACCTATACCTTAAATGCTTCTGTGGAGATCACTGAGCTTGGCTAATTCAATGCTCATATGACTTTTTTAATCTTTTCAGTAAATTGCCCTTTCTTTGGCATTCATCTTCGCCTATTTGTCTGTAGCTTCAAATGTTCACTAACATGTTCCCTGCCCTGCCTTGGCCAGTAGCTTGTCTCCAGTGTTGACTTGGTAGATTTTGAAACTGAGAGCTGTTCTGCTTTTCTTCTGTTTCCCATATGCTGGGAGGAAACTTCAGCAACAAACCAGCTTAAGGCAGCCATACACAAAGCCCACCATTTGTTTACCTGGCCGATATTTTGGTTGTGTTCCTATGTTTCTTACTGTAACCCAAGAACTGAAACACCATTACCACTTATTGGTCTCTCCTTTTTAGGTCATTTTAAATTAGATAGATAAACTTGGACTCCTTAGAGTTTACTATGCCTGTGTATGAGTGTATATCCTTGTGTGTTTTCTGTGTTGGTCAAACTCATCAGCTTGCAAAATACAACTAGTTTTTCGTTAGCTCATTATTTCTATTTCAACTCATGCACCATGTGTTTTTGTTTGTACATTTAAGAGGATCATATTCTCCATGTTGCCTCTTCTTGTGGACTTCTGACTTCAAGGAAATGTAGTCTGCGTGTGTGTGTGTGTGTGTGTGTTTGTGTGTACTTGGTCTCTGTAACAGTGTTGTTCATTCTGCTGAAGCCCAGGATTTAGGCCATTATTAGAATTATTACAGGCATGTCTTAAAAAATGTTCTGCATCTGCATAGCACTGGAATGCCTGTGGGGCTTGAACCAAAATTTATCATGGACATACTTGCATTGCTTAGATAAGAATTCAAAATCCAAATCTAGCTTAGGAGCTTGTGTGATGTTTATGAAGAGTGGAATCCCTGATATAACCAGCTTTTGCTAACGTTCCTTAGGAAATACAAGGAGAAGCATGCCTGATAGCCCTGTGTTTTTCCATGAGTGCTGACAGAAGCTGTAAACTTCTTTGTATTGTTTCAGTGTGGGTTTTTTGTGTTGTCTTTTTCAAATCATCATGGATATGAATCCATTTCAGGTAGTACCAGCCTCAGCTAAGGTCCCAACAATGCTTGTCTCTTCTCTAGTTCTCTTCACTCTTCTTGCCTTTGTATGTTTTCCCCTTTTGTCTGTAACTGCATATCTGTCCAATTCCTTTAACAGGATTCTGATCGAAAACATGAGGGAGAACACTGTAGAGAGAGGATGAAGAGTGAGAAGAAAGACAGGCATCGGAGTCGCAGCCTTTCTCAGGAGAGAGATTACACTCACAGCAAACAAAAAGACAAATACAAAGAAGACTTCCGAGTGAGAGACTGGGATAAAAAAAGAGACAGAAGCAGAAGTCCTAAGAAATCAAAAGACAAAGAGAGGTCCAAGTACAGATGAAGGATAAGGAAAAGAAAGAGGGGAACTAAAATATATTTTCTTCCAGCATTTCCAACATTCTGTCAAATGGATGTACAGTTACTGGATAAAAGCATTTGCCTTCTGTTGGCAACTTGACCGTATAATTCTGTGAATGCCCAGTGTATGACTGTTGGAGTAAGCTGCAATTCCAAAACCATGATTTCAATAAAGTATTTTATATTAGTGAATTGGTCCGAGTCTCTGAAAAGGAGTGTTGTTTCAAATTTTGTGGAAACAATTGAATTGCCCTTCTCTGCTGTGAAGGGATTTGCCTGGCGTACCTTCTTTCTTGAAGGAAGTTGTTTTTATCTTTCAGCACTTTCAGATGCTGTGGTAAAGAGTGTGATGGAAGACCTGGAGAGACAGAAGTGTGCTGTGCACACTTCTTCCAAAAAGCGGGCAGATACCATTTGTATATGACTTCTTAAAACTCTTCCCTTCCTTTAAAATTAAGGTCTTCTGCTTGGCTTAGTCCCTCTGGCTCCATGTGCTACCACCACTGTGCAGCAGTGGTTAAAGACACTGAAGTGCTGCTGTGCTGCATGCAAAGACCATCTAAATCAATTGCACTTACTGTCTCACTATGCACACAGATCTCTTGACTGTGTGACTTGCTGGAGAATGCCTCTCAAAAGTGAAATTCTCTGGGTACTTGGCCCATTGGCAGTGGCTGTTAAAGATCTGGCCTCTGTAGTGTCAGGATAGTAGTGCTCTGATGTCAGTCAGCTCATGTTGGGTGGGTAAGAAAGAAGAAAATAGCAGAATTAGCAGAAGAGCAGAATTTGTAACCTGCACTGTGTTTGCCAAACCTAGCTGGGATTAATTTTCAGCTTTTGCAGTAGAAGTAGGTCAGTTCATAACTTCATCTACAGAGGAGTGCAGGTTGTGTTATCAGAGCTTGGGTCGTGGTGAATGTTGGTATGCTCTTAAATGTCTGGCTTGCTCCTCACCATTTAAACAGGACATGTATGAACATTTGTCCTCTTTCTCTCCAGAGGAAGACAGATCTTGCGTTCTTAGGAGGAACACATGGGCAGTAATACCTGTTTTTCCTTCCCTCCATGGAAGGTGTGTTGGCATGAAGGCACTCTGCTTTGATGAATAAATTTGACTTTTTTCTTTTGTGATTGTGTTTTTTTCTGTAATACTTTCTGTAGTGTCTGATTGTAATATGTAATAAGATTTTATAGCTTGATACCCATTCTTGGAACACGACCTGCAGCGCAAAGACTAATTCTAAAGTTCAGGGCACCCAACAAGAATTGCTGCAAATTGCTGTGCCCTGGAGAGCCAGTAGCTGTGCCTGGCTAGAGGAACAAAAGCAATATTCTCACTAAGCAGGCCGGGCCAGATGACTAGATTCTTCAGACCTAAGCTGAGCAGGGATACTGAGGGTATTTAATACAGGCATGTGCTTTCCAGCAGCATCTGCCCTGCCTTTGTTTTGTTAAAGACTAATGAAGTTTGAGTCCAACACCTTTAAGCTTGTGGTTGTTAGAGAACAGAACAAAATACCCCACTTTCCTCTAAAAAGCTGAGAATAGCATTGAAAATGTCACAGCAGAAACACCAGCTTCTTTGACATAGCTGAGACCTCTTTGAAGGGGAACTCTTCATGCTTTAGGCTCTTTATTCAGAGGTTAAAGGCTTAAAAGCCAGCTCTTCAGAATTTTTTGCTGGATTCCTTTACCTGTAACACCTTAAAGACATGATGTAGACTCTGAACTGTTGTAATCCAAGGATAAGAGTAATTTGGAGACTTATTTTGATGTCATGCTTTGTAGTTCCTGTAGTTCTCCGTAGCTCTCTTGAGCTTAGGTCCAAGGCTTGAAGTAGACTTGACCAAGTATACAAAATGTATTTGTCTAAGATGCTACTTTTTTTATGAATCTCTGATTTTGTGTCCTTCAAGGCGTGGAACTAGAAATCCAGGGCTTCCATAACTGTCTCCTGAATTAAAAATGTCCAAGCACTGGAACCTTGCAGGGAGTTGTAACTTAATAGCAAACAGAGAGTTTCACAGGTGTTCCGAGGCTTCAGCTAGCCCCTAGCCACCTGTGGAACATATAGAACTTCCTCAAGTTTGGAAACTCACACCCTGTTTAAGGTGAATATGGTCACTTTTCTGCAGCAGAAAAGGGTTTTTTTTTCTTTGCAAAAGGTAAATGCGTAAGAACTGAACCTTTATAGGAATAGGGTATGGAAGTAGTCAATTTGCTTTGGCAGTCAAAGAGTCCACAGAGTAAAGGGTTAAAAAATCAGTATGTCCCAAAGGCTTCAAGTTTCTGATTTCCAATATGCCTTAGTGCCTTTAAAAATATACCCAGTATCTTCAGATTGACGAGATTACCTGTTTTTAAGAGGAAACTTTCAAAAGTGGTGGTTCAAAAAAAAAGGTGGTATTAGTAGGTGATTAAATGACAGCATAAAAGCTTCCAATTTGAAGGCAAGTATTTAATTTTAGGACTGCATTTCTAGGCTACTCTGCTAACTCTGGAGAGATCGCAGTTCACCTGGCACACATATGGATGGCCCAGCTCTCTGGATTAGATGGGATTTACTGCTACGGTCATTGGAAATTATTGTGTACATGTGGTTCTTCTGGAAAGGACATGAACAAGCTGTATGGTCAGCTGAAACCACAAACATTTCCTGCTGTTCCTGTCCTGCCAGAGGTGTTGGAGTGGACAGGACTTTTTATTTTCTGGGAGTTGGAGCGTCCACTTGTTCTAATCTAATGAGAGTTTACAGTTCCCTATCCTCATTTCCTTTTCGTCAGTGCTATCTCCAACCTCAGTTTCTCTATTGACCTTTGTTGTTTGTGGTAGTTAGGAAACAGAACAAAAAGAAACCCACCTTCCTCTATAATGTTGAGTAATGGCATTGAAGTGTTGCAGCAGAAACATCAACTTGCACACTTTGACATAGCTGAGACCTGTTTGAAGGTTTTTTGAAGGGGAACTCTTTTTAGGCCCTTTGTTCAGAGTTTAAAGGCTTAAAACCAGCTCCTCAGAGCTTTCTGCTGGATTCCTTTACCTACAAAAGCTCAGAAATATGATATAGAATGTAAACTCTTGTATTCTGTGGATAAAGGGAAGTTGGAGACCTATTTTGATGGCATGCATTACAGTTCCTTTAGTTCTCTGTAGCTCTCTTGAGCTTGAGTTCAAGACACAAAGTGTTTTTCACCAAAACCCTTAAAGCACTAAAGGCAAGTGGGAGAAGGGCAGAGTTTTCCAACAGACATCTCTATAACCCCATGGACATCATACAAGTCAGTAGAAGGAGCATAAAGGTTATATACGGGACGGATGGCACAGTAAACAGTTACCCAAAACCATCAATGATAACTCCGTGCTCTTCCTGGTGTGCCCTCTGCCTGGTGCCTGTCAACCCTCTTGCTGATGGCTTCCTGTTTATTTTTTTCAAAAATATGAAACTCCCCTGGGTTGTGCATTCTTCAAAATCCTGGTTTGGCCCAGTTGGCCATGTTGGCTCTTCCTTTGGGGTGTGTGCTGGACGAGTTGTTCTGCATAGCCCCACGCATGGATAGAAGAGTGTGCCATGTGCCTCTGGTTCTGTGCTGCCAAGAACCTTTACTCTCTGTAGGTAAAGCTGTACCTGCTTCTTTCCACTTGTCCAAAAAACCCCAAAACCAAACCAAACAAACCCTAATAATCACCCAAATAAAACAAAAAACAAAACAACCCGCCAAAACAAACCCCAAAACGAAACAAATCCTCCCCCCTTAGTTATTTGGAGAAGTGCTTAAAAATTTTCAAGAAGTTTCCTGAATCAGTTCCTGCTCTTGTCTTTGTTCATCTCACCCTCTTGTATCCTGATTTTTTTTCTTGTAACACTTGTACATTAATGACAAGAAGATTATGGGTTTTGCTTGTAAGCTTCCTAGAGCATGGGTAATGTCTCTGCTTTTCTATCAATCACCTGTTGCATATCTAACGGTAGCAGAAGCATTTTGAAAAATGTTAAATTACAATAAGATATATGTGGATTCTTGCTACAGGGCAGTATTTTTGTGTAAAATGCTTGGTCTGGTTACTGATAGAATGTGCTTTTTCCCAGTGAGCAAGCCAATATTGTTGTGGTTAAACATGGTAGCTGTGTTAAAAGGTATCAGTAAACCACATTAAGGTTTAGGTCTTCTGAGCATACAATAAATCACTGAAGGTGAACGATGTCTCCAAGAGCCTTCTGATATCTTAAGCTGAACAGCAGAAAACTTTTGAACTTGAAACTTACTTGGGATTTTCTGATTGTAAAAGTTACTTTTCTATTTTAAGCCCAGTGGAAAACACTTGAGTAATAGCAGTATGTTGTCATATAAAAGGCAGAGGAAAAAGATATTTTAGGCAAAACCAAGTTGGGATCTTACGATGGAGTTGTAATTTTCCAAGAAGTTCCTGTTGTCTGCATTATTGAAATCAGTTCTCCCTGTTCTTTGTTCTCCCTGTTCTCTGGTCACATGGAATGCTCACCACAATGGCATAGTTTGGGGGAGGTAGGAAAGGTGATCATTTGTCAAGGATACCTCTTCTAAAGAAAATTACTCTCTACCAGCCTGAATATAGGATTGCTTGTCAATAACTGAGCTGTCACTCTAGTAGGACCTGTTAAGATAATGATGTAGACTTTTTGGGTGAAAAACTGTCTCCAAGTCAAAATTTCAGTGACTTCAACAGCAGTGGCAGCAAACAGCTGCCAACAGTTCACTGCATTGGCAGCAAATATCTAGACTTTGCCTAATAGTGTGCAAAAATCCTATTTAAAATTGGGAGCATAGCTAGTACTGTGTAACAGCTGAATAGAGGGAGCTTGGCTTGAGGGTCTGACGCAATTCTTCCTGAAGGCAGTAGGGAAATATTACTGCTTGAGGCAGGATGAGGAACGGATTAGTTCCAGAACTATTTAAAATATTCCTGGCAACAGACCTGCATTTGATTTAGCACTTGCTTTATCCTGACTGTCTTATGCTGGTTAGGGTCTAAAGAATTTCCCCTGTGATGAAAACTGTATGACCACACACACTTGTTTGATTTTCCCAGCAGGTGAACTTTTACAGATGAGGAGGATGGCGATAACGCTTTTCTTTTGTGATGATGCAATAATGACTGTTTCCTTTAGCAAAGCAAATACCTCACTGGAGTGTGTCGACCAAAACACCTGAGTTGTTCCCCAATACCCGTTTCAAGAGAGTTTTTTTCATACCAAAATCTAACACCATCAGAAAAGTGGTTTTGCACAGGAAGCCTCCTTGAAAGTCATGCTTGGTCCTCTTCGTAGCATCTGGGAGCTGACACAAAAAAAAGCTGTTCTAGTTTGAGATTGGCAGTGATTCTTTCTGATGAAGGTTTAGTTGTTTCACAAGCCAGTAAATCCTCAGTCCTCATCTCCACCTCAGAACATCCATTAGTGGAAAGATCTTCCCCTGTGAGAATTGTCTCCCATTGCAGCTCTTTCCCTCTTGAAGAAAACAGCAGCCTTGAGCATCAATAAATCTGCGCTGGGAAAACTCAGTGTGCTTGTCAGCACAAGGGATGACAATAGAGAAAGCAAATGTCTGTGAATCCACTACCTTGGGTGCTCAATGTTTATCTGTCCTGGTGAGTGAGAGGGTTTGAGGCCATCTGAAAAATTAAATGTGCTCCTTTATTTCTCTGTCAATTAGTGACCACCCAGGTAAAGGCTCTTAACGGGTTTCAGGAATTGGGTAAGGGTCTTCCTGACCGACTATGATTTGAATGATGTTGAGGTCTTTTCCTAATGGCTTTTTACAGTAGATGGGTTAAGTCATTTCATTAGAAATGGAAACTCTTCTTATCTAATTGACTTCCCTTTTCTTTTTA
The DNA here is from genome assembly GCA_035583185.1 of Anabacerthia variegaticeps. Classification (NCBI taxonomy): domain Eukaryota; kingdom Metazoa; phylum Chordata; class Aves; order Passeriformes; family Furnariidae; genus Anabacerthia; species Anabacerthia variegaticeps. Next base: position 46,830,737 of record JAWWEW010000112.1, read on the forward strand.
TAAGCTCCATTTTGTTCCTATTCATGTAGTCAAAAAAAACATTTTGGTGAGAAATAGGGGTTAAAATGATACCATGCAATGTTGCATGCTTTGCTCTGTTGCCTGTCTGGATTACAAATAATGCAAAAACTTTCCTTTCCAATAGCACTGCTTCGTGGTTGTCTTGTGAGGAGGTGTGTGGCATTCTGCAAGCTTAAATGGAGCAAAGAAGATCCTTCCTCTCCAGGGATGTGGAGTCAAAGGCTGTGGCTGTTTGATTTATAGCTGTTCAGGGCAGCAGCAAACTAATGTTTCCTTAGTTGTGACCTTAGGAACACTCCCCTATTTCTGTTTCCACTAACCTACCCAGCCAGACCTTGGTGGATCAGAGGAAGCGTGCCAGAAGCAGGGCAGATGAGCTGGTGTACTGCTTCTTTTTTCTGTGACTGCCTGGGCACAGCTTTACACAGCAGCAGCACATTTTGGGTCCCAAAGAGTTTCCAGGAGCCTGCATGTGATGCAAAAGCATAACCATCTGCTGGAACCACCTGGGAAGGGGTGGTGAGGTTTGCTTCCCAGCAACCAGTCTTTGCATTAAACAGGATGCCACTATGAAGGGTTTGGCCACCCTGCTTCCTCCCACAAACTACGCAAGTAAGGGAGGGATTTCTAACTGGGAAAGGTCAAACCTGCTGTGGTGTGTCACCTTTTGACAGTGGCAGAGGTCCTGTCCTTCCACAGCAGGGCATCCCCACCCTTCCTGGCCGTGGGGTGGAGGCCACTGCACCTGCAGGACCTGATTGCACCATTAAAATGGTCCCAGAGCTTAACCCCTCCTTGAGTATCCAACCCTTCCTGCTGCCCAAAATTGGATTTTGGGCATATTTCTTTGCAGTGAGGCAAGGAACAAGTAGAGAAAAATCTCTCGTTTCTGCTGGAAAGTGCCTGTCAATCTTTGCTGCAGATGGGCTCTGGGTCTCTGAAGTAGCCTTTCAACTGAGGCACCAGCAGGTTAGAGGAGGTTTAGTTTTTCATGTTTTGTTATAGTCTGCTAGACCAGGTTCCCTCAGACATGGAGGTGTTTGCATGAGGCTTTGCAATATCAGGTGCTAAGCAAAATACTGATTTTTAAAAATACTTCCTTTCACAGGTGTCCCTGGGGGTCAGAAATTTGCCAGATGCATGGGAATGAGGCTACTCTGACTTGGTAGAGCAACCCTCGTGGCAAACTTACCACTTGACCCAGAATTCATATGCCATGTTCTTACTGCCTCATGTTATGGATCCCTGCCAGAGAGGGGGGTTGACTAATCTTTGCCTGTGACTCAGAACTGAGATGTGTCAGGAACCTCCTTTTTTTTTTTTTTTTTCCCTTTAGAAAACTGAAGTGAAAGTTTATTAAACTGCACAGTTAAATGAGAGCTTGGCTAGTCAAATGAGGAAGTAAAACCTTCCTATAGAATGAGTTCCATCCTGCTCACTGCACTTGTTTGCTCTCAGTTGACATCAGCCTTGCCATAAAGCCTCTAAATATGAGCTGGTGACTTCCTTGTGAGGCCAGCACTGCTCTGAATCCAGCTTCTGGCTGGTGGGTGGTGGGACGATACTGCTGGGACACAGAAAGAACAGCTGTCAGGTAAGGTGCAGAGCCAGGGGGGTTACCTGTGAGTACAGCTCACTCTCTGGGGAGTTTGGCTTTGTTATTTTTGGCAAAAGGAGCAGTGAAGGTGGGGAACGAAAAAGCAAATCTTTTCTTAGTCAAGACAACAAATAACTGATCTTGTTATTAAGAGTTTATGTACATCTCTAAATTGTGAAAGTAAAAATCCTTGTTTTTCTGAAAGCAGAGCAGCTCATCTCCTTCTGGAGAAATACTGCAGGGCTTGAATGGGCTGTCACTCTTAGGTAGTTTGCAGCATTATTCTCGGGGGTGAAGGAGGGAGAAGAGGTGGTCCAGACCTACAGTGTGAGGGGGGACACTACCATAGCAGGGAGCTCTTTCTGTGCTCCTTGTGTTACTCAGCACACACACCTAAACCTGCTCTGCATAGACTAATGCCAGGTCTTTCTGGGGCTGTGTCCCCTCTGCCTCTGCTCAGGCAGGATATGACTTTGGTGGGGACTTTGAGGAGCCCTAGCTCCCTCTGAGTCAAGCTGATCCTTATTGTGGTTCTGTGACTTGAGGCCCCTGGAGGTGCTGCTCAAACACACAGCTGCAGGGCAGCAGGTCCTGCTCTGACTGGTCACAAGAGGAGCAAACAGCTGGTGGAAGGACAAGAAAAAGATATTCTTTGAAGTCATTCAAGATATAGTACTTGCCACTACCTTTCTGGAAAAGTTTATCTAATTATTATTTTCTAATCTTAAAAAAATCTCTCAAAATAAAACAAAGATAGAAAACCATAAGAGGCTTTTTGAATTTCTTAGTCAAAGGTACTTTTTTAAATACAGTTAAGATTTTAAAAGTTAACATTTTAAAATGTTAAGATTAAAATAGCACTTTAGATACCCAACTGAAGCCATTTCCTCTGTGTGTGTGTGCACACAGAGTCACAACAAGGGGTCAAGAGGGGTCACAACACCACAAACTGAGAGGGGTCTTTTTTAAGCCAGAACATAAGGTGGGCACACGATTACCTGTGGATAAATTTAGCCAGAAAATGAGAGGACTTTGGCTTCCAGTGGAGTGAAAACCAAAACAGCTTCCCAATGGGATCTGCTGAGATGAAGGGAGGAAAGCGGCAGAAGGAAATCTAAGTAGTTTGAAAACTAAGGTCAAAAAGTTTATACATGGGATTTTACGTTCTGTTTGTCCATGATAGCAAAAGCTGGACTCTGTGATGCATGATTTCTCCTGTTGTGCTGACTATAAGCAACCAATAGACCTGCTGGACTTGTGCACCCTACTGACTGTTTACTAATGTATAAGCTAGTGATTTTATTGTCCTTTAATTCTCTCTTTAGAAGGATGGCCTCAGTGTTGTCTGTTTCAAGTAGCACACATTAAGTGTTTTGAGCCACTGATCATATACCTGGAAGCTGGTTTTTCTACATTGCTAGCCCAGATGTGATGGCTTCAGCTATATTTGGGGACATCAATGTATTTCAGCTCAGAGTAGCTATTTCAAAGTTGAGAAACCATTTCAATAATGAAAAAGCGGGCAAATATATTTTTATCTGTAGTCAATGAATTTAAAACAAAGATTAGATGTAAAAATTGTTATAATTAAGGAGTGCACTGTGAGGGAAAACAGTCACTGATTAAAATAAGCAATGCTTTAGTTTAGATTAAAAAAACACACGTCAACTGCTTTACACTTATGATTATGATATATTTATTTTTGATTTTACTGATGCTGTTTGTAATTATTCACAGTTCCACATTTCTTCCATAGAATATTGAAAGTTATAAGGCTATGTAGAAAAGTAAAGGTGAAAGTTGTATGAGGTGGGGTTATAATTAATTATCATGTTTTTCTGCTCATATAATCAGTTCTAAATTAACTGAACCCAGTGTGGATTTCTTCCCTACAGCCCAGTGGGGCTCTTATGCTTTGGGGTGGAGCTTCACTCTGACTCCTCTCCCACCTGCCTGTTTCCAGTACCTCTGTGCCTTCCTCCACATGGTTTCAGCTTCTGAGCTCCTGGGGTGGCCCACTGCTGGACAAGGAGCAGCTGGCAAGCTGGGAAGGGGAGCTGGTGGGTGCAACGTGGTTATGGCTCTGGGCTCATCACTGAGGTAGTTGTTTGGTCACTTAATTCTGCGTCATTTGCTGACCGCAATCAGCAGAGGGAACAGGGCCACCCTTACACCCTACTCATGGGCAGAGGAACCAGCCACAGCTTTTATCCAGGTGGCACCATTAATTGCAGTGATATGGCAAGAGAAGCTTCAGTGCAAGCATGCCACCAGTGACTGAAGGTGTTTGGGTTGATGGGTGAGTGGTCACTGTGTGTGTCCTTCTGTGCCACGCTTGTTGGGCTGAAGCAGCTCAGGGTATGTCTGCGTATGCTGCCCATCACCTTCTTTCACTGGGTAGGCCAGAAGCTTACATAATGCCTTTCTGGAGAGGCATGAAGTAGCTTTTTGCTGCTTTTACAAGCTCATTTCTGAATTACCAGTTTTTCTTGACAATAAATATAAGTTAAATTGAAACTGCTTTCCAGATTGCCTATTGTGTGCTTCCAAGCACTGCCCTGAGAGCTTTAAAAACCCCAAGCTGCTTCTCTGAATATAAAAGTCCTCACTGAAATAGCAAGTAACAGGAAAAGAGTAAGTCGGGCATTATCGGAATAGGTGTGTGACAGAATTTCATAATGTATGCTTGTGTACACACAGGCAGACACATGCTAGGAAAGACAAAACTGTAAAAAAAGTTCAGAGTTCCCAGATACCTTGCAAACAGCATGTTTCCTTAAATCACTGGACAAAATTTGCTATACTTCTTAAGTTGCTATGGCATTCGAGCCCATCCAGTAACATTCCACAGATATTTATCTGTGGCTGACAAACCACACTGAGCAATTTGAAAATCCCCCAGTTACACCCTCCTTTGTATCATTTCCTGTGAGATAAGTCTGAAGAACCAATTCACACATGCAGCTTGTCTCTGTAGAGGCAGGCTGACATAGCTTATGAAGTAAGATGACACCTGTCTCACATAATGTTTGGAGAGTGACAAACATTGCATGGGACACTCTGGTGCTTTTATAAATGAGAGTGGACCAAAAAATTGCCTTAATGCTGAGAGAAGACTGGATGGTCTCCTGAGAAAGAAGGCAGCTCATCTGATGGTCTCTTTGCTGTGCAAAAGGCAAACAACTGAGATTACTGCACATTCTTCCTTAACACCTGCATTTTGTTTTTTCTAATCTTTCCCTCCCTAAAGATGATGCCTGTTGGACAAGGCTGGGAAGACAGGAGCACTGGGTTTAAAGGAATGCAAATGCCTGCTAAGTTGGCACTGGCCAGTTCAATTTCAAACAAACCGGTACCACCATGCTCCAAAAAAGTGTCTGCAGCAGGGGGGGAAGTGAACCAGAGCAAGCTGGATCTTTTCTGCAAGCTGGGCTATGGTAAGCAGGACATCTGTAAAGTGCTGGAGAACCTGGGCCCAGAGGCCCTGGAGGATGATGTGCTGAAAGAGCTGATTCGGATGGGGAGTAAACCTCAAGCTCTGGAGAACCAGGCTCAGCCTTCCCCACTAAAACTTGTTGCCCGTGGATCATGTAGCACAACACCGGGGTTGAATCGGCTTGGAGAAGATGAAAGTGATTATTCCGACTCCTTGAGACCCATTGTGATCGATGGCAGCAATGTTGCAATGAGGTAGGCTCCGTTTCCTCAAAGGGATCTCTCTCCCTCTGAAGCTTTTGAATTTTAAAGCTGATGGCTTGAAGTATGTTTTTTCTTCAGGTGAGAGGTGCATTGATGTATTTGATGTATAATGTATGAGTGAACACTTATTCATTTTCTTTGGCTGATGCATAGGCTCTTGATGTCTTAATGCCCATAAATATGCATGTCATGTGCAATCACTGGCTCATTCTGCATTTTGACCTTTTATAAGGCAGCAGCTGGTTAAACACTATTGTTTGTGGCAGTATCTCTCTCTTTTAGCTCACCATTGCATTTCCCTGCCTTTTCAAGTGAGTGCCTAGGATTTCTGAACCTATATGCTGAGATGTTTCCAGGAAAAAACTGATGAATAGATAGACAGACCACCCAACTAACCTAAGAAGGAGAGGGGTAATAAAGACAGCTGATTGTGTTTTCCAGCAACTGTTTTGACTTGCAAGTAAACCCCAAGAATATTCCCAGCTTGTATATTTTTTGTTGGTTTTCAATTTGTCTTCAGTTTTATGGAAATATCAGGGAATTGATAGTTGACTTGTAATAAATAGACTCATTTCCTCCTTAATAATTTCTGGGAAATGTCACATCAACCCACCCTGCCCAATTACATTCCCTAAACAGTGCCCTGACACTGTGAAAGCAGTCTTACTGATGGGGAGCCTGGCACGTCCATGTGGATGGGATGTCCAAAGACAGCAGTGGATTGGCTTGTTTACCCAAGCAGTAAGGACTGCCAGAGGCCCCAAGAGTCAAGAGTCCACGATGCATCCCTCCATCCCTCCATCCCTCCATCCATCCCTCCATCCATCCATCCATCCATTTTCTCTGTTAACTTCCCTGTCCACTCAGCAGGGCTAAGTTTGTCCCTGCAGGCTGGGACAGGGCAAAGGAGGGCTTCCTCCCTCTGTTAGCTATCATGTGAGGTGAGATGAGACCACATCCTCTCTGGTTAGAGGGGAAAGTGGACAAGCTCATCCAGAGCAACTGAAGACTAAGCAAATAATGCCATCTTCTGGGTGAAGGCAGAAATCCTAGCCAAAAACAAGGGGTTACTTGCTTGGGGCAGCTCACAAGGAGTGGGAAATGCGCAGCACAGCAAAATTGTTTGGCCTTGTCTGGGCCATGAGCTCAGGTAGCCAGGTGTTTGGATCTCCTGTCCCGCTTTGCATTTCCACCCTAGCCCCTCCTCAGGGTGTCCTTGCTTCTCTGCAAAAGAACTGAGCACCCACCCAGGCAGCGTGGCTGAGCTGATCACCCACCCTTTCATTGTGCCAGGGACAATATCACCCTTGACTGCTCACGTGCTCTGTCCTCTGGTCTTCTGGCACAACCCCGTCTTCACTGATTTACCAGGGCTTGCTTTAGAACAGGCAGAGGTGGACAAGGCAGAGGACAGCATTGTTTCCACAAGATGACAGAAGATGCACTCTTGCCACTGAGCAGAAAGCTCAGAGTAGGTCGGTAGCTAATGAAATAGAGCATGTCTTGAGCTTGGAGCACTGTGGGAAAGCTCTGAGATCGTCCTACTGTGCCAGCCTGTCCATGGGAATTTGGTAGACAGATATTATTTAAACCAAACATTACAGGTATGGTAGCAGATGGTTTGAGCTAGCACACTGTTTTGCTTTCCTAGACCACCTGCCCACCAAGATGGGTTTTTGAGAAGCCACACATGCTTCTGGCATGTAAAATTAAATTTATTTTTTTTCTAGAATAAATTCCAAAATGTGAGTCCAAGAGATGTTTGCCTGGTAGATTATTGAAGTCTGGTGTATTGCTTTGGAGTCCTCATCTTTCACCTAAAAAGAATTAGAGGAATGTGAAGCAGTTTTGAGTTTCAGAAAGGCAAAGGTTTTACAGCTCTTCTCAGACATCCCAACCTCTGCCTTGATAAAGTTAAAGACTACTGGAGGAGATATTGAGCTTGTCAGTTCAGCTGGTACTGAACTGGCACGGCCTGGGAGGAGCTGCTTTCACCTCCTGGTTGCCTTTCAAAGTGGTGCTGAATGGCATTTACTTTGGCTAATGAGATAGGCTTGGTGAGTGTTTTCAGTATCCTTGTTTTAATTTTTCTGTTTTGCTGCTGTCAGACAGAATAGGACTGATTGCAGAAGTTAGGGGAAACGCATGTTAGGTTTCCTTGCTGGGGAAAACTGCATCATCATCCACACCAACAACCATAAAAGTGCAGCAGAAGCAGCAGTTTAGGGATGAAACAATCAAAAAGTGAAAGACTGCAGAGGCAGTTTCCTGTGTGGACAAAATTGTCTCAAGGATTTTTATTTATATCTATTAATAGGCAACCAGGTTTCTTCCTTGAAATTGTGCTATTTTTCATTTGTGGTCACGATTTCAGGATGGAAACTTTTATTTGGTACAAAATGGAACTTTGGTTATGAGGCTGATGTGAGCAGAACCCAGAGATGAATCCCTGTGGGATGGTGATGGGAGGGTTGTTTAAGACTGCGGTATCGTCCTTGACTGCTCTGTTGCTGTAGGTAGGTGTAGTAACTGAGAGAGTAATTTACAAGTGCATTTTCCACATGTGGAAAGACTGAGTGAGAGTGCAGTGATATTATCCAGACAGGTTGAAGTACAAGGATGAGGTTTCTGTAGGTACTGTGAAGGCGTATATCTATTTAGGACTTTGTTGACAGTTTATTTTAGTTTCCTTGTGCAGAGGTAGTTAACAAATTACCTTCCCTTACACATGCAGTGCACTGCAGTCACATTTTAGATAAGTGAATGCCAAGCCATAAGGACTTTCAGGAAGGGGGAGAGACTAGAAAGAATATCGCCTCTAATTGTTTTCTTGAGTTTGTTTTCTGTTTTCTGTTGAATATTGATAATTCTTTAGAACCCACCTTGCTGGTATCCTCTACAACACCTATTTTCCTACCTCTCTGCGCAGTGAAGACAAAATCCACCAACTAGGGCAAGATAAAAGTGGTCCTGAGGTACTTGTGGCCATCTTGTCCCTCTTCTGGTGTCCTGGGTTAGGTTCTCTTATATTTTCCATCCTGCTATTTTCCATCCTGCCTCTTACAGTTTTCCATGCCTCATAATTTGTCTCTTGTTTCCAAAAGAGATCAGCAGGTGAATGTCCTGTGATCGCACTTGCAGCCTCTTCAGCCATTAAAATCCCTAATGGCACTGTTACCACAGAAGAAAATGCCCACACTTTGTTTCTCACAGGAGAGTCTCATGGATATCTGCTTGTGCTGGAAGAAACTCTCACTCCTCAAACCTTTATCAGACAAGGCATGTAAAGAATCTGACATGGCCTAAGATCTTGCTGGTACTTCAGGACCCAAGTCCATCCCGATATAGATGTAGACGGAAGGAACAGGCTTGGGTCACAGGAATGGGGGATAGGATATCTCTGTTTTTAAGTATCAAAACTGCTTCAGATAAATCTTTTTGGTACTGCTTCTGGAGAAGTGTTTGGATCTGTCCAACCAGGACACCCTGACAGGCTGTTTACTTGGAAACTGGTGAATGACACAAAAGTTGCTTATTTTGCCTTTTCCATTACTGGTTTGGTTAAAAAGAACTCTAAGCTTCATAAAAGCTTTGCCTCATCATTCTCCTTTTTTCTTTTTTTTATAGTCATGGAAACAAAGAGGTATTCTCCTGCTGGGGGATCCAGCTGGCAGTGGATTGGTTTCGAGAGAGGGGGCACACATACATCAAAGTTTTTGTCCCACTGTGGAGAAAAGAGCCCCCCCGACAAGACAGTCCCATTGCAGGTAGGTCACCATCCTGGGCATAGTTTGGCAACCATTAGGTGTGATTTGGAGACAGAGGGGTTGTGAAGAACCCAGTACAGTTTTGCCCTGTAAAGACAAGCACAGTGCTAGTTGTGTATCAGGCTCCTCATCACTTAGATTAGTCATTAATTCATTGCCCCATTCACTGCTCCTGGCTAGTAGCTAAAATTGCTTATAAGGCTTTGTTACACTGCTTTGAACCTTCTGCTTTACAAGCACAAGTTGTTGCTGGCAAAGCTAAAGAAAGAGTTTTTCAGCTCACAGTGAGTCAACAGAGCATTTAAGACCAGCCAGGAGACAGCAATGTTCATCACTGCATGAGTATTACCTGTTAGCCTGTTACCCAATACAGAAGCTACATGAAACGCTCACAGAAGAGGATTCCTCTTCCAGGGTAAGAAAATGCATCAGCACAAGTCTGTGAAGGGGAGCGAGACTCAGTTTGTATGGAAATAGACCTGCAGGATCTGTGCCAGCAGCTTGGTGTCTGCAGATGAGGCCTCTGGGGAACTGCTTTTCTGCAGAGTGGGAATGGCAAGAGTTCAGAGTGTCCTTAATAGCAGCAAAAGAAATTTATTTATTTATTTTATCACACCCCTTTTATCTCCAAAGAAAGCTCACATCAGGGCTGGTTATGAACCTTCTAGCATCTAGCAGGGTAAAAAGGGCACTACAGCAGCTCAGGATGCCTCTGGCATTCTTTTACAGATAAGACTTAAAAATCAAAAAAGTGTGTCTCAAATTTTACAAGCTGCCAAATAGCCACCAGGTACCAGTGCATCTGAAGATCACACAACTGTAAGTTGCCTGAAGTGCTGAAACATTTCTAGATTCCTGTAGGTTTCTGGCAGATGATTGAGACCTAGTCCTTATTAATTAATCAGTTTCTCTTTTGTTTTCTTTTTTTTCCCACTCATCCATTTTTGCCAACCACCCCATCAGATCAGCACATTCTTGAAGAGCTTGAAAAGCAATCGATCCTTGTCTACACACCATCTCGGAAGGTGAAAGGCAAGAGGGTAGTTTGCTACGACGATCGTTACATAGTGAAAGTTGCCTATGAGAAAGACGGAGTCATTGTCTCCAATGACCACTACCGGGATCTCCAAAATGAAAATCCTGAGTGGAAATGGTTTATTGAGCAGAGACTGCTCATGTACTCTTTTGTCAGCAACAGGTAAGAGACGGTTTGTGTTACATAACCTAGAATTCAAACATGATGGGCCAAGTCAGCTCCAACATCAATGTACCTCCCACCAGAACCTTTTTTTTGGAAGGAATTTACTGCAACTTTTCTTACCCTGTTTCTCTAGTTCCTACTCCCTCAGGAGAAGTCTCCTATTTGGTCTTAAACCCATCCTTGTCACTATTTCATGAACTTTTCTATTTGAATGGCAGCATTAGTGATCAGCTTTGATTCTTTCCAGTTCAGGCTGGGATGTTAAACCAAGGCTAGGTATGTTTTAATTTCTATTTCCTATAAGAAATAGAATGAGAGAAGGCTGGCTGGCAGTAATTTTAATTCCCCTCCAACAGCACTTTTTCCTATGCTTTTGCAGTCATAAATTTCTAGAATAGGAGAGAGAAGTAGCTGGTCTCTCTGGCCCTTCACCAACCTCATTGGGGAAGATTTTCATGAAGGCACTAACACCATGGCTGCTCCTCAGTCTGTACATATGAACCTCTCCTGAGTTTCCTAATAGCTGAGGTGTTCTGGGGAAAGGCACTCCACTGAGACATCCAGCATGCATGGACAAGTGCTTACATCCATGATTTTTTCTTAACTTTTCCAGGTTTATGCCTCCTGATGATCCATTAGGCCGACATGGCCCCACTCTTGATAACTTCCTCAGCAAAAGGCCAGTGCTTCCTGAAAAGAAATGGCAGCCTTGCCCCTACGGTGGGTTTCTCCTCATGATGTGATCTGCCTCTCCTCTTCCTCCTGCCCCTTGCTTCCCAGCAGTGCTTTCCTTAGGGCAAGTGACACTGCCATGTGCTGTCCTGCTTGGTGTGATAGGGACTTAGGTTAGGGCTTCTCAAAGGTGTGATGCTTTTTTCGTCTCCTGCTTGAGGGGCTTCAGCCTCAGCAAAGGCAGCAGCTGTTTCTGCCTCCTCCATCCTTGCCTGCTCACAACACCCAAACTGGGCACCGTGGCTGTGCTGACCACCCTGCCTGCACACACTTCTCACTTTGTGGAGTGAACTTGTGCTGTAGCACTTGGGAAAGGCCATCCAAACACTCTTCCTCTCTTCCCTCCCAACAGCTCTCCAGAAATGTGCAGGTTTCTCAGAGGTAAATCCTTATTCCATTTTTTAAAGCAACCTTTTGTAGCAGCAGGTTTTGCAGCCCACCGAGTGCAGGAACCAAAACATAAATGAGTACCAGACAGTTCCAAAATAGCAGAAACTTCCTCTCACTGCTGTTTCACCCTGTTATTTATGTCAGCAGTATTTAAATCTGGGGTCAACTATACTGAACTTGAAATAGGAGTTCCCCTTTTTTCTGTTTGTTCTCATCATGCCCTGCAAATGCACGATGACGGGGAGAAGTGATGTGTGTTAACTGATATTGGTGCTCCTAACAACATCCTGTATGATATTTTTGACTCTTTCAGGTAAAAAATGCACCTATGGCAATAAATGCAAATTTTACCATCCAGAGAGACTATGTCAAGCTCAGCTTTCAGTTGCTGATGAACTCAGGGCCAAAACAAAGGTCCCATTAACTGTGGGGAAAGAGGAGGAGAGGTGTAGCTGCTCACTGTACAAGACCAGAGGAGAGCCTGCACCCTGTGACGCCTGCACAGAAACTCTGCAAGAAGCCAGAGGCTTTGCAGGGCCTTCCAGCTACTCAGGAAGGTCCCAGGAGAGCTGTCTTGAGCAGACATCCAGTGCCTGGGCTGGCAGTCCCAGCTCTGACTTGGGGCTGGACCAGTGCTTGCCACAGCCAGAGCCGCTCCTGGAGAAGATGTCAGCAATGTCCATCGGTGACGGCACCTACAGCTATAACTGGTCCACACAAACCTCTCAGGACAGAGAGGTGATGGACAACCCTCATCACTGCGGTGACCTCAGGCACAAGCTGTTCTCACTTCATCACCTGCATGTCTTGGACCACACCTGCTCACTGGGGTGCCCTTTCCAGCAAACAGTGCTCCCCCCTCCGTCAGGCAGGATGTGCCCGGAGCACAGCTGGCCTCAGGAGTGCTGCAGCTCAGCTCAGAGGAGCCACTGTGTCCCTGATGGTGCTCAGCACAAACAGGCCCTGGACACTCAGCAATGTGCTTTGCTGCAGCCCACAGCTCTGCCCCCTGACGCACTTCACCTGTACAGAGAACATCAGCTGCATCATCATCATCATCATCATCATCATCATCATCAGCAGCAGCAGCAGCAGCACTGTTTCCCCAGGCACCCCCTGCAGCAGCCCTTTCTCTTAGACTCCAGCAATGGACTGGGCTTCTTCCAGAAAGCCCATGCTTACCCCAATGCCTCTTACCGTGACTATTGGCACACCCCAACTGCAAGGCCATCCTCTGCCCAGCAAGTAAACATACAAAGGGAGCTGTGCTCTCTTTTTCCTTACTGTGAGATGAACCAGGTCATGACTTTGTACCCCGATATCCAGGATAAGGGGACTAGAGCACCCCCTCTATGAAGACAGACTGAGGAAGTTGTGGCTGCTCAGTCTGGAGAAGAGAAGGTTGTCTGAAGACCTCATAGCGCCTTCCAGTATCTGAAGGGGACCTACAAGAAATCCAGACAGGGACTCTTCATCAGGAGCTGTAGTGATAGGATAAGGGGGAATGGCTTCAAACTGAATGAGGGTAGGTTTAGATTAGATGTTACAAGAAATTCTTTTCTGTCAGAGTGGTGAAGTGCTGGCACATGTTGCCCAGAGAAATTGTAGATTCCCCAACCCTGGCAGTGTTCAAAGCCCAGGATGGATGGGGCTCTGAGCAACTTGTTCTAGTGAAATGTGTTCCTATCCATGACAAGGGGGTTGGAACTACATGATCTTTAAGGTCACTTCCAACCCAAACCATTCTATGAATTGCTTGCTTGACTTTATAAATTCAAAGGCAAGAAACTTGTGAAACCTCCTGAGCAAACCTTTCCCAATAAGCACAAGTCCTAAGGCAAAAAGATTCTACTCTGAGGCTTAATTAGGTGTTATTAAAATGCATTATGGCAAAGGTTACAGCTGTTCCAGGAATACAGGTATAAGCATCAACCACCTCTGTTGCACAGGACATCAAGTCAAGGCAAAGGCGATCATCCACTGCAGTGGGATTGCATTCCACCTCCAGGAAAGTGAACATCAGGGATCAGGGTAACTGGGTTGGCAGCGTTTGAACCTCACTGGTGACTGGATTCAGGATGGCATAATGCCCTGAAACACAAGGCATGTTTTTGAAGTCCTAACCTGTAGTTGAATTTCCACAGTCCCCAGTAAAGAGCTCCCCCATGACCTCCCCACGACTACTTGCTCAGCTGGCACACGAAATGATTTGGCTTATTTCCCCTAACACAGGGCTGTGCTCTCTGATGGACCCAGGCATCTTTGGGTCCATGATACAAGCCCAGCCCGGTATCAGTGAGCTTTCAAAGATGCATTTCACGTTTATTAAGCAGTGCCGAGGACACAGAATGACTAGCAGAGGTGGTGGAGGTACACCAGAGCCCTCGAAGGGAGCTGCAGGTACATTTCTCAGGTAACACACACAATGGAAGTCAAATCAGGGAAGTCATCTTCAATGTAAGTGCTGATGCGGATTGAGGGCTCAGGGCTGGTAATTAAAAAAACCCCAGAAATCCAAATGATGCCAAGAGGAAAAAAAAAGACAAAAAAAAAAAAAACAAAAGCTCTTAAATGTCTCTTGTGTTGAATAAGAAAACTGTTGTTGACTTAACCCTTTATTACCAAATGTGGCCCCATAATGCAATTATACAGCTGATTTATGATTACAAATATTTAAAATATGTTCTGTATGGACATGTTTGATTTTCAGTAAGCTGTAAAGCTGCTAATCTCTGCATTATTCCACTGAAGTCTAAGGTTGATCCTGAAGGTTTTTGGCATTGTACCAAAGTTTAAGTATGTCAGTACGACATGTTTTAAAAATGGTTTAACACATTATAAAATGCTCATCTATAACACTTTGTTCTAAATAATATCTTCTTTGTTTCCTGGGTTTTGTTCAGTGTTTATTTTTGCTTGTTTTCCAACCCTCTTAGCACTGATGCTTCATCACTTAGGTGAGATTTGCAAACTCTCTGACCCTCCCGTATTTAATTTCTCCAAAGTGCAATCAGTATTATTTGTCCCAGGCAAGAATTAGACATGATCCTCACTGAGAAGTTGGAATTCTCTTGCTTTCAAAAAGGTAGTAGCAACTTAGTGATATTATCACATGATGCACTTTTTGAAAGTGGTGATAGCTTGACCTGTTTCCCTCTGGAAACCACCTTTTTTTTTTTTTTTTTTTTTTTTTTTGTGGCGGTGTTTAAAGAATCTTCAGGAAATAAGTCTACTGTATCTGTTCAATTTCTTGTGCCCATGTGGATGGTTCCAAGAAATTATTTGGAGTTTGGAAGTATGACTTATCTTCACAGACCATGACAGTTTTTTTCATATGTCATATGGATTGTCAGAATGGCTTGTAAATTTATCCACTGCATATTACATAAAGATTAGAAACTATATTAAAACAAGACTATGGAATAGATTCCCCATGAAGTGCTTTGAAAATACTTGAGTTCTACAACCATCATGAGTTGCACTGACATACACCACACACCTCCCCTACACTGAAACAACCTGAGACACTTTGTGGATGAGATGCCTTTATTGTGCCTCTGCAGGGCCAGGCTCCTCAGCTTGCCTAACCAGGCCTTTCCCAACTACTGCTGCACACATATATACACTTGCAGACAAAGTGGGATGCGGAGTGCAAAAATACCTTCCACCTACTCAAATGAAGTAAGCTGCAATTGACAGCATTCAGAAAAAATACCACAGCAACAGAGCAGGACATAACTGTACATGTCAACATGTATTTTCATGTCTGGAATGCATATATGCTTTCTAACATAGAAAGCACTTATAAAGCTATAGGAAAATTGGCACACTGCCTTTATATGGTGCCCTCAGCTTGCTGGAGATGTGCATAAGGTTTTCTCCCCTTCCTTTGAGGATGCAGAGGAATTTGGTGGTAGTTCAAAACCCCCTCTGAATGTTTCATAACTTATTTTTCTTTCATTTCTGTTTTATTTACTGAGGAATCTCTTAGTAAAATACATAGAATGTGCATTCTGCTGAGAAAGTGTCTGAGAAAATAAATCAGACTTTGGTGCTAAACAGAACTTGATTTATGTTGGCTCTTGTGCTCACCAGAGGGTTTTTTCTCATGGAGATTTTGTTTGAAGGGCAGCTCAGCAGCAGCGCTGTGTCACTGCCTGTTTGAGAGGAGCTCTGCCGCTGGCCAGGAGCCCATGGAAAGCATAGACCATTTTGTTATTTCACTGCAGCACAAGCACACGGGGCTCATGCTCTAGGGCCCTTTGCACTTTCCAAAGCAGAAGGATTTTTTTGCCTTTGTCAGCTCCAGAAGTAAGGGGAGGTGCTACTAACAGAAAGGAGGTGACAGCTCTTGTATAGACAGGGTAGAAGGCTGTTGCTATTTGGTATCTCTGCTGAAATGCATTTGAGGCCAGCTCTCACTGCCAAGTTGAAAATTAACCCATAAATCTTAATAGGCTCAGAAAGCCCTTGATGTTTTTTGCTTTTTGGTTGTCAAGACTCTTTTGGAAGAAGTTGGAAGCAGTGGGAGCAATTCTTTGGGAGACGGGTTGTTTTCCCAAGGGAGTTTTACAGAGCTGCCAAGTTAATTTTAAAATTAAAAAAAAAAAAAACCAAAACCAAAAAAAACCGGAATCCTCTTTCCCTACTCTCACCATTTTGCAAACAGTCAGGAAGCCACAGACACCCTTCCCTTGCAAGGGGCTGAGGAAACGATACACAAATATTTCACTGAAAAGCCTTGGGTGGAGGTCACCCCTGCAACAGCTTCTCGGCATAAAAAGGGGGAAAGAGAATGGTCTTCTGCACCCCATGTGGTCCTGGGCAGCTCACAGTACCTCCCTCCCATCTCTTCTTAAACACAGAAATCTCTCCTTCACAGAACATGGATGACAAGCCTACTAATGGGGTGAGCTTAGGTACTGTAATTAATGACGTAAGATGGTCTATAAAGCAGATAATCTTGCTCTGTATTAAACACTTGTATTTGCCAATTATTCTGAATTCTGATAATATTTTAATACAATTCCCATAAGAGATGGCACAATTTATAAGCAAACATTTGAACTAATCACAAACAACTAAATAGAACATGACTTCTCACCTCCTTAAAAATGTTGGATTGACAGAGAACAAGTAAGTCCTGTACCGCATCAAGTGTTACAGACCTCCGCATTCACTCACAGATACACAAGACTGCTGTAGCATCCACCTCCTATGTCCTGGTGGGATGCTCTGAACTCTTGAGAAGTGTTTAATATTACAGCACCACTTGTCATTAGCGCTATTAAGAAAGTGTGATGACTGGCTACGGATAGAGAAGGGATTTTTTTATAGCATTTTAGCCACATCCCTTCTCTGTCCCCAGTTGGGCTCACTGTCTTGAAGTCTTGCAGCAGGCTCAGAGGAACCCTTTTGTAAAGACATACTGTTGTGCTGACTTGGCAAATGCAATGAAAACAGACATGCAAGTGGAGCGAAGCTGTGAACAGAGTTAGTTGTGGGGACAGCACATGGAAGGCAGTGAGCCAGAAAGTTAGGACAATGCATTAAGGACTGGCATGGTTTTGAGTGCAGTAAGGAAATTAGACGATGGGCATCTGTCCATGAACAGCAGCATCAGAGTCAGTCACTGTAACCACACTGCTGGCTCCTCCTCTTTCCCTGAGTCAGTTTCCTTGTCTTCCCTTTTTTCTCCTATTCTTGCTGGGCTCAGGATTTCCACTGCACTCTTTATGGAGTGGGGCACGAGTTGCAAAATGCCTTGCCATCCCAAACCCTCTCCTTCCACCTTCACAAAACCATGCATCCCTGCCACCCCACACTCTTGTTTTGTGCTCCCTTCTCTTCCCTGCTCCATCCCTGCATGCTGTCCCACATACTCCTCCTGCTCAAGTTCAGATAGCATCCTATCTCTTCCTTCCCTGCTGCCCTCCAGCTGAAGGGGTTTAAAGGTTTCTTTTTTTTATGCCTTTTTATTTTTTTTTTTAAATAATATTGTTTGTTTTGGGTTTTGTTGGTGCTGTTAAAACAATGACATAGATGGTTTTGGCCTGGTAGAGATCTGATATGCTCAGGTTGTTTTCCCATTGCAGCTTAAAGCAGTCTTCCCAGCAAAAGCTGTTTGGGGAAGGAAAAAAGGCAAAGTTACATTCATAGGCACTTGTGCTGACTTCATAGAGCTTTCTCTTCTCTAAGGATAAAAGGGGATGCTAGCAGAAATTCAGCCACCATATGCTCTTAACTACCTTAAATCCTACTGTAAAAGCCACATTCATCCTTCACCTAACATTCCTTAGTTTGTACATTGGAGGAATTTTTTAACACTACTGAATTCATACGAAAGACAAATGGTCATTAGGACACAATGGCAGAAGAAAAACATAAACAAGCACCAGGCAGCAAAACTTGGATGGTATAAAAGATGTCAAACTGGAAAAACAGAAGCAAATTTTCTCAAGAAAAGACAAAAAAGAAATTAAATAAAATTAATGAATAGTAGAGCTTGAGTACTGAATATCACATATGGTAGGCTAAACCTCAGAAAGGAGCCTCTGTGGAAAGACAGACTGAAAAAGGTAGCTGCCACCCATCTGCACACTTTCAACACTGAGCAAAGCAGGCCCAGCTCTCCTGTGGCTGTCAGGTTGTTGAATTTAGCATCTGTAATATAATATCTCCAAACAACAGAGAAAACTGCTAAATAAGAAGTGGCATCAGCTGTAGTAACCAAATGAACTACAACACTGAACAAAGGTACCTGCACCGTCTGGTGGTTTGGTTTCCCGATTAGACTTCACTATAGTAGAGGAATTAACATTCTCTTGGCATTGTCAGGAGAGCTGTGCAGAGACAAGGATACCTTGCTAAGGGGTGCAGCAGGAGAAGTGCAGAGGAATGTGTTGGCTTTTACTGCCTGAAATGGTAAATGGCAAAATATACTTAATAAATAAAACCACATTCTGCAGCTACAGGGAAACCAAAAGTATAAATGCCATGATGGCCTGGAAAAGGTTGCAGTCCATCCCATCACTGCTTTGAAAGTGGTGCTAAGGAGATTTTTAGCAGGGAAACAAACTTGAGTATGATTTGTTATTGCCAAAATATACACAGTCATTGGCACACAATTATAAGCATTACTCAAAACCATCATCGGAATGAGAAATACTGAGTTCTCCCCACAGGAGGTCCTGTTAGGAAGAAGCTGAAGGGAATACAGAAGCTTGTAAAAATGTTATTTCCAGCAGGGAAACATTCTTGGAGAAGGATTTCAGTATCTGCATATTCTTTTGCTCATAACGTAATGTATGACATGTGGTGAAGTTGGAGTCCTGGCTTCATTTAAGAACCAGATGGAAGATCTTTAAACCTTTAGAGCATCTTCCTTAGGTCATATTAAAGCCTTGCAGAAGGGGAAAAACGTGACTATCAGTTTCAGCTGAAGTCAAACAAACAATATTTTGGAAAAGGGGGGCAGATAATCCAAGTTCTAGATTAGTAGAGAAAAATATTCTCCAGTGGTTATTTCTGTTCATCTTCTATGACATTGATAAGCATCTGGGGATGGTATTTGGGAGACACTGGTTTAGGTTCAGCCTCTGCACTTTGCTGTTTGATATTCTAATGTTTGAATTTGTCCAAGGGAGCTTAAGTAGAGAGTTGTTGAAATAGAAAGTACACAAAGCGAAGTGGGAGCCTCTAGGAAATGTCTAGCAATTGACATCCATATGACATACACCAGCAACATATTTTAAAAAGCCTGATAGCCCACTCCACCACAAGGTGTCAATGTGGTAGCACTAGAAACAGTAATTGCTGCTCCATGGCTGACTTTCACAAGCCGGTCCTCCCCACTCACATAAATCCTGTCAGCAGAAGTTGCCCTTCATCGGCACATGGAACAGAACCGACAGGGCAGCACAGGTTGGAGGGCTGCATGGCAGAGTTTCAGCTCTGCTCAGCACTAAGACACCTTCGCCTGGGCCTCCTGGCCAGAGAGGCTCCTGCAAGTTGAAAGAAACCATATACCTGCAGGTGAGGCTTGATCACACCATTTGAAAGGATTTCGTTACCTTCTGCGATCTGTTGCTTCATACACGGAGCTGAAACACATGGCACTGTTAAGCATTTGCACTACATATTGACTTTAGCCTGGGTTTTATGTTTAAGCAGCCCTAAAAGTGCACATGGCAGCTCAGATGGCCTTAGAAGCTGCAGCACTGTGTCAGGCCATGGAGAAATGAAAGCCAAACGCAGAACAACAGGTTTCAGAAAGGCGACATTTTACAAAATCCACCCCTTATTCCATCTTTTTATTCTGCCCTCACCTGCAGTTCAAGCTTCGGCTGCCCTGCCATTGGCGTCTCAGGATTTATCTTGGCTGGGGCCCAGGCGCTGCTGCCAGGCTTTCCTTTCAGGGCAGCAGCCCTGGGAAAGTCACTTGGGGTTAAGTTTAGAGTTCCAGGTTGGCACATTCTTAATGCAAGCCAAAAATAAGTGTGAATGGGGATCAATTTTATGAATTTGCTGAGCTGCCAATTATATTTTAAAGCTGAAATCTGAAACTAGGTTTGCCAGTTGGATAAGTATCACAGCCAATCCTTAGGCAGAAATTAATTGGAAAAACACTCTCTCTCCAAGCCCAGATAACATTCCCTTACAAAACCCGTTATCTCCAAAGTCTTTCCAGGTGTACTTTGGACATTAGCAGCTAATCAGAACACATGGGATTTTAAGTAATTAAATTTATTATCTGGTATATGTGTCAATCAACAGTTAGGCAGATAAACGACAAATATTCTCAGCACGGAACTGTAAGGGAGCATTAAGTGGGGGGGAGGGGGGAAGCTGCTTTCAAAACAACTCAAAATGCCACAATTTCCTATTGCATTCCTGTTACACTCCCTTTCCTTGCACTTTTAGGGAGTGGGGTCACCAGAACTGTACAGTGACCCAAAGCCAGGTAGTTGGGTTGTGCACCCACATCTGCGTAGAACTGAAAATAAAACTCTCCACTAGCCAGGCAGAGGCTGGATGTGCAACTCAGCACTTAAGAGGCTTGAGCTCCCAGCTGTCTGAAACCTGCCTCTAGCCTTGTTTCTAAGCTCCTTGCCAGAGGCACAAATAACCGTTTAGGTCCAGCTATCACATCACCAGCAAAGCAGCAATGCTGACTTGAAGGCAGGATTTCCTGAGCCTCCTGATAGAACCCGTGTTTGCCCATAGGCCAGCAGATGATTCCCAATGCTGTGTCATATTCGTTTTCATTTATTCAGGCCTATTTTAACTACTGCATTTGCAGCGCCCAGCTGTTGGTTTTCAGGGCTCAATAGAGATTATTTTTTCTGTTCTGATGAATGCAGGCTGTCCCATTTTAAAGCAAAATTGCATCAGAGCCATTAGTAATGATCTTACAAAAGTTACGTGCCTTCTGAACTCCATCATGTGTACAAGAATCTGGGAAAAAAAAGACATGCCCATGCTTCTTGAATGACTTCCAAGGCAAATCTCCCAGAGAACACAATTTTATGACATAGAAATATGTCTTATAAAAAAATGTATATTTCATATATGTATCTATAAAATTTAATACAAGATATACGTATTTTATTATGTATAAATATTATGTTGCATCGTACCAATACAGAGCTGGCACCCAAAAGGACCCAAAAGGTGTGGCCTATATATAAGAAAGATATTGAACTCTTAGAGAGTGTCCAAAGGAGGGCAATGAAGAAGGTGAAGGGCCTTGAGGGGAAGCCGTATGAGCAGTGGCTGAGGGCACTTGGTGTGTTCAGCCTGGAGGAGACTGAGGGGAGACCTTGTCACAATCTACAACTTCCTCAGGAGGGAAGAGGAGAGGCAGATCTCTTCTCTGTGGTGACCAGTAACAGGACCCGATGAGCCTGGCAGGCCCCTTCCAACTCAGAGTATTCTATGCACACAGGTTTTTGCTGAACATCCCCGGGGTGCTGCTGTGGCCCAGCCTAGAAACACTGCCCTGCAGTACATGATATCTGAAGTGCAGGGTCACCTGCTCTGAAAGCTGCACGTAGGTCAAAGTAAAGGTTTCCCCAGGCTGGCCCCGAGGTGATTGTGAAGGAAGCAGGAAACACCAGCTTTGCTCCTGCCTGCCCAGGGACCAGACACTCTATACTGGGTTAAGAGTACAATGAAATCTTGCCAGCTCAGGGGTGACTCAGCAGCTCGTGTGTATTACATCAAGCCCTACACCATCAAACACACTAGCAGAAAACACAAGAGAGAATGAGAAAACACACGTTTTGGGAGCTGGCCATGCCCATACCATGGTATAACCTCTCTGGAAACTGCAGCAGGTTTATCTGCTCCTGACTGAAAAGGGCTAAAAAGGCAGGGAAAGCAAACTCCATCGACCCAGATACTGGAGGCTGGTGAAAAAAACATCTGGAAAAGGTCAGCAAGCGTGTTGGCTCGTGTTCCTGCTTGAGGACATGCAGAGAGCTAACTGCCTGTGTCCTGACAGCTGGTAGGCACCCTCTCAAAGCACCAGATAAAAAGCAACCGGCTGCAGCCAACAGAAACTGCAGGTACGGAGCAGCTTTTGTAGCTAAACACGGGTGAACGCCACAGAGAGCAAGCTCTGTCAAACATGAGCGATGGCTGGCGGTTCAGGGATCACACAGGAGCTGCTAACAGACGACTAACGACAGACAAAACAAGCCTCTGAGCAATCCAATTTATGCCACCTACCTTAGGGCCTTACCTACAGCTTCTTTACTGGTGCGTTCTATTCACTGGTCTTTGTAAGGTTGGATTTAAATGCCTTTACTCTTGGAACAAAATGAAAAAAATAACAATTAGGTGATGGCAGTAACAGCAGAAGCCCATTGTGATGTGAGATGAGCTGTGTTACCTTCCCGAGACTCAGCAAAAGTCATACAATCAAAATTCAGAAAAAAATACTATCACCACTTGCTAACTGCTTTCTTTCACCTCCAGAAAGTGAAAACCCTTCTGCACGAGTCAGAAAACCAGCAGCTGTGACCAAAGGACGGGCAATGCTGAGATTAGGCATTCCCTGTGGCCCCTAGGGAGGGTGTGCCATTCTGATGCCAGAACACAGCATTCATAGCTCGTTAACAGCACCACAGAGAATAGGAAGGAGCATCAGGAGGTACAGCCCTGTAAACAAGTAGCGAGGACACTTTCAGCTGGGGGCCGAGGGGATGGTGTGATGCAATTCCTGCTCTGAAGCATTACTAATGCATTTTGTCTTAGTCGCATGAGATGAATTTCACATGTGAAATTCAAAAATACTGAGCTGAAACAACCACACGATAGTCTACCACCTTCTGGCACAGTACTATAACTAATAAAAGTGTTGTAAAAACCAAGAGAAGAGCATGGTTGCCAGGGGGTTACAGACTGATGTTCAAGTGAAACCTAGATGCTTATTCAAGTCTTGAACTCACCCACCCTATGCAATCAAAAATCAGTAGGTTTAATCCTGCTATCAGGACAGGGATCAGTCCAGGAAAAGAACAGGATGAAAACACAGGAAGTTAAGTGAATGAAAACCAACACGAACCAATAGATCAGGAGATGGATGATGTACTTTTCAACAAAACTACATAAGACATACCTTTGCATGTTACTTATATCCCCTTCGAACATCCCTCGGCTTTCAAAGTGGGAAGGAAAGTTTCCATATGGCACAGCTATGCCTGACAGTTGCTTTGGGTGCAACTGAAAATCACATAAACAGTAAAGCATCTCTCTCCATCACCCAACTCTACTGATTTTTCACGCATCATTGAGAACTGGAACACATCACAGCTGCCTTGAAAAATGGTGAAGTCTGTTTTTTTCAGAGCAAAACTACAGATCCAGCTGGAGGGTGGAGCTTGATGGCCAGGGCTGTAGAGCTGGCAGAAACGCACTGCCTGGTGAGATCCATCTGGGCAGCAGCAGGGTCCATTAACAAAAGGAAATTCATCCGCAATCCATGCTAGCTGGCTGTTCTGTTTCATTTAGTCCAGAGTCCCAGGGCCAGAAGTGAAGTTTGCAGGGGTAGAACAGTGGCCAGGCAGCACAGCACTTGGTTTCCTCAGGGCTTCAAAAACCCTGAGCCATTTAATTTAAAAGTATCAAGCTCAGCAGGAAAAAACCCTACATTACTAATCATTATTAAAGAGGGAAAGCTTTTGTCATGTCCTTCAGCTCAAAAAACACTAACATGACATTCTCTCTCATGTAGAGGGAAGCTGTGCCAAGGACTATGAAGGGTTTCCAAAGCCAAGAGTCACGCTGCCTTTTTTTTTTGTTTTTCATAAACTTAAGCCCAGCAGCAGCTTAGTTGCAGCAACAGAGTACGATCTTCTTGTGCACAGCCCCACTTCTTCAAAACCTTAACCCTTTCAGGAACAGGGATGGAAGACATGAAAAGATGCACACACCTCCAAATGCCTTCTCAATTGCGGGGGAATTGTACAAAAACATTGCAAAAGTGAGAAAGGTCATACTGCTGCTATGGAACAGATACACAAGGACCTGCACAACTCTCCCATAACCACTGAACAGGTCTGTGACACAGCATCAAACAACACTGACTTCAAGCTGGCTGTCCAATGACAGCATCCAACATCCTCCCTATCAAAGCAAATATAATCTGTAGACACTGGCTACCAAAAAGTGATTCTTGCTGACAGAAAAGACACCTCATGACAATGTTTTCATAATTGTGTCAAATATCTCTGTCAGAAGAGTATTTTCCTTCCTCAGGTTATATTTAGATAGTAAGTAGGGGGAAGGGGCACAACACATCCAAGTATCTTCTACATTCTTCTCCCAAACAGCAGCTCCCCAGATGAGGTAAGTCTCCATGACAATAAGGTAAGAAACTAAGCAAATAATTCCAGAAATCTGATTAACACAAAACAAACAACAAGAACAAAAATGAGAAAGTATTTGGTAAAAAAAATTAAAAAAAAAAATCCATCCATTCAGTTTAGCTCTATCCAGAATGTAACACATGAAATATCAAATATTCTTCAACTTAAAATTTACAGGTATAAAGTACATAGTTGCTACCGTGAGTAAGTAGTTTGTAAATGATTTTTTTTTTTTTTAATATCTGCTGGTAAGAGACATTATGCACTTACAAACATTGCTTTGCTCACAAGGCATTCTGGACTACATATAATCAAAGACTGTTCCTCAAATTAAGCAATAAAAGAGCGACTCAAGCAGTCAGGTTTGAAAAAGGAATGCACTGTAATCATTCCACTCTGTACCAATGAAAGGAATCAAAAGTTTGAAGCTAATGTTCAACTTACAAGGGTATTTTTAACAAATAACAGATAAATAAAATGCCAAAACATTTTCTTGCTGAAGTTAGAATTAAATATTCCTAATCTGTGTGTTCTCAAGATAAACTACATATGCTGCTAATTAACCATATTTTAAAGTTTCTGCCACTACTTTGTGGCAATACTCCCATTTTAGAATACCAAGGTAGTATTGAAAAGGGTAAATAGTAAATTTCAATAGTTGGCGCTTCTTTTTTTTTTTAAGTATTTGTTCTACATCTTTAATCAAATCTTCCTTTTATTTATGTCCAGACTCCAACATACATTCAAGGCAGAGGAATTTGACTGAAGAAATGTAGTACTGATAAGGATACTTTTTTCCCTGGTCAGGTCATCTACAAAATATGCCAAAGGTAGACATTTCAAGATCATAAAATGGATTAAATTCACAAAAATAAAGCAAATACACAGATAGGCATAAATACCGACCATGCAGCTTTCAAACCAATTTATCATTAGCTTGAAGCTGAAGATACCCAATCTCACAATTGATCTGAATTTCAGGGGTGCCACACCTAACCACACTCCTGGACAGAACTGCTCTACTGACTGGAGAGTGCACGAGGCTAATATTCTCCTAATTTACCTAGAAAGGTAGTAAGGTTAACTGGAGTCAGTTCCACAGAGATATCACACAACAGCCTGTTACCATCTCTGTGTCTCAGTTTCATTGCTATGTTTCTAAAGTTATCCCAGTTCTGAAACTTGACCAAGTGATAATCTTACGCATTCACAAAAAATAAACAGGAGCATCTCTGAAAGCCAAGAAGGGTGCTGCCTTCCTGCCAAAAAGTTTTTTTTTTTTTTTTTTTTGTTACAGAGATCCCTGACAAAGATAGTACAGAAAAGTAAAGTCATAAATCAGCATCCAAGATAAACTCCTGATGTTCACAGTACAAAGTTTAACCTCACTGCAAATGTTTTGGTTTTTTTTACATTTATCTTATATGAGGAGAAAAAAAAAAATCAGCACTGAAATCCAGTTCTATTTCATCCTTCAAATTGAAACAATTAACGACATAATATAGTAATATGCCACCATACCAGTATCAACTTGAAGGAAGTACTGATGATACACGTGACCTGAAACACACAAAGAACATGACATCCCTGAAGGTAAAGGTAAAAGTCTGCAGCAGGTGACACTGGAGACATGATTTATCTTATCCCACAATTCCATAATCAGTTATTGAAAAGACTGCCCAATTACACACTCATACTGTGTGCGTGGCTTCGCAGAGCTAGCTGGAGCTGGGATGTAAATAATTTTTTTTCCCTTCAGAAAAATAAACACCTGAATAAATACAGGGAAAAGATCAATTACGCATTTCATAGAATGAGCAGAATTTCATCTTGCCTATTTCCTGAAATATGCTCTTTCCACCCTGCAGCTGACTGGTTTATTGTTTGCTTTACAGGTACAGCTGCCCTCCTTGCTCCAACCACTTTATTTCATACTGCAGATTAAGGCACTCCAGTTGAACATGTGTTAAGGAATATTTTTTGCTGGATCTGTAGTTAGTTTTTCGCTAGATCCGTTTACAGATTGCTCCTGAAGGACTTCTACACAGCGTCACCATGTCTCAGGAAAGCCCAACTCCATGTACCAAAAGTCTGCTTAGAGAGACTCTCTGTGGGAAACACATGTCTAGGAACACTCCATATCTCACAGCACTTATTATACACATAGCACCAAAATACAATTTAACCGTGTTCATTCTTAAACTGTGCTTATATTAACATATCATCTCTTAATATTTTTAAAGTTACAAACTCCTGAAGCATAAAGTAAAGAGGGCCTGCATCTACCTTAACACTCTATGAGTAAGTGAATGAGTCTTCAGTCAGGAAACAATCTTGTCAGTGCAACTTCATGAAATACATTCCTTACATTCACTGAATTAGAATTAAGCAGAATAATGCATGGGAGGAGAGAGAAAAGATTCAAAAAAGCAAAGGCTTAAATAAAAACTCTGGTCATAAGAAATCAGCCTACTTTTAGTATTGTTAATACTTATTGTTCCGTTGAGTATTCTGTTGCTCCACAGCAGAAAAAACGAACAAATCACAAAAGAAAACATTAGAATATATTTTTTTTTTTAATTTTTATAAATAACTTATCTGTTACAAAGGCAGTTTACCCAGCTAAATCACAAAACCATCAACTCAAGATATCCAAATTAGGTTTTATTAATAAACAGGTAAAAACTGATTTGTCAATCTTCACATAGAACTGCAGATGAAGCTGAAAAAGAAGGCCTCATTTTATAAACAAAATGCATTGAATGCAAGTGCTTTGGGTCTACTGCCTAATTACCTGGGATTGACATTTTCTTCCCACATAAAAAAAATGCAAAGCCTTCAAAACAAAGGCCTCTGTGCATTCACATAGATCACTTGTAAAACTCCTAATAAAAGTGTCCACTGGCAGATGTTTACAGTGGGTGACAGTCTACTTTGTCTCTTGCTACATTATTAGCACTCCCTCCAGCCTCACGCTAAGTGCTGCTGCTACATAATTCTTTGTGTGCCGTCTTTCATGCATATTGTACTGGAATTCCATTTTCTTGATCTTGGTTACATACATCCCCGATCATGTGAGTATTTTCCTTAAAAAAATAAATCATCAAAATAAAAGAGATGCTTGAGGTTGCTTCAGTGTTCAAGTCTGTTTGATTTCTCTTTTCCAGCCTTTATTTCAGTTGTCCTAAATACTGCTATCCTTGTTTTCTATAAATATGAGACTTCACCACAAAGTCGGGTTTAGAAACTGGCTGCCAAAACAGGAAAGCATTTAAAGTCCTTGAACAAAGCTGTACGATGCTGCTGCTGTTGATTTTGGCACTGTATGTACTTCCCCAATGAATCTCTCTTCAGGAGTCTGCAAGACACCCAGCAGATGAAGCAAGCTTAACTCGAATGCTGATCTGTTGGTGGGTTGAAAGCTTCCTAGTATAAAGTTCCCTCATGCCAGACAAAATGCTACCTTTCCGTCACCCACCGTAAAACTCAGTGTACAGAGTGAACTATATGCATAACTCTTCCAACTTTTCCTGCATTTTTACCACGCTGCATCTGCAGGTCTTCACAGATCATCAGCATTTACAAGAGCAATGTACAAAATGAGCAGAGGAAAGCTATTTTGTGCATAGTTTCTTATTAATGCTCTTACTTTAAGGCATTGCTTCTCTCAGATAAAAGCTTAAAAAAAGGGACATGATCGTGCTTAATCACTTAAAGGGAAAAAAAGAAAGTTAACAAAAAGACTATTACACTATACATACAGAATTACAAGAAAATAATAAAGGTGAAGAAAAGAAATCACTTAAAGCAGGCTCTGGAGCTATGTACAGTAGGAAAAGCTTTGGGGTATTTCACTGTGTATTGTACAGACAACGCATGCAGTTTTTCCTTTTCATCTTTAGACGTGATTGTACTGATTTGTCACTTCACAGAGATGTTTTCAGGGAAGACAAGGCAAAGAGTACCACTGATTTGTGAAGTTCTTCCCTTTAACAAAGGCACTATGTGGCAGCAAACAGTTTAAATATTTAAACCTTGTTCCTTTTAAGATGTCCTCTGTGCATGTAGTGTTTCACTGAGAGCTCTGAAAACAAAAACACTAGCACTCTATTCCTTTCCCCTGTCAAAATTCAGTAGTGACATCGGGGCAAAGAAAAGGATGGGCAACACCCAGGCACTGAACATGGTGTGTGTTACTGGGACACTGGTAATACTGTACATGGTTTAGGCAGCTGGCAAGTCTTTCAGCAGATTACCCTTCAGCCGGTCTATTTCAACTGCCTGCGACACAACACTGAGGTATTGCTTGCTCTGTGGGCTGACATTTAACATTAGCAAAATACCGTCTGGTCACACCTTCCATTTTACAAAATCCTACACATAAATGCTTTTTTTTTTGCCCCCCAATGACTGGATAATTCCTTGTACGTTTGCTATGGTTTTACGGAAGGTAATGGGCCTGTTGGCTCAGAAATGCCTGGGCATTTCACACTGTTCACAGCGATTTAAGGCCGGATGGTTTAAAAAAGTACAGGCGGTACAACTCCACTGAGCTCCCTCATCTTCATCTGTGTCTGGAACAGTCTTTGGTGTTTTCACAATGGACCTCTGATCTGTGACACAAAAGAGATAAGATAAGCAGTTACTAACCAAGAACAGCATGGAAAGAATTTTGAGATTTTTTTTTTCAGTAACTGAGAACTATCTTGTTCCTCTGAGAACAGCACAGTTATTACAAGTGACAAAAGCAGCTTTTTACCACCCCCTTGACTACAGCTTGATTGTAAGTCAGCCAAAAGGCACAAGGTGAAACTATAAAAAGCAACTTTTCCATCCCTTCACTCTGCTTTCTCTCTTTGCCCCACTCAGTTCAAAGCTATTGCATGAAAAGGAGATAAAATTTAGAAATGAATCAGCACAGGAAACATGCACAAGATTTAGAAGTCTAAGGTTTATGGAGCAGTCTAAAATTCATTATGACAAGAAGTGCTCTGTGACCTTCTGACATGTTTACCTTTTTGACCCTAAATGAATATCAGCAGCTCTTCCTCAAGACAGCTCAGCAGGCAGAAACTCTAAAGAAAAACCAATGTCTGGCTCTGTCATGCTACACAGTAATGCTCCTAACCATACAAGCGTATCTTTTTGCATGATGTGTTAAACAACAACCCTCAACTATTTTAAAAGAGAAAAGAAGAAAAGAGAAAAAGTATGAAAGATGAAAAGAGAGATGAGTGACTTCTCAAGTTAAGGGTGCCTAGTTCAGGCAACTGCAAAGTCCTTTAGCTCATTAACTGCAGACAATCTCATCAGCAACTAATCAATGCCAACTGCTGCAAAAAGACAGTAACATCTTCAGGAAGTACAACAGTACTGATCACAACTGCATGAAGAATTATTTTCCATTCTTTTCTGAACAGTGGCTAATCATGAATTAAGTAAAAGTCTATGTGACAGTTAAATTGAAGCTTAAAATGAACTGACAGCTAATGTACAACTAAGATACACCAGTGATACTTTTCTAAAAAGGACGAAGAAAAGAAAGACAACTGATAAAGTGACTTTAAAGCTTTATAAATCAGTCAGGGTTAATCTTGCATTTTCAAGATTGAATGAAACACTCAAATTTGTGAGTTCCTAGAAGATAAGCCTATGGAAATGTTAAAAACTAGTCACAGAAAATTAATTTACATTTTCTTCTTCAACAGGTTAGCTTTTATTTATTGTCAAGGGAACTACATAATTGACAGAACTTGTTATAATTTCTTCATGGTTCAGCTGTACAATGTGTCTAATAGGACTGTGTATGGACTTTACTCAGTATTTTCACTAACAGCTCAGATAAAGAAGGATAAAAAAAGCTTTATAAAAAGCATGAAAAACAGTATCAGTTTGGAGGTGTTACAGTCTGGAGGATTAAGAAAGTCCTATTTATCTAAACCATTTTATAATACAGAATGGTTAGAAGTCTGAAAGATGAGATTCTGTAACGACGGTTACTGCACACCACAAGGACCAATCACACACACACATATTTTGTGGAAAACTTCCTGGACAGAAAGATGGCACAGAAACATTAGTGGATTATCTATTTCATTTGTTAGTCTGCCTAAACATTTGCTATTGCAAACAATGTCATTCTCTGCTTTATGAAACACACAAGAGGTTCTGCTTTGTTTGACATCCTGAGAGGGAAGAGTAAGTAATGTGCAAAACAATGACAAGCAGAATGTTTAAGAGTGGCTAATATTCAGCAATACTGATTGCCCTACTGGGCTACATGACTTTACTCTTCAACTATCCAGAACTATATTTAACCATAGTCAGAAGAGGCTTTAATGTAATTTATTAATACAAATTCTACAGTAGCCAGGAAGTCCAGTCAGGGTAACCAAACTGAGTTATTGTTACATGCAAGCAAATCCACTCTTCACCACGCACAATGATGAAGTCATCTAAGTGACTTTCACTCATCCCTAAGCAATGTACCTCATGTTCATTTTAAAAGCAAGATGGATACTTCCATTTACTTAAACTACCTTCCAATGTATTATCCATCTTTAACATAAACCATTTAATATACTTCTGTCCTGAATGTATGAATAGAGAGAAAACAAGCAAACAGAAGGATATATACTGCCAATACAAATAAAATGAAAGGTTTGTATGCTTTCGAAGTAATTTTATAATTAACATTTGAACTGCATTTATAAATTAGAACATGATATTAGATGCAAACCAAGTATTTGAATTAAATCCAAATTTTATCAGTACAATACCTTTGGGTTTTGGTGGCACGGGACCAAGAAATCCAATATTATCGTAAAAATTATGAATAGCGCTGGGATTAAAATGTGGTCCTAAAGAAAAAAAAAAAGGGTGCAGCAGTTTAAAAAAATAAACCTGAGTAGGGAAGCATGTCTGTTCTTTCTGGCAGTAATTCTGTAACAGTGCTATTATTCCCTTATCACCTTTTATATCAAGGTGTTAATACAGACCCAAGTGATATATTAACGATATTTTGAGAAATTTATTGCCCAAAATACGCAAGATAAAGTCAGAGACAGAATCCAGCACACTAAACTCCTTAAAGGCATCTTTTTCTGGCACACTTTAACACCATTTTATTAGTAAATTTTAACTTTTTCTAAATTGCAACTATACTCAGAGAT
Organism: Anabacerthia variegaticeps; assembly: GCA_035583185.1. NCBI lineage: Eukaryota > Metazoa > Chordata > Aves > Passeriformes > Furnariidae > Anabacerthia > Anabacerthia variegaticeps. The sequence goes on from JAWWEW010000112.1 coordinate 46,862,188, forward strand.
GTGTTATCCACTATGCAGCGCATTATACGTGCTTAGAATTTACACTCGGAGGAAGTCCTAAATCCAATTTACTGTAACAAGTAGAAAAAAACTAATCACCTGCAATTTAAATATTCTATTCGAGGTCAGGTTTTTAGTACAGCATTATATTCAGTACACCTATCTACTTCCTCCTTAACTGCAGGTACCTTGCCTAAAGGAGAACTTGCATGGCTCATGTCTGAACTGATGTAACAGATCACTGCTGCTGAAAGCGGAAAGTATTAGGTCCTTCCCTCTCACTATCACAGTTCTCCCTTCCCGTGCCTCTCTCACATCAGCTGTAGCAAACTTTTCCAGTAATGCAACAATTTTTGCTTGGCTCATGAGCAGAATCAGCTCTGCAAAGGGTCTAAAAAACTAATAGAGAGCCAGAGCTCAGTTAGTGGCATGAGAGGGAAGCAGGAAGAGAGAGAGATCTCTTGTTGGCAGCTCTTGAATTGGCTCAGCTGTCTCATAATTTCACCCTGATGACCAAAGACTGTGTCCCTGCAGACAAGAAAAGCGGAAGAAGCAAAGCATACTGGAAGTTACAACTGTAGTCTGTATTTGCTAAACTGAGAGGCTGAATACAGACAGACATGGAAGACAAAAGAGAGATGGACACATATGTATAACTGTATTGTTTAAAAAACTTATTCTTTCGCTTTGATACTCAGATGACCAGATTCCATCCCCCCCAGCATTTATTAAATAAATGGCATCACAAGTTTCTCCCTTCTGAGCCAAGTATGAAATAGTAATAACCGTCGGATTAGGAAAATCATAAAGCCAACAAAAACAATAGGCAGAAAAAATAGTTACTTTCATGGTTTCACTCAAACTAATGTAATGATTTTGAAATTGTGTATATGTCCATCATTTCTAATACAGACTCTTTTGATAAATGCAAACAGTGAAAAAAGAGGAAAGCAAAATCAACATTTACAGTTGCTGATATACTAAGACATACTGTACCTCTTGCTTGAAAAAGATCAATCTCTTTGGTTAGGCAATCTATGTCTATCTGCAGCTGTCTGTTACAACTTCTCAACTGTTGCATTTCTTCCAGCTGAAAAAATAAATCTGCCTGTTAGACTAAATTTTCCCACTTTATTAACAGTTATCATTCACACATAGGTAGACAGCATTTAGCTATTTCAGAAATGAAGACAAAAAAAATCCTTCCTTATGACCACCTTTCTTTTAATAGAAGCATAATCTTACCAAAATCTTTGAAACCCACTTAATAATTCTCTCTCATGAGACTTCAGAGCTGACTGAACAACTCCAGACTGTGGTCAGGAGACAGCCAATGGTCCACCAAATCAATGCCTGAATGCACTGAAAACTGGTGCATTAATCAGTTTCTTTGAGATTGGTATATGCGCAAAGACCAAAAAATACTCGGTGTGGAAAGCAGTATGAGTCTTAAGGTGTAGTCTGACTACCAGGTCAAACCTTTTCTTACTGCCTTTAAAAGCAGTACTTCACAAAGCAATTAGTGAACTCCAAAGTTGTCATTAAATAACTCACATTTAGTGTTTACTCTAAGCTACACTGTTTACTAGCTTAACTCTAGCTATACTGTCTGTCACTAGTACATTGTCAATATATGACCAACTCTTTCTTCAATTTATTGTGACAGACCACACTTGTGGTTTAGGTTTATAGCCTACAGACGTTTCAACTTACTGATGGAATTTGGGAAACAGAATTCGATCTTTTCAGGCGCCTTCGTGTTAGATTATTCTCCATTTCATTGACCTCTGCTTTTAGTTTATCCAACTTTTTCTTTTGAACCTCAAGTTCTCGTTGAAGTCGCTCCATCCTGGCCTTCTGGTGTACCAGTAAAGCTGCAATACATAAAGTCCCATTTTATCTACTTTATTATCCTTTGCATGGCAACATCAGATAAAGATGCAAGCTAGTATTCTTTTGGGAAAATACAAACGCCCTGCTACAGACTGCTTTTCTATTTTTCTCACAAGAAGATCTCTGCTGTAAGACAGAAAGTACTGTATTTTTGAAAACAGCGCAAATTAATTACAGACAAGTAAATAAAATGAGAGTCATACAGTGTAACAGATGACCATGCAAAATTTAACTGCAAACTGTAAAAACCTGAAAGAATGACTACCAGAAGCCAACAACAAATGTTTTTTTTCATTGCATTCAGCCTAACCCCTGCGAAACAGGTAGCATGAGGAGAACAACTGCAATGTGGAGCCCTGCATATGCTTATTGCTAGTAGGATTGGAACATAATCCAGTGTTCGTCATAGTAGGGCACACCAAATGCAACTAAACCAGAAATAAGCAATACCACTAGCGAACAGTAGTATTTACTACAGAGGCTGGATTGCATGCATCCCTAAACTATGGTGCAGAACCATTAGCTCAGCTTCTAATTTCTAACACTGCTTATGATTTGTAAAGCAAAAGGCATGAGCAGACCTAATTTAGAAATGATGAAGTTAGCATTTAAACCAAAGCTTTTAAAGGTATGAAGAACTTAAGTGGCAGAAGATGCAAATTTATCTGATTTAATGAGAGTATTTAATTCAAAGTAGATTTACTATTAAATATCACCACAAAAGCAGATAACACTGCTCAAAGCAATAATCACCTTCTACAAAAAAAGTATTTCATTAAATAAATCCAGCAATCATTTCAACTTCTTCACAGGCATTCATTCATCCGTTAAGTCAGTAATTCATATAAACTGGAATCAGTTTCACAGACCACGGATAATTTTATAGCACCACGGAAATTTTAAAAAGAAGTAGCAATAACAAGGTATTTCAAAAAGATTGAATTCACCTTACAAAAGCCTTTAAGCCAAGCTCTAGCTGGAACATGATATTTAATTCCTTATGATTTCTTCACGTACCAAAAAATTAGAAGCACTCAAATTTGGTTGCCCATGTTTCCTTAGCAGTAGCAAAGAAAAAGATAGCACATCAAAAAGATGCAACTTTCCACATCTTTGGCAGGCAGAACTGTCTTCTGCAGCAACTCCTGACTGCTCATTCATTCACACATCATATTTTGTCTTCCAGAGGTTCTTCAAAAAGAGGAACCATGCCAAACTAGTTTTGTACACACTGCAAAAGCCTTATTGAGATCCAGCCTAGGCTTTTGAGTCACATGTGTTCACAAGGTACTGAAATGACCAAGCTGCTCAAGCTTCTGCTAGGTTTTGTTCAAACCAGAGAAGTTTGCATAAACAGGCACCTGTATTTCAGGTCACAGTAGTCACACTACAGTTAAAGTTGCAACTGTGCTCATATTTGATAAAAAAATGTAATAACTAAAATGTCAAGGTAAAAATTCTTCTTGAAGACTTAGAGTTATCAGGTAAGTAATCTCAAAAGACAGCATCCCTTCTTGAAAAGCCTTTTAGACACAGCAGAAGAAACTTTTCCCATTTATGAACGCTAGGAGTTACAAATGCGGCTGCAACTATAAAGGAAGGAAATCAAAGACTACTTTGCATCTGCTCCTGCAGGCAGGAGCCCATTTTCCTTCTACACTTACTTCCACTGTTAGACAGTATCTTCTATTTTTACTGCCTTGGTACGGCTGAGACAACATTGCAAAGCTCAGACTATTGGTACTTGACCTAGAGCAACACAGCTGTGCTCTACTGACCGGACTCAGAACTCTTCAGACCTATCAAACTATGGATGCAGGCTGCTGGCAAGTAGCCAGTACCACTGGAGGTGGTAGGAAAGGGAAAATGTTACCAGAATATCTCCAGGTGGTATGGCATGAACTCATGACTTTCCCCCACCTCCTTTTTTTTGTTTCAGCCAACCTTGAAAAGGGAAAACTCCCACAACTTCTCATTTCAATGTTCTCCCAATCCCGTGGTTTAAAAATTTAGCTGTCATGGAACCAAACAAGGAGCGGAAGGCACTGATGGATGCCCACAACACTATTACTTGGTCTTCAATATTCACACCATGTCTGCAAAGTGATGAAGTTAATTCTCCTAGCAGCTTTGCGACTGCTTTACCATTTTACAATTTCAAATTCCAACAGGTTTTAAAAACACTCATTATAAAATTACCATTATGATTAAACAAGAAGAATCACTTGATATTAAGTCAGTCACACAGTCAGAGAATATTCTGAGTTGGAAGGGACACAAAAGGATCATCTAGTCTGACTCTTAAGTGAATGGCCCTTATGGAGGGTGGGGATCAAACCCATGACCTTGGCATTATTAGCACCACACTCTAACCAACTGAGCTAATCTGCATTCTGTATTGCTATACTATACTTCTACTGTTAAAAGCAACCTGGACAAGGAACTGGGGAGACATTAGTTTGAGTGGAGACTTTCATACAGAATTCGGTAATTTTGCTTAAATAGCAAATGGGCAACTGCAGAAAAAAATAAAAATGGGGTGGGGAAGACAAACCCCTCCCCATATCCCACGGAATGAAATTTATGAATGGAAGCCGTCAATTTAAGTATTCAGCTCCCTCTAGTGTTGCTCAGAGCAAATGAAAACGTTCAGAAAAACACTGCAGTTCAACTTCTTCTTAATTAGGTGCAAACAGGGTACTTAGCACATTCAATTTTTTCAACTTCTGCACGTTCGCATTCAACAGACTGGCAAGCACAGTACATTTTAATGCTCTAGCAAATACCACTGTTTCCTTTGACATTCAAAGTGCATATTTTTCATACAAAGGCTGTATACCATTATAATTACAGGGAGCATGAAAGTCTGGAGGAGAAAATTTCACTTTTCCTCTCCTAGAGACTTACTCAGTCAGGCACCGAGTACACTTTTAAGTTTGGAAATGTATGCATAATTGCTTTCTCAAAGACTCTGTGAATCTGAATTTTAAATCTAGAGTTGTTATTGTGCTTCTAGGCTAATCTGGGAACGCAAGAATTTCACCCTATTCTACAGACCCATAAATTTCTGAAATTTCTTGGTTTGCCAAATATGGAGGGGAACTCTGGTAATGCAATTACTCTGTGGCAGTAGGTTTGTGAGTCTCAGGACACACTTATGTTTGTGCACGTTTTCAAAATCTGTATTTGAAGCTGCACAGATTTCAGTCTTTTGATATTCAATCTCACTAGTTCAAACTGGGTATTTTGTTCTCCCTTTTCAATATTCTCTTCACTTAATTTTTTAAAGAGAGCATCACTGAGGTGGGGCCCGATACACAGAGCCAGATAAAAGACTGTATTTTTTTCTTAAATCACACGATGCAATGGGCTTAAAGCCCACTGGAGCATGGGGCACAGCTGTATCTCATTCAAGTCTTTTTTTCCTAAGCATCTACAAAGACTGGCCAGGAATTTAAGAAATTTGTTTCCTGAAGATTTTTTTTTTATTATTATTATTTTTGAAAATTTTAAAAAGCTCCAAGAAACCAAAGCAAGAACTGTGCAAAATGTTAATTTCCTAATCTAGTTTATCAATTAACTTATTTACATTAAAAACAAGAATTGCCAAGCAAACATGCATCCACATATATACCACCTACAGTCAATACCAGTAACTCACTCTTAACTCTGCATACCATCCCCTTCCCAAGTTAAAGAAAATAATATGCAAAAAGTAAGACAGTCAAAGTCATGTAATATTTAACTAAGGGACTTAAGCTCCCTAGTAAGAAAACATCTACCTAAAGATTTTATTACACATTTACATATTTTCTTGATGGGATGCCTTCCCATTACACAAATGGAAAGCTATACACAGAATGAAAAAATATTAAGTAATTATTTAGCCTCACTATTCAACACACGACTACATGCATAGTGAGTATACATCACAGAAACATATCTGAGTACAGAATTTTCCATTTCTAACAGGATTTCACTTTTTTCATCCATAAGATACTTTAAACTAAAGTATATATTGAAATCTCACTTAACTATTTCATATTAATAAAACTAATTATAAACTGAAATCTCTGCTAAGCAATGGAAAACTGATATTCCTGTAATCATAAAGAACTGATACTAAACATACTAGCATAAAAATGCATCCACTTTTGGCTGTCCTTCTGGGCATGCACTTAGCATTACTCTTCTCACATCTTTATTAGTTCTTGCTGACTTCAGAAGCAGATGGAGATGCTCAACATTCTCACAAGGAAGTCCACACTACCTCAGACTAGAATCCCAGAAAATGAGAAACATCCATTAGGAATCACTACTGCAAACTCTGGTGACAGGAGTTTCCTCGCATCACAGAGTCAGTGCCACAGACATAATCGAGCACTCCAGGGTAACTACGTTCATTTTTTCTGATCAGTACCCCCTCCTTTTCACATTATGTAACCTCCAGGTTTGGCAGCAAACAAGACAGAGATCAGGGAAGCCTTCTACTACCCACTGTGACTTACTTGGGAAGAAAAACAGAAATCTAATAATGGAAGGAGACTGGAGTGCTTACAAGTATAATTAAGTAAAGCTTCTCAGATGGCAGGCAGCAGCACTTGCAGATATGTCCAACACATATTCTATTCTCCTGTGTTGGACTATGTCTATAAATGTGAATTAAGTAAAAAAAGTAAAGGAAATTTCCTTTGACACCAAAGCAACTCCACCTTCCACCCCAAGGTTCCTTCTACTCCAAGCCAGTTTCAGTTCTCCCTGCCAAGATAAGGAGCATTCTGGCAGAAATGGAAAAGCTGATGAAAACAGATTTTTCTCTGACCATGGCCAGAGAAACTATTCATGTGCTCTGGCTAAAATTAAAACAGTACAAGCACCTAGCATGGAAGGGTTTTGGCACAGTATAGCTAAATTATAAGCAGTTTAGAACACAGCTTCACAACAGAAAGCATCAAGTAACTCAAATCCCTTTTTGTACATAAGGGAAGAAATGTCACTGCTAAGTAAAAGAAACATGTTTAAAAGCAATGATTAGGACTTTCAGGTACCAATATTATAAAAATTAGCCTATCATAGACTTCCCAACTGTCCAAAGATTAAATAATAACAAAAATGTAAAAAATACTGCATTTATTGCAGCAGAAATGGAGCATACATGCCAGAAATCCCAAACACTACTGGGATGTCGAGAACTTTGGAAGTATGAGTGTACTTTATATGAACTAGTGAAGGACACAGAAGGATGGTGTTTCCCTGTGGTCCCTGAAGCTGTACCAACCCACATAATGCATCTACACTTCATCTAAAAGCTGCATTTATGTCTTGGCTTCAGGAAGAGCTGAGCTCCACAGCAGGTATGAAGTCAACACTTCTGAACTCTTATGTTCTGTATCAAGCTTGCCTCACCTTCATAAACCAAATGCTGATACTTGCAGACTGTAGAGATTGTACAGGTTACAGTGGCCATCGCTATCAAGGGTACAAGAGATAAAGAACTAGACATGGTAGAAATCAGTACCATCAGAAAGGTAGAACAGAAGAAAGGGACACCCTATCCCAAAAAGTACTCAAAATGCAGAATGCTTGGGCAACTAGTTCATCATCTAGAAGAGTATTTACAGACTAAGGACAAGATCTCAGTTGCTTAGTTTCTGGGTATATAAAGTCTTCTAGGACTAAAACTAAAACAGCCAGCCAAGTCTCCCTTCAAAGTAAGGAAAGGGCATATGACTTCTGGGGGGCAATTTGTTTTGCTTATCTACAGATGAATACTTTTCTGAAGTTCTTTAACTACAAACTGAATGTAAAAGACAGTCTAGGATGATTAGCTATTGGTTTTGACACCTAACCTTTAGAAACTTTTGAGTTAGGACTGATGACTCCTCACCAAAGATAATTACAACCAGAAGTAGAGCACAAGCTGTAAGTTAGTGTTTGATTTACCTCATTACTATAGTAATGGTCTGGATGCAGACCTGGCTCCTAGCGTTCTGTATGTACTTACACAAAACGGCTACATTTATTTGAGGAATGTTTATACTGGTCATGGAACAAGCTCATTTTTTAAATTCTGAATTGTTTGCTAAGTCCAAAGAGAACCAATAAGGTCAAAGACAAATAATTTTGACAACCTCTCCTGAGTAACGCTTAAATATCCTAAAATTCATTCAACATTTTTATACAAAAAGTCCACAGGAGGGTTAATAAACCATCAAGCTGGTAATAAAACATGGAAACCCATGAAAACAGAAAGAAAAAGATTAACAGATTATATTGCCATATCACATATTTTAAGTTTTACCCTGCCATTACTACTGATCCTTTAAAACAGCTATCTTTGGTGTGGTGTTCCTTCTCACATTTTATAATGTTACAGAAGTAAGTATCATGACTATAAGCATTTTATTATCAGGCACACAGTAGGGAACATGGGGGCCAACACCTCATCCCACTAATTGCTTTTGAAGTCTGCTTTCTTGTAAGAAAGAAATGGCAACATTACTCAATGGAAACAGTATATCAACTGATTCAAAAATATGACAGACTTGTAACTTTTAATCATTAGGACAAGTTGAACAAGAGTTTCTTCAAGTTGAACAAATGTTTCTTTCATAACAACAAAAAAATGAAGATGCCTTGACTCCATTAAACAGATAAAGTATCTGCTTAAGACAAACTGCAGAATTACCTCCAAGTATTCAGCTACATATCTTTACCATAAAAAGAAATCTATGACTTGCTTATAAAGCACTTTTATTTATAAATCCTCATGAATGCTAAGGTTGACAATACCGTATTAACATTGCAAAGGCTACCGTTTCCTGTTCTGTAATCCACACACTGAATGGACAATCTAGTAAAAATCTCTATGATTTATATTAAGAATATTACCTTGCGTGTAGGCAGCATCATCAGATCCCATACTCAATTTCCGTGCATCACTGATCCTATCCACATGTGCTAAAACAGGGTCAGTAAGATGCTGGATACCCTCTGGTTCAACATAGTGATCAGGAAGGTTTAGAAGGTTTGTAGGTTCAAAAGTTGGGGACACTACCCCTGGGGAAACCGCAGGGGGCTTATTTGGAGAAACTGTAATTTTAAAAGTATATTTTGTGTTAGGCTGCGTAACCACCACTCGAGGAGAGGTTGCAGTGGTGCTGTTGCCCACTGCTCGACTCTTGGGTGGATGGTGATGAATAAATGCAGGACCCATGCTTACTTGACCAGACATATTCCTAGCAGTAGTAGATACTCCAGGATTTGTTGATATGAAAAGCGTGGGCTGGTTCCGCACCAGTTGATCATCTCCTGTTGTGGCATTTGCTGAAATGTAGACCTTGGGCTGACCACGTGTAATCACTTCGTCAGTATTTGGAGGACTGGCCGATATGTAAACAGTGGGTTGACTTCTACTTAATGTCTGGCTGTTGAGGGAAGAGGGAGCAGTGGAGGTGCGAGGGCCAGTTGAACGCAACTTAGAAGTACTGTTTCTTTGTGGTGGTTCAAGTTTGATTTCAATTTGGTTTTTGCGAGGTCCTGTGGATATATTCTGAATGTTGTATTGGCTATGAGCAGAAGATTGAGAGCTACCAGATGAATGAATCATAGGCGCTTGTGGAGTAGTAGGAGAACTGATAGGCATATAGACATGAGAAGTCTGGTGGCCTTGCTGGTTTGGCTGTGTTGAATGTTGCGATGAGGTATGTGGCGTAGTACTGGATGTAGGAATAGTAGTCCAGGGACTTGGCTGCGAAGGCTGGTAGACTTGCTGAGGGTGCATGGGATTAAACTGAGATGCCCAGCCTGGCTGCTGCTGTGTCTGTCGAGTGGTACCACTGGGAGCTGTGATGTAAGGCCTAATATAGATAGAATTTCCCTGTGGACTGTTAAGTACAGGAGGAGGTACACCATGTATGTGCAAAGACGTAGGGGTATTGCGACCAGGCTGAATGTTTGGGGCTAAAGTTACCATAATGGGGTTGAATCTGGGTGTTTGTTGAGACAAGTTAGAAACTCCTTTGCTACCTAGGTGAAATCCAAGATGCTGGCCTGGATTAGAAGTACTAACTGTATTAGCCATCCCAAAGACATTAAATCCTTGTGGAACCTGCGCAGGTGCTGTCTGTGGTTCCTGTTGAAACAGTTCATTGTTGGACTGACTGGTTTGAAGGTGTCCATCACTAACACTGTGAGCTAGAGTTCTACTTCCATTCATTCTACTTCCTTCTCTTCCATGGTGATAGACATTCTGTGACTGCAAATCCAAATTAAGAGATGTCATGTGATTTCGTAGTCCAGGAATCCCAGAATCATCTGAAAAACTTAGGTCTCCTTCACCGTAGAGATATTTTGTGCTCTCCTGAGAGAGAACTGCACAACAGGCATCCAAATTGTTGTTATTCTATAAGAGACAGATGAAAGTTTGACATTAGTGCTAAAATACTGTCACAGTTATTTTATATGTATACACCCAATCACAACTGAAAAATTAACAATGTAGCATCAGACAAAGCTTTAAGTGGCTGGCTAGCACAGCTGCTATGCACACACAAGGGGCTTGCATGTGAAGCTTACTATCCTGAGAACAGAGACTCAGCCAGAGGCACCAAGGGCAGAGGTCAGCATTGCTGCTGAAGCAGTGACAGGGAGATCCTGGACTTGACAAGCTAACACTTTACAGTATGATACACCTTGGACAAATGCTTCTTCTATTCCTTCTCAATTTCAGGATCATCTTCAACAAAGACTAAATTTCTGGCTTGAGGGGGGAAATGGCAACAGAAATGGATTCACAGCATCTGCATATTATTGGTTAATAACTTAAAAACAAAAACATATATTTTATTTAAATGTTCTCTCAAACATTTCAATACCAGTTATGCATTACCTCCTGCGGAAAATGGAAAGTGTATCTTATGCAGAGCAGAAACATGCCGACTCAAGATGTTGCACATGACTTCAGAAGAAACGTAAAAATTAATTTTAAAGAAATACAGCGGGACTGCTTGTTTTCAATAAGAAACTACTACTGGGAAAACCCAGGGGACATTTGTATTTTCATTTTAAACCACTGCTTGCACAGCTCTTAAATACTTATATTTGTACAAAGCTACTTTATAAAAGCTGTAATAGGATTACTTAGAACAGAAACCACAACCTAGCTAATTTGCTTTTTAAGAACATTTCAGAAGCAAACTGCTAATCCCTCTTCTTTTTCCACATATTTAGTAATACCATATTCTGATCTCCCCAATTTAGTTTTCTACATAAGAATTTTTAGAAAAGAGTGAACATGCATCAGTGGCATAATTTCTTAATACTGTGTTCTATCTGTATCACTTTTCTTAGAGAAACACCCTCCCCTTGCCCCCCAAGAAATAAAGGTTAATACTTTCAGCCAGAAGAGCACCTGTTCAGGCCCCAGTATTAATAAAACTAAATAGGTGCCAAATTCATACAGCACACAGAAAACAGTTACTAGAAAGAATGCATGTGATCAAGGAAAAGAACTGGGTATGCCAAGAAGTAACATTATCAGTTAGTTAAAGAATAACACAAGCAAGATAAACTGATCCATGCTACATGCTTTCTATAAAGTTACTTTTGTTAACCTGGAGGACAATATATATCATACTCCAACAAAAATGAAGGGTGACATTGTTGCACAGACATAGCAAGACTGTCCCTAATTTACACGTTAAAAAAAAAAAAAAAAAAAAAAGAAAAGAAAGAAAAAATGAAAACAGAAGTGGGACAGGGATGACAAGGCTAAACTCCACCCAAAAAACCAAAACTATATGTTCATCCAGACCAGATGCAGTTCTGAATTCTCAAAAAAAAAAATCCCCCAAAAAACCCAGCCACAAAACCTTTAAAAATAGCAGGATTCCCTAAAGGCTATCTAATAAGACAAGTGTATATCAGGATTGTTGCAAAAATGTCTTCATACACATGAAAACGGGTCAAACTGATGATATGCATGTTGGCTCTAGTTTGGAATAAGCATCAGAGGACAAGGTAATAAAGGAAGTTAGTAGTGAAGACAGGAAACACACAGACAGAACAGTGGGTAAGAAGAGATAGGAACAATAGCCTTGTATTTGTTGCAAAGGAGAAAAGGGAGCCAGAAAAAAGATAGGATGCCACAGAAAAACAAGCTAGAAAGATCTCCAAGGCAGATTTTGCATAAACTTCAGTGAATTAAAATTATTAACAGAAAGGCCAAAAATACCAAACCAAAAAGGAACAGGCCAAGCTTGCAAGGCCCTTACATTCAGCCTGAATGCATTTCTTTGGACAATTTTTTTTTTCTTTTTTTTTTTTAAGACTGCATCCAATCAATTCCAAAATTTCAGTGACGTCAATGAGAAAATTGGAGAACTCAAAGGGGAAACGGGGGCACATGGAACCCCTGGCATCTTCTGGCTGGCAGAGGCAGAGTTTCAACCGCTTCTAGCTCTTTATAGATCAGAGAACCGGTTGATGGCAGAACTGAGCATATTCCAGCAAAACAATACCCCTCATCTTATCTCTGCCCATGTCCCAATTGAGTTTAAAATGTTGGCACCCTGAAAGAGAAAGAAAAAAAAAGAAAGAATAAGAATGTTGGAGGGAAACGAGGAAGCAAGGAGAGGATGTAGACTTGAGGAGCATATAATTATAGAATGCTCCAGACAAAAAAATAGAACAATGAGGAACAATGTCCACAGACTGCAGGCACTGCAGCGACTCCTTCAAATGAGGAGAATGGGAGAGCTGAACTGCAGGAGACTTGCTGGATAGAACAGAGGGATACAAAACTTTTTAGGAACATTCAGTTCTGTCAGCCCAAGACTTTTTACTCCCTAGATTAAGCAGGTTTAAGTTTCAAACTATTAGATCTTTGGTGGTTCTCTGTTTTTAGCATGCTATATATTGCTTAGATATTTCAATAGCAGCCTATTTTACCTTGAGACATTTGCAAACTCCCTTTATTCTTTATTTTTTCATTATAAGTATATAATGCTATAAACATTTGTTTAAAAATAAACTGTGTTTGGCTAAAAAGAATTCAAGGAGGAGGACTGAAGCATCTGTATAGTTTTTCATGCACAATTCACAGCAATACAAAGAAACTTTGCTTGTTATAAAAGCCTCATCAATAATATTATAAACTGCCTAACGGCTTAAATTCTTCCAGATTCTCTCCCAAGATATCTTGCAATTCCTAGCTTAAAAATACATATGATGCTTGCACATCAGGTATTGTGGGGGCAAGGCAAACACAGCATTTCCTATACCCGATAATGTCCTCAAATACTTGTCTTTGACCTAAACCAGTTACCTCCCTTATTGGAAATTCACTATGCTTAACTACAAGGCAGCAGTACTCAGGATTCAGACACTGTTGCAGTAGTATTGCAAACATGATCACAAGTACTCTCAAATTCTGCTTTTCTATCTTTCCTGCCAGTCCAAGTACAAAATTTGTTGGTTTAAAGAAGTCATGTTAGGCAGCTTTTATAACAAGACCCCCCCAAACAAACCAAAACACAAACAAAGAAAAAAAACCCTGAAACCAAAAAGCCTTACTATCTCAGAGCAGGAAAGTCAGAAGCTGAGTCAGAGAAACTAGAGCTCACAAAATCTCCAAGAACAACCGAGATGACAGGATTTTGTTGGCAAGTCTTAGCTCTTGGTTAAGTCACAAAAACAGGCAGCTTTCTAATGTAACAAACTAGTGTAACAATACTGCACACTATGGAACATTAATTAGTCTACATGTTTTTAAAGATTCTCTTATGAAAGCTGACCTAAAATACTTCCTCAAAAATCTAAATCCTCCTCCCATAAACCTGTCAGGGTATGCGATCTACACTACCTTTTCTTCCCACTTATAAGGCTTTTTTTATTTAAAAAATAATAAAAAAAAATCCACTGTACTCCTTGTTATGAAGACTGCTGAGTCTACCTAAAGACAAGCATTAGCTTTTGATATATCAAGAATTACATTCAAAAGGTGATTACTGATGCATTCACCCTGTCAAGTCCATTGACCTTGCTCAACAAGCAGTTCTCGTGTTTTAAGAATAAAACTGCACTTCTGGTATAAAGTCCTACAGAGCACTAATATAGAAATAGCAGTGTACAATCCTGAGAACAAATACAGGCAATTTCTAGTCTGGTTCAGTTTCCTCTTCAGCTAAATAATTAGAAAGAATGGGTTGGGGAAAGCTTGAAACCTCATAAACCCCGAGGAGAATTTTGCCTTCTTGCAAATAAAAAACAATTCTCTTGAAGAACTGCACTTTTCACAGCTTCTTACTCTAGTAAGAATGGATAGTTATGATAAAGTCTTGAAAACATGAATGTTAAATTGGCAGAGTCACACTTCTATTCCCAACAGTACAAACACTATATTTGGATGTGTGTGAGTACATACACGTTTGTGAGTATACACATATATGTATTTCATAAATAAAAATACATATAAATAGCAAGACAAACAATTATGATAGAAAGAATATTGAATCATAACAACAGATGTCCTAGCCATAGTCCAGAGACAATTGGCTCCTGGGAACCCACAACCCATCATTTTTCCAACCAAGTGTTGTATATTGATGATCAGTATGAATATTCGGATAATTCTCTTATTAATCGGAGTACTCAAAGGTTGAGTATCTTAGATAACGAAAACCTTCAATCAGTATGGATGATATGAATTGCTGGAAAATGCAAAGCAAACATGTTTAAGCAACATAGTTAAGGAAGTCTATCAGCATTTGTTAACTCTAGGCATTTAGGTGTCCCTACCGGACTTTGGATGAGCATACTAATTTATCTGCTGACGTAGGTAACAGAATATTGTAGAGCAGAAGTTGATATGAAACACGGGCATGTATTCTGATAGTGGAAGCACTACAAACTGCACGTAAAAGTTGAGAATATGCAGTCTGTAGCCATAGCACACTCACTGCAACACCCATCAAAAATGCTTTGATACTTCCAAGCCCAACAGAAATCCATTAATTAGCCACATGGACTCCAAAGCTACAGCAAAACAAATGAAGCCCATCTGACAGCCAAAGCCCTGGGAAGCACTGGGCAGAAGCACACCAGTGCATCACACCCACTCAGGTCTAACACGATGAATGCTGAGCTACAACCATCTAGCCCTGCCTACTTGAGACTGACTAAGGTAATTTGGGTGTGCCCACATCACACTTCCTGCTGCAGAAGATACTAAGGCCACCAGTGCTGGCTCTGCAGGCCAAGGGAACTGAGAGCTGAAAGCACTGGGGCAAACTTGCATGGCTGCAAGGGCCCACAAATCCCTCAAAGTCTGATGGAGACTACATAGAAAAGTTGCTTCTGGACCTGCCCTAACCCTAAAATAAAAACCAAAATAAAATAAAAAAATGCTTCCTTTGGTAATGTCTTAAATTGTTCCTGTTGGACTCAAGTTGGCTTTGCATCACTCCTTTTGCCACAGTTGGTTTTGGCTCTTGAGACAGCCAAAAGGCATGAGCATACTGATTGGTGAGACCGTTGTCTCCATGCACACACTGATTATTGATTTACAGGGTAGTTTACTTATGGCCACCCCTGATGAGACATGGAAAAAGAGAGGCCAATTTAACACTTTGCTTGCTGTGCAACACAAAGGAATTGTCTGTGTATATTTGTCTCATTTATGAAGAAAAATAGCAAGAAAAACACCTGCTTTCAAAGGAGGCACCCATATACAACACTTAAAATAAGCAACGCTGCTTACTTGTACAGTCATTAACAGAACACTGACCTGTAACATGCATCTGGATACAACACCTTCAGGTACCTCAGGAAACTTCTGTCGCAGGTCATGTAAAACCTGAATATCAATTTGCTGACTTCCTTGGGCCATTCGTATATTGCCTGGTCAGGATTGTTTTTCAACAGGCAGTTTTAGGCCTTAGTAAAAGGAGTACTCATCTCTTCTGTCCCAGCATTTTCTGGAAGACAAAGGAAAGCCTTGAGACATTGAACTTCTAATGTAACAAAAAACCATCCTACAAAAAAAATGAAATATGTTTATCAACAACTGTACCGCAATACTTCCCTCATTAAAATTCAAATCTGACAAGATCACAGCACATCCAAAAAACAGAGGATTCTATTAGCAAGAAGAAAACTTAATTCAGCAGCAAACGCCATTCTTCACCCCTCTTCTACTGAACAGTCCATAAGACTTCTTGCTAAATAGTTAACCCCCTTTCAATCTTCCTCAGACCTCTTATTTTTCTTTCCAATTTCTCTAATCTATATTAAAGCAATCCATATTACCATACACTCTATAGAATTTACTGTTTTGATAGTGATAATCTCAAGATCCCTGTACAGAACTAAAAACTTTAATTTACTCTATATGTAAAATGCACCTTCACAGCTGTTATGGCAAAAACTCCATGAAAACAGATTAATGCATGTAAGTCTTTTCAGAAAGAGCACAGAGAATACACTAGAAACCAGTATTTTAAACCATGAGAATGTTCCACATTTCCACCCCACTGCTTCATTTCAATAAAATATTTTGTATTCTAGCTCATTTTTCAGTGTCAGTAGTCTTGATAAAACACACAACGAACATCACAATTTCCACTTACTCTGAAACAGCAGAATGTTATAACAATAAACTGAAAATTCAAAGAAGTGCTACAGACAAAGTTTTCTGCATCTTCACGAGGCATAAAATTCCTTACGGGGCCTCATTCAATGCTTGTGAAGTCCAATGATGTGTTGGTAGCATACAAAACCTGGGAGACTGCTTATTTTTATTGTAATACTTTTGAGTTCCAGTGGCTTAGCACCAAGAAGATGCATGCAGGCAGTTAGTGCAGGAAAAGCTAGAATTAATATCCAGTCTATCATTTTACTGAAGTTACTAAGGAATTTTTGTACATATGCATCAAGTGTGGCAACAGGATGGAAAAAGATTATATTTACTGTATTATGGGTAAAACTAGGCTCTGATTTCATTATCTTCATTCACAGAAGAATATACTCCAACACAGAGAGAAAAAAGGGGTTTTTTCCCTTCCATTTCAATTACAATAGGCATCTAATACAGCTTCACTGACCACACAATATGAACAATGCACTTGAATCACATGAATATGAAGGTCTCTCTCCAATCATCACTTAAAAAAGGAAAACCTACTGCAGAGCTCAAAAATAACAAAAGATTATTATAAGGAAGTCTGAAGTAGAAGGCCATGAGGCATGTCTAGTAAAGACAGATTAAAAGGTTTTTTTCCCCAAATCTTGATGTTGCAAAGAAACTACGAAAAAGGACTCAGTATCCATCTCTAGAGGAAAGGTTAAAGGAACTGAAAGTTACTTTGACAGATGCATGTCAAAGGAACAGACAAGTAGCACTGTTGTCAGTCACAGAACTCAGGAACCAGCAGCAGGACATCCAGAATATTGTTAGAAAGTTATATATACCAGTGGCAAATAAAAGGCATAAATGCAAGACTGAACAGTCAAGTCTGCCAGTAAATAGACTGCAGAAGAAAAGGGTACCAACAGGAGGTAAGAAACTGCTGGCAGCAACATTTTGGCTTCATTCAGAGACTTGGGCATAAAAATAAAGGTAAAACAGCATTTACAGAAGTAAGAAGAAAAATCTATTCAAGGCATCACTTATCAGAAGGAAAATCCAGCAACACTGACGCAGACAAAGAATTCTTCCTAAAACCATTAATATCAGAGTTTAACTAAAAAGGAAAACTTTTAAATACTGTGCAGTACAATATAAAGTTAATCCTGCAGTAATGTCCATTTACTAATCCTTTTACATACTGCTCCTAGCTATTTCAAAAAAAACCCTTCAGTGTGACTTTATAATGTTGAAGGGAGACACGCACAGAGATCTAGTGCTCATTTATGCCAGAAATACTAAGCAACCGGAAGAATTAATTAGCTGTGTTCTTTTAAAGACTACTGGCACAATCCCCAGACAACTTAAAAGGCCTGGAAATCGTAACATGATGGAGCTCCTGTTGAAGCTTTATTCTGAGAAAACTATTGAAACTAAAGTAAACAATGTGTCATCTCCCAAAGGCTACTCAGATCCATGAGTATGAGACACAAAATAAATTGTCTCTCTGTTTATTAAAAAATTCAAAGATGACTTAATGTGAAATATGATTCCAATAGCAAATACTAGGCCATTATAGCACTGGACAAATAGTTAACTAATAAATAAATAAATTTTAAAGTCTCCTTTCTTCTGACAGTACATGTACAACATATCAGAGACAATTCCTCAATACAAACCATAACTTAATATCACATTGACTTTTCCCAAAACACTTAAATGCAAGTGTTCTTCAGAGTAAATTCTGCCAAGCCAGATTTTATGAAATAATTGTACCTGACAAAATCTAAACAAAGAAGCTGACAGACTAGAATGTTATCTGTACTTCTTGTTCATTACTAATATTTCCTTATCGCAACTTCACATACAGCCCATACCATAAAAAATATCAAAGGTAATTGTGCTGCTATTAACATAATTGCTGTATTGAATAACTCCAGCTCAAGTTATAATGCACTAAAAAGGACTGAAGTCCCATTTATGGTCAGCTACCATTCTGGAAACAGCCTTTGTGAGTTCAGGAGAGCAGCTATTAGAAATACGCAGAACTGCCCCAGTAACCAGCATGGCCTTCACCTTCCCCAAACCCAAATCAAAGCAACCTTCCTAAGTCCCTTTTTACTTCAGCTTATATCTAGTATGTAAATTGCTTGTGCTTTTCTGTGGTTTTAATCTGATCTGTGTTTTACTCACATGGCTAAAATGCTATAAATAATAAATCTGTCTAAAAGCTTATTTTAGAAACTTCACTGTAAGTATTTCTTAAGAGAGTGAAAGCAGAAAGAAGAGGACATTTCCTTGCAGCATTAATGGTGCAAATTACAGACATTGTGCATAAAAGGACTGCTGTAATTACAGCAAATCAGATGCAAAAAGTTGCAATGCAAGCCCTGCAGAGTCTGCTAAACTGCCTGTTGAATCAGCAGTCAAGGGAGTTCTTACAGTTCTTTTGATGAATCCAAGAGGCACAGAAAGACAGCAGAAACAGATAAGCAATTATAAAGATGACTAAAAAAACTCCCAAAACTCAACAAAAAACCCCCAAACCACTCAACCCCTCTATGCTTATCTCAGGTTCCTTCAACAGGACTAAGTAGTTCCCCAATTCTCACACAGTATACATCTATCCTTGTGAAAACTGAGAACACCCCAAAATTATCTTCTCCTCTTCTTGCTCCATGCTTTCTTGAGCAGTATCTTCTCCCATATATTTAGCAACTTTTTTCTATTATCTTATCCAAACACCTATCCAACACAAAGCCAACAAAGGTTAAAGACTTCTAGGGGCCCTTTTTTCAGCCAGAACTCAATTCTGATATTTCACTCCAATTATTCAACTGAAGGCCACCCTTAGGTCACTTTTCACAGAGTGGCTCAAACAATAAAGTATGGCTGATACTAATATTGCTAGCATTTCTTTCAGCTTTCTTTCAGAAATATAATTTCCTTTCCAATCTACAAGACTGATACTTGCATTATAAGCTTATGAATCTCTATCCGCAAAACATCCCTTCTAACTGGGATCTCCACTCCTCTGACAGTAAACAAGCATTGCAAGCTTACAGCCTGTTCATACTTCTTATGAGTTAACACTCTCCTTACAATTAGGAGTATACTTTTGTATCCCTGTTGCTTGAAAAAAAATAAGAACAATCAGATGATAAATACCATATTCTTCTCTTGCAATCTACCTCTCCAATCTCCTACTTACCAATTTCCACACCTACTATTCCTTCCTTTCTTTCCTAAGTGCATATTCTTGACACACATGAGCCTAGAAACTTCCACTAAATGTGCCTAGCAAATGGAGGGGAAAAAAAGAAAATCAAGAGATACCACTGCATGTAAGGCCAACTTTCCTTAAAGAAATGGATTCCTAGCTCCATGGAAGACTGCAGAGTTTTAACTATGTCACTGAGAACTTGTAGGCAGGAGAAAAGAAAAATCCATGAATAATAAAACCAAAACTGAACAATTCTCTGAGAAACTACAATACAAAAAACACTGAGAAATTAAACAGCAAGAAACAATGAAATTGTCTTTTCCCCTACCTAACCCTAACAGACAGTCAAATATCAGGCAGCCTGAACGCAGACTTGTTTTCTTAAAATTAACATTTAGAGCAATTTTGTAAGGGAAAAAAATACAGAAACAAGAACATTCTACCACAGACTCCCATATTCTTTCTGCAAAAGAGATTAAGAAGTGAAATGTATAAAAGCCTACACTAACATCACTAATGCTTTAAATGCATATTTTAAAAGAAAGTGTGAGAACTGGATGATGGAAACTGGTTTATTAAATAGTCCTAGTAGAATTTAATTGTTCTAATATATTACTCAGCTTTTCCATGGCTAATTTGAACCATTTTAACAGTTCTTCGCCAGTTTCTCTGCTTAAAGAATAGTATCAAAACTGCAAGTTATAATTCACTCACTACCATCCATCTCCTAAATAAATGAAAAAGTAATAAAATTAGCCCACCATAGTAAAGTTTCTGATCTCATCTTCAACCTACTAAACAGTGACACTTCCATATACCTATTCCCCAGATCTCTACTCCGCACTATTCTGAATCCAAACAAGAACATGAAAAAGGATATAAACTTGATTTCATTGCATGACTTTAAAACTGAAAAAATCAGATTTGCAAAAAACCCTCAGACTTCTCCCTAAACACATCATTGAACTGACTTAAACCAAACGCCTGCCATCAAATAATTAATGATGAACAAGGTCAGAGAAAAATGGTAAACTCTGCAACAGTTCAAGGAAATACTCTGTTCCCGTGGAAAATTTATTTTAAGTGACCATACCTGGAAGCAAGTCCTACCTTGAAGCACGACTTGGTATTTTTTCTTCCTCCAAATTCATTACAAAGAGTAATTTCCAGAAATAAACTTTGATTTAACACATTTCATAATGTCTTTTAAACTCCTGGCCTGAATAACAATGTACTATAATGGGTCCCACAGTAAAAGTGTGCACATATAAAACATTTAAAGAGGTTTAATCTGTCAGGTATTTCCTTGGAAAATATGAGCAGTTGTACAATTTCTTTTTCAAGGAAAATTATTTAGTTGGGGTTGTACTTTTTTTACACACTGAGAAAATAAAAAAAGAATAGGGTTTTGTTTGACTGTGAATTATTTTAATTCTCGCTAGGTCAGTCATGCTAATGTACATATTAAGGGATTCTATTAATGGGCTTTACATAAGTTTGTTTTGGATTTTTTTTCCTTCCTTTACAAAATCTATTAAAAACAAGGCCACCTTCCTTTACTGAAGGTCATTCTGTGGATTCTACCAGAGCATAAATGATCTTTCCACAGGTCAGCAACATGCTGGCAAGCCTCCTATATGAGCACCTTAAAAATGAGGTTTCTTCGATCGCTATAAAGAATTCCTCAGGAATATGGTTTCATTAGAGAAAAACCTATCAGAACAGTTATTGAGGTCACCTCAAGCTACTGTTAAGAACTGATAATTTGAAATTTGACCTGTATTTTCCCCACAGTATTTTAACAACAGAAATCCGGATCTGAAATATTTGAAATTGGTAAAAAACCGATTTTAATTAATTTTTACTGAAGATGAACTAGAGGCGAGGAAAAAAAAAACACCTCTAAGACAGCTGAGAAGGAATTTTCAGTTCTTTCTACTCTTCTCCAGGGCACACCCAACTGTTCAAGGCCAGTATTTCTCACGTGCTCTCTGTCCACATGGTTCCCACAAAACTGCTAAAAGCTCTACATCAGAAGACAGCCTTCTGGTGGAGAAGAGAACATACTAGTCCTCTTCTCCATCCCCCCCAAACCAAATCAGACTCATCAAGTTGAAATTAAAAGGACACAAGGAGAAAATCCTAGGCATGATATTCTTCTTCGTTTTTATTCCATGATAAATACAGCGAAAGTGCAATCAATTGCTATCAAATAGCCAGTGATTTATTAGGTACTCATATGAATCTGAAAATAGGGACTCTACTCATTAAGTTACACTGAAAATATATGTGAAGATAAAAATCAAGATTGCTGAATTCCATGTGTTATCTTAAATACAATACTCGATGAAACTCAAATTCTGAAGTCTCAGAATGTTATAAATCTATCTACATGAACCGTTTTCTTTACCTTGGAGGCAACCACACATTTTGTATGTGTCCTACAGCACCTGTTTCATGGGAAGTATAGGATGTCATATGGAAATGAAGTACACAAAGCAAAAACTGCATTACATAACCCAGTCAGGGTATTTTTGTTAATTATATTAACGAACTCCACAGTAACTCAATTCTGCCTCCATTAAGACTTCAGGCGTAACATCCTTCATTTTACCCAAGTATTCAAATATCTCTACTTTTAAGTAGATTTATTCCCTACTTTTTTATGCATCTACATTTTTCCTTCCATCTGTCAGCTTCCCAATGAAGGAAAACTCCACTATAACTCATGGGAAAGTCAAGTAGTAAGTACTAACCTTCACCTCCCCAACTGTGATTGTATTATGTTTCTTCCACAGATGAACAATATGTGAAAGTTGTGAAGTATATTTCACTCTTGTTTTTTTCCCCTTAGGCACCCTCAAATTTCTACTATTGCTGCAGCATAAAGCTTTTATAAAGATAATCCTTTATGAACTCCTTGGAGTCTACTGTCAAATGCAGATATTGCTATTTTGAAGAGCATGCATTATTTCCAGGGCAACTGTTCTGAGAGTCAGAGAAAGAGAAAAACAGACAAAAAAAAAAGCACCAATCAGAGAATGAGGCAGGAAAACCAGACCTCTATGACCAACCTTTATTGAAAAAAACTTGAAAAAAATTTTTAAACACTGACAATGACAGATTACATAGAAGCACGAGTAAACTTTTTTCTTTAACTCACTTGACTCTATCTCTTTTAAAATCTGCTTTTGATTGATGACTGACGAAAAGATACAAAGCCTTCCTGAAATGAAGCTGTGATTTTAAGCAACCAGTTTAAATCTAACTGGATGCTATAATTTGTCACAGATCCTCTGATCACAATGTGCACTAATGTAAGAACATAAATACCCTACTAGGTGAGAAAAAGGGTCATTTTAGCTCAGTGTTGTTTGCAACAGGGGCAACAAAAAGAGGTATTCAGGAAGAACATGTAAGCCTGAGCTTCCCTGTAGCACATTCCTCTCATTTTCTCTGCATGTACAACTGTGTGATGGAGGAAACGAGAGCGCAGTCTCCTGTCTATTCTCCTTACAGACCTGTTGACAACGTATTCATCGGATCCCCATTCTTAACCTGCTGAAATTATCTGCTACTCCAATACCCTGCAGCAAAGAATTCCAGAAGTTTACTACTCTGTGCTAATAATCATCATCAGCCCCAGATCTTCCTCAGACTTTTTCAAAGTTTTTGTCCTACAAGTGCTACACAGTTCTAAGTTTGCAGGATTTGATGAGTAACAGTTCTGCATTCACTACCTGCGTGAATTTGCAAACTTTGCTCATAAATCCTCCTTGGTTAAGTCCTCTCCACCTTGGTAAATCTGTCTTCTAAATGCCCCATTGAAAGGCAAGAGCTGTTGTCTTGAGTAAAACAAATTAAAATAAAATCTTTTTTTACTACTGCCTAGTTTGTTGAAGTAGGAGTTAGCTTGGTAAAAGCTGCAACAGAAAGAAGAGTCAGAGTTATAGACTACAAAGTCCATCACAGCTCGGGGTCAGAAAAGTGTCAAGATTGTGATACAAAGCCTGTTGTACATTCTGGCTGTGACCACAGTAAGAAGTAGGGTAACAAGCATCTGAAAGTGTAACTTAGTTTGTTGCTTTCACAACTTTTAATCACTACACACAGAACAATTCTAAAAGCTGTCTCTGAGCCGGCTCCAGAACAGTTTGTAAAGTTTCAGTTTTTATATCTGACTAATCCAAATCAGATCAAAGTCTTCCTTGAACAAGCTGCCCCCAAAAAGCTGTAGATGTTCAGGGAACTTGCCAGTAACCTACTGCCAACAGCAGCAATAAAATGGATGTGAATGACAAGCTCATTCAATAGCTTCAGGAACCTCTACAATAGCTGACTCTGGGCCAAAGGGGACTACCCTGTAGCCTAAGTACACAGAAGCCCATCTCAAAACCTCTTGGCTCCAAGCACCCTTTTCAATGGTATGAAACCACATTCCAATTAGACCTGGATCTGCAGAGTTTGCAGACTTCTGGCTCCACCACTGAAAACCACAGTAGAGCAAGACTGGCCGCCTTGGAGCTGTCAATCTGAACTGTAGAGTGACTGGTTCCACTGCAGTTTCACTGAATTCAGGTAAAATTCAGCTTACATTTGCTAGGCTGATATTTAATTTAAAAAAATGTTCAGCTAAATGAAACAGACATCTGATGAAATAAGAATCACGACTTCTAGCAAGTTAGCTATTTAGCAGTAGTTTTTGATAGCGATTTCCCAGTTTAAACCAAAACAAGACAGCACAAACTAGATATCAAACCTTTCAGTAAGAGACTGACACACACGATTACTCTCTGAAGGACCACCATGGGACATCACTGCACAGGAGACGGCACACAGGAAGGGCATGATGTTTTTTGTTTTTAGAAGATCACATGACAAGAAATATCTGAGGATTTTGCAACGTAAAGCTCTATTCAAAATTATATATAAACAATTTCTTTTTAGAAGACAGAAATATGACTTAGAGAAATAAATTTCGATGGAAACAGTTGGAAATTGGATTTAACCAAGGACAATCAAATACGCACTGAAATACTGAAGTAAAGAACAACTGCAGGGTTTCATACTGAGGAGTCAACTGATTCTGTGAACCAAGATGTTTATGCCTTACCATTGCAGAGGCCACCCTCTATTACACCATAGCTACAAAGTACCTCACAAATCAAAGTTATGCACAGCTTGCCTTTACCTCCACATACCACAGCTTTCATTCTAAAGAGAACAGCAAAAAGTGTTATCACTTCAATTTAGAACTAAGTAAGAGTACTGTTAACACTACACCCTTCTCAGTGACTCAGAAGATGATGTCAGAGAGACACACTTCAAACCCACCTGGTCTGAAACTGAAATAACTCTCACATTTATCCATGGAAAAAAAAAAGAAAGTCCATTTCATTACTATATTGCCAATTCAAAGATGAAAGAATCCTAAGGACTGAAGACATGCTAAGTTGCCTGCACGATACATAATGATTTTGCTCTCACTTCTAGTGACCTACAATTGTCGAATGTAAAAGTATCCGGTTGTCACATTTCCACAACAGTGGAAAGTCTGAGAGTGAATTTTGTGCCTTTTTAGTATGTTGCCACTGACAGTACTACCACATTTCTTTGAGATTCACGCGAGAAAAAACAAGACAAGCCCTGTTGTGCCACGTTTTAGTGGCTTGCCAGGTAGTTCGATTTCTGATACGTATTTTAGGTTATTCAGTTCACAGCAGGAATCTCTGGAAAGCGTCCATATGCACACAAATAGCTCAACTTCAGCAGTTCAATACAGAAGCCAACAACAGCATTACAAATCTCAGAGCTTCCATTATGTAACCCAATCTTAGAGTGGCTTTGCTTTTGACTAGATTGGTATTTGAAAAACTTATTTCTGTATTTCATAATGATACTAAAGCAAGTATCCCATAGAAATGCTAAGAAGTTCTACTATCATAGAAGTGTAAGTCAGAAATGAAGCTAAGCAGAGATTAAGGGACATGACAAAATTTTAGGGAGAACATTCCAGAATCAAAGCGTCTCAATAATTGTTCATAGCTACACACAAAAACTCTGAATATGGGGTAGTGGTTTTAAACTAGAAGAGTATCTATCTAGACTGGACATAAGGAGAAATTATTTGTGAAGGGGGTGGTAAGACACTGTAACAGGTTGCTCATAGAAGTTGTGGGTGCGCCTTCGTTTCCAGTAATCAGGTTAGATGGGGCTCTGAACAACCTGACCCTCTGAAAGATGTTCCTGATCTTTACAGGTCTCTTCAGACCTAAGGAATTCTGTATCAGTGGTGTTGAAACCAAAGATAACTAACTCTTTCAGTGCACTGGATTTTGATGCAGCTAAGTAATGTGTTTAGAATTATTTTTGTACAATTTCACGATGTTGCTGAAGTCAGGTTGTTTAGCAAGTTGCATGCACATAATTACATCAAGAAAAACATATTCACAAAAATCCCAGCAGTAACAAGGTATGTCAATTGTTTTCTTATTCACATTATAAGCTGTGTCCTTTTTTCTAGTATTCGCATTACATTTTTTCTTAGAGGACAGAAATTACATGTTTATAACATTGGCCTAAAATGTTCTTATAGCACACCTACTGTATCAAAACTGAGATTTTTCTGAAACAAAAAAGCCAATCCAGGTAATTTAAAAATTATGATGAATCTTTCTTGCTACTTTGACTGAAAACATTAATGAAAGGGAAAAAAATCTTAAGACATTTGCATCTCTCTCTTTCTCAGGAACACCTAATGCACAGGCTACTTCCTGCTTTTATGAGGAAATTCTTCTAACTGGACTAGTCTTCACTCTATTTTTTAACTTAAATTTCTGTGTTCTCAGATGTGCAAGCCCAGTCTAGACAGTGACTCACTTTGGCATAACCTGGTCACTGAAACATGGCCCAGCAAGACAGCAGTGTCCACTGTCAGAAAGCAAAGATGCAGAAAGCAAGATCTGCAAGTCCTACTCAAACAAAACCTGGTTGTCAAGTGTTTGTATGACTATAGAAAGAAACAAAGCACACATTTCAAGTTTAGGGCTAGCTGCACCTTTGACACTCTCTCCAGTTCTATGAAATTCAAATCAAAACGTACATGTTCCTATTTGGAAGATGTTCACGTTTGGCAAGTATGGTATTTTTATTATTTTTTTCCCCTCTTGTTCTCTTTATGTCTCTTGAATCTCATTAAACCAGTTAAGTAGGTAACTTTAGCTGTCATTTAGACAAGCAGATGAAACAAATTCAAAAGGTATTACTACAGGCTCATATGAGTTACTAGCAAGAGTGGTAAGAGGTTGCTGAAAGGCTGATAGTTCAATTCTCTTACTGAGGAAAGTATAAGGTTAACTATAATGGTCTAAAGGAATATAAAGGATATAAGGCTAACTCTTGCCATAAGCAGAAGCTAGAGAAAAAATTCCAAGTCTGGAAAACTGATTTGAAGGAAACTACCACCTCTGCTTTAAGACTTAAATGAATCTTGTTTTCTTTGTAATGTTCCCAGAATAGAGCCAACCAGGCAAGAGATTTCTCCGTCCTTCATTTATTCTATTGGTCTAAGGGTTATTAGTACTGCAGCAAGGGCAACGCTAAATGTTTTGAATGCAGCTTTGTCACGGCACAGAGCCGAAACCTCCTCAGGCCGTGGAGGGAAACATACTTTATAAAGTTCCTAACTCAGCCAATGAGATACAATAACATTTCACACAGCAAGCAAGAGAGGCTTGAGGAATTCTCATTAGAAAATTTTTAAAGTGAGCTTCTGACAAAACACATATTAGAATACCAACAATAAAAAAAGTATTTAAAATTCTCATTTCCTGTTATAATAAGGCTACTATGAACAATAATATTGCTACGAATAATGCTGTTGGGTCTTTGCCCTTGTAGCTATGTTATGTACCATTCACCATATTCTACAAACGAAAAGTCAGACCAATACAGTAACTGAATAAAAGGCCTCAAAAAAGCATGAATGTACCAAAGCCAAATTAATAGTTGTGATACTCTGAATTACTTATAACTTTAAAGCCGGTTCAGTCATATCATGACAGCCAAACTCCAGAAACAGTACCTGCTTTAAATATATCTTGTTCTTAATTATTCTTCATTTGTATCTAAAACTAGTGTGTAGTGTACAACAGTTGATATATCTACTGCAGAGCAGACTATATTAATGGTGACAACTCAGTAAAGGCTTTAAATACACATAAAATAACATTAACAGAAAAAAAAATCCCATAAGACACTGGGAAGTTAAGAAGAGTAAAAAATTAGTATCATCACAGTTAAGCCATATGATGTGCATTTGCACACACATCACTCAAGTCCTGCCTAAGACCATGGAGTAACTCCACGGTAATGCCAGAAGAGAACTGCACACTCTGATTTTAACACATTGGAACGCAACCAAAGAGACAATTTCTCTCTTCTTATCATACTACAGCTCATTCATCATCTTTCTTTTGTATTGCACTAGGCAAAACACTACCCTTCTGAACTGTATCATCTTCCAAACACTCTTATCAATGCAGTCTCTTTGCTGATCTCATTTTAAAACATAGCAGCAATTCTAACTTGTGAAACAACAAGAACTTTTCCAGGTCATAAGGTCAAAATATCTCATTTGCCATATGCTAAGCAGGCACTTAAAGAAGAATACTAACATTTGGCAAAAATATATAGCCAGGGCTGTCAGCACTGGTATATAATGTGCACAAAAATACCCCATTCAGCTTGCTGAAGCCACATTCATGTAGCATTTCACTATGATTCACAGACTACTTTGAGAATGCCTGGTTTATACAAAACAGCACTCAAAAGAAAAGTGAAAAATTCCTGAGCAGTACATTGGCTTTAGAGGGATTATCTGCTTAGAGAAAAGCAAAAAGATACCAAGGATAGCTTGAGCAATAGTATTTTGAGCAAGCCTGTAAGCTATTACAAGCTACAAAGGGTATGATTTAAGAGCAAAACAACTTCACTGCCTACCATCTTCAGTGTGCTTTCCTATACAGTATAAACAGTTACCTGAATGACAAAATGCACATTATACAGCACACACAAGTGTAATCTGAGGCTTGATGGTGGAACTGGTGTTCCCATTTATATGAAAGCCATTGCACAAAGCATTACGATGGATCATCACCAACCCATAGCTGTGTGCACAGCACTAGGAGGGGAAGGAACAAGCTGCTTTACTTCTTCCTTGCTAGCATGTATAGCCAGGACACCACACAACTTCCTCCTACGAGTCACGCGTAGTCCTGACCACACAAGGTTTTGCTTTTCAAGCCACTGAATTCACATCTACAGTTTAAGTCTTCATTACCACAAAACCAAATCCCTTCACTCATGGTTCAATGAAGACGTATGTAAATGAAGTTTAAATTGCTTGACTTGCATTTGTAACTCAGTATCATTAATTGACCAGTCAATTAAGATTACACTGTGGAACTATCATTCTCAGTATATCAAAGTTTCCTTACAAAACTAATATCAAAATCATTCATATGTGTAATTTAAGTAGATTTATACTACGCATGGCATGATGGTTAGGACATACAGGACAGTTTGAGGTTCAGGTTCTCTAAAGGGTAAGATCCTGATTTTCTCTCCAGTAGTACCAGGGCTGGGCCTTCCGCTTTCTCCCTGGAGGAAGTACTTGGATGAAAAAATTAGATCATTTACTTAGAATACATCTTAATCTATTTAGTAATCCCATTTTTAGGGGCGAGAGGGGGGCTAGATTAATTTTAACCTAAATCCATTTCATAGCCTTGTTCATCACTCTGGCAATCAAATGCTTGTGCCAACTGGAGCAACAGAAGCTGGTAGAAGCTGTGTCAACTCAAATCATTCTCAAAACTCAGATCTGAAGATGAAAAACTGTTTCACAGAATGCTATTGGCTTGCCTTCTTCCTGATATTCTTCCCTAAAAGTAGAAAAGTATTATCTGGTGCCAAAGAAATAAGATTTTGGAATGTTTCTTTCAAAAGTATGTCTAGCAAGACAGGTACTTTATTCTCATTTACAATCCAAATGGAAGGAACACAAATTTAACACTTAAAGAGCTCTCAGATAGTCTTTTCAACCTTACCCTCAGTATAAATTATGTGTGAGAGACTTGCTAATCCCTTTTAAAATACACCATTTATAGAAAAACTGGAAGTAGCTTTAGACTGTTAAAGAAAGCATCAAACAACAGAACACAAATGGTTCTATTTCATATATAAGAGACTTGAGAAAGTATTCAAACAGTTGCTAAGCAGCAGCAGGCTGTGGGCATCACATCAGATTTTAACGTTTCACTGATCCTGCTTTAGAGAAAGTTTTGAAAAATCATCTATCAAAATATTTTCTCAAGTAACTATGTACCCATATTTCAAAAAAAAGTGTAGTTTGAAAACCTATTAACCAAACACTACAGCAACTAAGGCAGATACAGACGCTGTTGTGTCACAAGTAACATGTATCTGTCTTTCAGTCCTCTAGAGCAAAAAAATAAAGAACCAAATAATAGAGGAAGCTTTCAGATTTTGGCAGCAAGCTTTTCCCCTATGGACAGAACAGGCTGTCCCCACAAAAGTAGTATTTACCAAACGTGGCTCAACGATCAAATTACACTTTCTCTGGTATTCACTAAGTAGTGAATGCATGTGTCACAAAAAGCCACAAGAAATCAAAAAAGTTTAAGAGTAACTCCAAGTATTCTCTCTACTTTTCACATATTCCTTTCAGAAAGTACTCAGTTCCCTGCTCTGTAGGCAAAAAGTCCCTTATTGTATTCATATTTCAAGAAGAAACTATTTCGATCAGGTAATTTAAAATTACCTAAAAATAATCAAGTAACTTAAATCAGTGGTGCAAGAGAGTAACGAAGGCCTTTCATTAACACCCCACCTCCTTTCCTCCCAAATAAAACACTACTTCAAAATATTTAGCTAAAATCTACTGGCTTCAATAGCTTCAATACTGGATAGTCAGCCAGCTAAAAGTTTCCTGATTTTCAACTCTTCAAAGTAATTCCAGAATTAACACTCTAGACTTTCTTTTGCAGAAAAACTAGAAAAAAATTCCTCTAAATATATATATCCAAAATATCTATAAACCTTTTCAAATTAAGGGCAAAGGCCACTCAGTGTTCCAGATGCATACAGTGAAGCTCCAGCACCAACAATTTTAGATCTGTCAGCTGCCTCCTGTAGCACAAATCCAGTGCAGAAGCTACCTTAGCCAGAACAGCACAGAACCATCTTGAGTTGATTGTGGCTTTTTTAGCTTCAGTTTCCAGTTCACTTATGAGGAATACTCAAGAAGTCCACTATCACAATTCCCACTCATGGTGAGGTTAAGATTTTTGCATGACCTGCACTGCAAATTACCTGTCTGGCACAAGCAGTCAACCCAGGTGCTCCTTTACTAACAAAGTGCTAAGAGATTTCAGGTGAAACTACATGAGAAATCTGAAAAGACCGAAATCTTCACTAAGAGAACATACCTTCCCTTCTCCCTCCACTCTGCTCCTAGTCACTGCAATTCTGCAATCTTTCTTGCTCTGGACATGATATTTGTTCACCTCTCCTCTGGGTCAATTTCAAGTGAATGACCAATTAAAAGATAATACCTTTTTTTTTTTTAATTACTCCTTATGCTTCAGCAGCAATGAGTTGCTGCATAAACTCAAACCATCTTGGGTATATTCATCTGTATCACATGCAGAAGACTAAGACCCTACTGTCCAAAAAGTCTGAAACTGCATTACGCTGAAATCAAAGACTGTACTCCTAAACTGAGAGGAACAATGAAATAGGCTGCAATAAATTATGCCCACTTTCCAGGAAGTGTAATTAAGAATCTGAATTACAGACCTTGTAAGCATGGCTAGAGCAAGAGCTGAATTTGAGCAGTGAGTTACGAGCCATGTGTTATGTTATTTTAGCAGCCAGCACTGGATCAGTGGTATGACTGCATCATTTGTATATTCCTGTCCTATTATACTCCTATTGGATTACACATCAAACCAATTCTACAGCTAGAATAGGTGCATAAGAGCAGTAACTGCCTAAAAAAACCAAATCAAAAGCATTTCTAAGAAACACGTAAAAATGTATTCTAGGAAGCACTAGTCTCAATTTATGCAGCCTCAAACAGACTGGAACTATATAAGGCTGCTCTGTCTCAAAGCAATTTCAGCAGCATCCCTGATAAAACAATACTGATCTAGAATGTTTTCTAAACTTGGGTCTACAAGTCTTGAATAGTCTGCAATAAAAACCAACTTCATCTTCATAGAATTACTGAAAAAATTAGGTTGCAAGGAACTCACAGAGATCAACAGCTCTAAGCAACTATTCAAAGCAGGACTAACTTCAAGTTTAAACCAGGTGCACAAGGCCTTGTCCAAATTCTGAAAAACCCCAGGGATGGAGATACCAACTAGGTTTCTGGAAAACCTCCTCCACTATTTAATCACTTCCACTAAAAAGAACTTATTCTTTATATCCAATTAGGATTTCTTTTGTTGCAATCTATGACGTCTCTTGTCATTTTGTTTGCCACCTGAGAACAATATTCCCCCCCATTCTACTTGTACTTTCCACTGTATTATTAGTTCATCTTTAGACCGCTCTTCTCCATATTAAACAAGCTGAGTTTCCTCAGCCTTTCCACTTACATCACTACCAATCACCTTAGTCCCCTCAGCTGAGCTTGCATTTGTTTGTCAGCATTTCTTGCAATGGCAGGTTCAAGACTGTCAGATGCACCCTTACACCTACTGAGGAAAAGGAATAATCACATCCTACCGCATGCTGGCTACGCTCTCATGCTCAGTCTGTAAAGCCCTTTTGCCTCTCCTTTGAGAAAATGACATATTGAGAAGTACTCTGAAGCCCATTTAGATTGACAGCTGCTATATCAAATATGCTTTTTTAAAACAAGGTTAATTAACTTAACATTTTTACAGTGCTTTTGTATCAGCAACTGTATTCTAATTTAAGTAAAGCCAGGTATCTAAACAAATACAATAACTGGTACAGAAATACTTTTTCTCTACTATTACATGAGTAATACACACATACCCCCCTCCTATGCAGAACCTGGAGAAAACCATTCAATTTGACAACTGCCTACTTATGAAATGAAGTGCAGAAAAACACACAGAAAAATGAAAGTTATGGGGCTGATAAGGTATGAGGAAAAGCCATAGGAGAAAATACTGTGCAATATGTGTCTGAGTCCAAAATTAATTTAAACTTCTGTGTCAAGGATTTGCCTCGTACTGCTGGGCTCTATGCAAATCATTGATCAGTAGCTTCTCTGAGTCCCAACACTTTTTTCCATACCTTGAGATCTCTCTCCACTAACTAGATGCTTATATGTTTCAGTGGAATTTAGTTCCATTTGACTAAGACTCATTTCTTTCTAGCCCAGACGTATGTCCTCTCTACACATTAAAAAGAAACCACTTAAATATTTTAAACTGAAATTTTAAAATGCCAAACTTTTTATTGCCAAAAATCAAAGCAACTGCTAACATTATTTTCACAGCAGGAAAGTTTTAATGCCAGTATAGAGTGTGAAAAACCTTTTCCAATATAATATACTGAAGTTCAGAAAAAACTGTCAAGTTCCATATCTTCCCATGTCATCGCAGCTGGTAGATCCTGCTCTGCTTTTGTGGATAAATACAGGATAGCCATATATTGGCTAAGAGAACAGCAATCCCTGTAAATGGAAAAGCATATAGGTATCGAAAAGGGCTATTGTGAGTTGCTACAGGCACCAGTCATTATGAAATTCAGGGAAAAATAAAAACCCAAACCAAAACCAAATTGTTTAAGATGGACTTTTAAACTTCGTTTTTCCCTCAGTATTCAGAAAAGCTGCTTCTTTCCAGTAAGGAATGGAAACTGCTACACTTTCCATGAAAGAAAAGTTACCATCATGTTGCAAATGAAT
Source organism: Anabacerthia variegaticeps (assembly GCA_035583185.1). Taxonomy (NCBI): domain Eukaryota; kingdom Metazoa; phylum Chordata; class Aves; order Passeriformes; family Furnariidae; genus Anabacerthia; species Anabacerthia variegaticeps. Next base: position 46,895,899 of record JAWWEW010000112.1, read on the forward strand.
GGTTAGTTATTTTAAATGAGGTGGTATAGTTAATTCCTCATGTGGAAAAAAACCCGATTGAAAATATTTTAAAATGCTGTGGCTTTCTCTTATCCTACGTATGTTCCAGAATGCCTACTGATTAGTCTCAAGACAGACACAATCACTTTTGCTCATTACACGAGAATGAAGAGGCCTCTCACCCTCTATTATCATGTAGTTTTAATGACACTGACCAAGACTTGTTAACCATTTCACTGGGAAATACAGGGGACAGATAGAGCAGTTTAGTGGATAGCAGGAAGTAACTAAATCACACCTGGACAAGTTTTCAAGACATTGCAGCATGAATTATGACTGGACTACGCTCTCTTATATCAATGAGAGCTAGATAGGTTTAGAATACATGAGTCATTTCAGTCCCTATGAGAGAGGCTTGGTGTCATGGCACTCACTGTAACATTACACAGTAGAAACTAATCTAACAAATACTTAAACTCCACAACAATATACATAACTTGCCTTTTTAAAAAAGTATTCCTTGTATTTTAATTTATATCATAATAGACAAAAATAAGTTCTTCCCGTAACTTAGAATTCTAGGAAGAAAACTCCATTACAAACAACACTGTTAGAAATATATTTGTTTTAGATTTAAAAGCAAAGGGAACTACTATTGCAGTGAAATGCATTGCCCACATTCCTTTTTCCAACTTTTGAAGAAATTCTGCATGAGTTGTCTTTATAGCCTCTGAACTATTGAATAATTTTCTCAAATATCAGTGTTTTTAACAATTTCACTCTTGTGCAGTTCAGTAAGCTTATCCTTATATTAAAATTTCTCTTCAGTGCTTAGGAAAGCTACAAACAGTCAGCAAAAAAGTCTCTACAAAGAACAGATTTGTGTTTCCTTTCCAAGCCACAAAATGTAGAAGTTTAGGAGCTGCTTTTTTTACCCCCCTCCATTTTAATGAAACCTTAAACTTTGCATAATTAGAAAAAGCTCTTTCCAGTTGTTGCCATAGGGATAGTGAACTCTTAAAGGGATAAGTGAAGCACAAATTTCTACTGTAACAGTACCTTACATTTCTCAATCGACTTTAACATTACATGATAAGTCATACTCAATAAAAGCATTTAGAATACTAGTTTGTTTCAAAACCTAAGATATTGTGCCTGTATTAAAGTCCATTCCAGACTGATATTTAGAAGCTGAATTGGGTACAAGGCATTCCAAATACTAGTTACCAAATGAAATAAATTTAACTGTTTTACAGCCACATGAGAGCTTAGACATTGACCAACTGGGAGAGTAAAAAAATACAAAATATTGCCTTTTTTTTTTTTGGTTTGGTTTTGTTTTGTTTTTTTAAATCCTAGAAATACACTATTAGGCACACATGATTGAAGGAAGCCCATCTTAGCTGAATGGTACCTGAATAGAAAGAAACGCAGGATCAGCTCTAAATTATTCATCATTGTATACCGTATGTACCAATATGCAGAATGACAAAATTTAAAAGCAAAGCGTAACAAAATTCAAACTAACTAGTCCAAGTAAGGGAGAATACTTGCTTTTTCTCCCCTCCTCCCCCACCTTTATAACATGAGACTGAAAACTGAAGCTGACACCTCAAACAATAGAAAAACCCAATCAGAGAATAAATTGAAGAATCTAATTGCCTAGGTGCAGGACATTTGACAAGCAATAGAAGAGTCAAGGCTTCAGGACAAAAAATTAATGACTCTTTCCCAAGGGGACTCATAGCTATGTAAGACTGAATTCTTAAGAAATAGCATATTAGCTCCTGAAATCTTAAACCTCTTCTTCAGAGGATCTTCTTATCATATCTACTAAAACCCCATGAATTTAATTTCTTGTAAGACTTTCTGTTGCCCTCCCCTTCAAAAAGAAAGGTTACTATTAATCTTTCATCAACTGCAGGAACACCGATGTAGTTAAAGGAAGCAGCTATCTCAACATTACATATACTCCAAGTAGACAGCACAAATAAACAGAGGATATCTTGACTTTATAGTTCTTTAATTTTTTAATGATCCATAGTAGTTCAAATGAGCTTATATAAAGAATAATAACTTTTATAAAGAAGTATCAGACATGTGTTGCATATATATATATACATAAAATATTTTCACAGCATAAAAGTATCCCAGCAAAACCCACAATTATCCTTTTCTCCATTCCACAATCAAATTGTGGTGATAAAAGCTGTATCTCCGTGAGGAATATTTTGCCAGCATAGTACAACTGCACCTAGAATACACAGATTAAGCTATAGTTTCACAACACTTTTTCCACTGCAGTACCAGCTTAAGCAGTCCTCATTCCTCAGCTGTGCTGGCACAACTGTTTGTGCAGCTGAGCAGTGAGGCCAGTCAGGGAATCGATCCAGGTTAAAAATAATATTTTTCTGATGGTAAATTCCGCAATCTGCTTTGCTGCATAGCCACCTGGCACATTAACTAGTTATACCAGTACAAGTGAGGGGCAAGGCACGAATAAGAAGCTAAGGTCAGGGCAGCCCATGCCAGAGCTGACATGGAAAGAAATGCCCATGAAGCTACACTCCCGGTCTTTAAATGTTCTGGCATTCTCTGATAACGTGCATTATCCAAATACTGCAGAATAAAAGAGAATAGTATTACCTCACAAGCATGTTAAAAAAAAAAAAAAAAGGCAGCACAGGAAGCTCCCACACACTTTTCAGGATATACTATGCAAGGGCTATGAGAAATTCTCTTAGAAACTCGTTTTTCCAACTGCCCCACTTCCTCCCCCCCATTATAACTTCCTGTTTGTGGAACAAGTGTATTTTATCATTTACTGTTTCTTGCACTGGTTCACACACAAAACCTGACAGAGGATCTCTGCCCTTCAGACAAATGGGCAAGATGCTACTGCATTTGTTCTCTTAACAAAAGCTGGGTAATGCAAAAGGAGGGAAAATAAACTGTCAACTAAGACAGTACCTACTGTTTATAGCATCTTTATATGTAAGCACATTTTCTGTGCCCTGATAAAGTAACAAAACAAAAAAGTACAATTAATCTCAAAATACTAGCTATCCTATTTCTGTAAGGGCTACACCCCACCTCCTTGACAGACAAGATTTTAACCTTCAGCAGCAATAGGACAAGCCTTTCTGTTAGTTTTCTTTATTTCTCGAGTTTATTCTACAAAGATGTCTACAAAGCCAGGAAAAGATATAAACCCTTGCTGGTTCTCCTCTAGTGCTATATGCACTTTCTATCTCGGGGACAAGAGCTATTGGTATACAAATTACTCAGGTTTACAGCTACATGGATAAAGCTTCAAGACAGAAGCTGGTTTACATCATGTGAGTATGGCATGCAGGACACACGGAGCACACACCTGTGCCTCAATCACATTCAAAAGCAGCATCCCTGACACATAACCTTCTACCTCCTTTTGCTTACAGCACAGTTTTTGAGAGGTTTGCAGTTAATATCCAAAATAAAGTCCATTTTTACTTTTTCTTAAAAGCAAAAAACCCCACTAATTTTGGGAACAGTATTCTATTTAAGTTCATATCTTACTCACACATACATGCTTCACATTTAGGCAAGTTTCTGAAGACGTATCAGAAAAGTCAATAAATTAAATGTACCTTTTCAAGTGTTTAAAGTGAAAATATATCACACAGCTAAGTCCAATTTTTGTAGTTTCTTGCTATGAATTTGCTTCAAAGCATTCACGAGACATTTTTAACACAATCAACTTAAAGAATAAGGAATAAATGTACTTTTCTTCACCTGTGAACTTCCGATATTTATCATTAGATTTAATTCAAAGTACAGTTTAGAATTTTAAATAACAAAAACTGTAATTAAAGAATGATCCTTGTAATACTGATTCCAAAGAATTTTTAATGCCAAGTATACACTGCACTCTTTTTAGTCACTGCTGGGCACAGGGTTCTTCTATGAGATGGATCATGAGCAACAGACCTTGTTTAGTATTTTTATTCTTTATTTACCTTCCAACAGATACCACAGATACTACAATATGACAAACCAGTAACAACAACGCATGAAAGCTCGCTGACTCTGGACTACTTTTTTTAAAAAAAACCCTCAAGCAGGAATGAATTTAGTGTGAAACATTGACACAGTTTTAATTAACGTTAAGAGAGAATTCCCCTCTCTCTTGAATAAAACTTATCACAGAATCGGTCAGGTTGGAAGGGACCACAGGGGGACATCTGGTCCTCTCTGCTCAGGCAAGGTCATCCTAGGGCACAGGATTGTGTCCAGACAGTTCCTGAATATCTCCAGTGAGGGAGACACCACAACCTCTCTGGGCAGTCTGTTCCAGTGTGTGTGGTCACCTGCAGAGTACAGAAGTTCTTCCTCATGGTCAGGCCGAACTTCCTGTGCATCAGTTTCTGCCCTGTGCCTCTTGTTCTATTGCTTATCCCCTCCGGGGAGTTAAGGTTGTGCACTTTCAAATCCACTCAGATAAAAACACTAGCCAGAAGCGTGCACTTCTTTAGGACTATAGGCACCTTCTACAATTCCTGGTCTTGCATCACTTTGTAATTAAAATATAGTCTGAAGTACTGAATTAGTATGTAGCAAAGATCATATATATTTGATTTCAAGCTTTCAGTGAATGCCCCAGGAGTTAAGACAAACTACTTCATTAATAGCAACTGGGCTATTACCCATCAGTCTGGTAAAAGAAGAGAAAAGTCATCTCTCAACACCAATTCATCTTTCCACTAGGTTCCTTAAAACTTAAGTCCCCTGAAGCTGCAAGTGAAGTAAGGCATGAAGCATGAACAAAGCATATCAAGTAACTGAGCTGTACAGGTATCTGGTAATTCACAAAAATAAGTTTCAAGCTTAGCACCAGACGTGAAATGGCAATGCATTTGCTTAGATCTGTATTTCACTGCACAACTATGAAAACCCATCAGCACACCAACTTTCCAACTGGATAATTGTACATTTTTGACTTTCCAACAAACGTAATTTTACATTAATTGTAGTCATCCTCTGCATGATGCTGACTAGAACGAGTTTTAAAAGCAAGAAACAGTCATCAATAGAGATGACCACATAAAAACAAGCTTTGGTTTTCTGAAAGACTTCTGAGAAGAAAAAAAGGAGAAAGGAATTCTTATCAGTACAATTTCTTTTTCTCTCACTTCATTTCAGAAAGCCAGCAGTTATATCCTTTAATGGAGCAGATGAAGCATTAGAGTTTAAGTTTTTGGAAATTCTAAGGTATATGGGAAAATATTAGGCTCCACAGCCTCTCCCTGGCAGCATAGCAGGTAAGAGATTAAAACCAGTCTAGAAAGCTTGGACTCTGAGCAGTTATAAACTCAGCACAGACTTTCAGTTTCATATTCATTGCTAATGACACTGACAATTTGATCAATTCTACAGTCCCACAATCTGATTGTAGGATTTCAAAAGAACTTTTTTTACTCTTGGAACGCTGTCCTTATTTCCCTTGACTTTTTTTTTCATTTCAACATCACCCGTAGTCCATCCATTTCAAGAATTAAAAACAAGGCAAAAAATAGAAGCAGTCAAAATTAATCTAAAAGACCCTGGGTTGTTGTGGCGGTTTTTTGGGGGGAGGGATTTTGGTTTGACTTGTGGGTTTTTTTGGTTGGTTGGGGGTCTTGTTGTTGTTCTTTGTTTTTAACAAGATTCACTCCCTAAATTCTTAACCTTGGATTTTTATATATTCAGACTATGTTCTTCTGCCTTGAAGGACAGAAGATTGTGTTTTAAGAACACTCAAATTCCAACTTTGGGAGCTGGGGCTCGAACATCACCAAGTATCATGCAGCTCATTGCAAAACCACTGCAGCTGACAGCATTTCTTTTGCTACTTGTTCCTGTCATCTCTTTGTGCACATCCTACCTGTAAACAAAATATATATTCAGAAACCAACACTTCAATTACCCTACATCCCTTTTTCTGTAATCTCTCATCTATTAAAGAGCAATCACAATAAGAAATGTCACTTTTCAATCATAATAAAAATCCCACTTACTACAATCAGCAAGACAAAAACAGCTAAAGACGTAGTTTGAAACAGGTCTGTTACTGTAGGCTGGAGAAAAGGTTAAAAACAGGTATAGTAAGAGGAGAGTGCAGATTCCCTTGTAGGACACTCAGGTAAATGAAGAAAGGTGGAGAAAGGTCCTGAAACCCCCCCTCCACTTACATCAAAAAAACCTTGCACAACAGATACCCACTCTAAACTGCAGGTCTTTGGAGAGGGATGAGTCAATAACGCTTACTAGAAACAGCCTGACTACCCTCTGTAGTATTCTTTTAAGTTACATGCTATTGATATAAATCCTACCAAGCACAGTTTAAAACTACAACATTCTCAATGCAGAAGCCCAAATGCTTGCCTACAATGACTTGCTGATCCAGTTCTTGGGAACTGCATCTGCTCTTCAAATACAGTTTTACTGGCTCCTCTGGTAAAATTTTTATCTACCTCCAAATATAAGACACCAGCATGATTTTTAAGACTCAAAGCTCAGGCTCTCCCCCTCCAATTTCAGCAGCTTTCAACATTTTAAATTTCATTCTCTCAGTCCAAGAAAAATGTGACTGAGCTGCAAGAAGTAAACTACTACCTACACAAAGCTAGATGATGCATTTAACATGTAGGGACAATAACAAAAAAGTAAAACTATCAACTCCTTTCACTCATTTAAAAAGTGAAGAAAAAACCTGGAAGTGGAACTGTCAGGAGATCTGACTCTAACAATAAAAGAGATTTAATGAATCATTTAAGCCTAATCAAAAACTAGTTTTTTCAGAATATCCAGGCGCAAAATTCAGTTTCCCAGCTTTTTGAAGAAAGTAGTCTTTGTCTTTACACCGTTCACACAGAGCATATTCCTTTTTGCTCAAGAAGAGCTTCAATTAAAATGTTTGATTGCAGATAATAACCACTTCAAAATGGTCATACTACCTCAACTCAGAAAATAAACAACTGGTATATTAAAATGTTTCACACATTAATTAAAGTAAACCGCACAAAATTGTTATACATGTCACAGTCTAAATTTTTATCAAACCAAAAAATGAAAGTCAAAGAAAATTGCTTCTTTTTCAAAGGCAAAAGTTTTGATGATGTAGCAAATGACTGGTTAATGCAATCAGCCATATGTTTCTCATATTTTAATGCAGTATAAAGCAGATTTGTTCTAACAGATGCAAGCACTGTATTTTAAGGATTTGCAGACATTTCCATGCAAGAGTTTATTCAGAGGTCATCTTTTGACAACAGCAAGCTTACAGATACAGTAATAACCAAATGTACAATTAAAAGATATGCCTGAAGATCAAATAAACACATGTTCAGTTTTGTGCACTGCTGTACTTCATTTTACCTGAACTTTCCTGAGAAAATGACAATTATTAAAGACAATTCCTTGAACTTTCCTTGCAAGGCTTCTAATCAAAAGTAAACTCTCCTTTTTTCATTTTGCCATACTTAAAAATTGTTTACAATGACACTTGAAAGGGGTCCAGTAGGGCAAGACTCAAGGCAGTATCAAACCTAACTCTCTCACTCTCCTCAGGAATGATCACTAACACCTTATCCTGCAAGCTCCAAAAAGATGAAATCTCCTATGGCTAACTCCCATTCCATAGCAATTTGATCAGCTGAGACGTGAGTAAGTGGGAAGAGGCTAAGGAGCAAAGAAAAAAATCCACCCACTCCTTGGAAGTACATTGACCATTTTCAAAACCTCCACTTTTAGTAATATGACAGCATCCCCTGTCACTAACAATTAGTCAAGAGTATAATGTGCGGCCGCTTCAGGCATGTAGGTATTGTTTAGAAAGCCCTGTGGTCCTATTTTCCATAGAAACAGATGCAAGCAGAATGAAAGGTCTGAAGCAACTGGGCCAGTGGGCATGTATTCAGGTAACTAAGCAGCTAACCACATGAGCTCCAACTTCCCTCCTGTTTCCTAATCATAAACTGAGTAACTAGAGGGCAATTTCTACTTCCTTCTTCTTTAACCTGGGTGACTCACCTTGAGAAACATCTCAGCTTATTTCATGAACTTTGAGATTTGATTTCATTTCCCAACAACCCTCATGCTATTCTCTCCTCGTCAAGGAGGACAGAGGATTGTGTCAGACAGGCATATTTACTTCTGGGCTGGCTCAGTATTTTCCATTCTTCCACTCTTTGCAAAACTCAAACAATTTCTTTAATTGATGAGAGAAGTGTCACTGGTAAATCCAGCATTTATGTAAATACCTGCTGAAAGCCAGACTAGCAAAACAATAAATTCCTTTATCATCTTAATCAAGGACTTCACTTTTTTACTAATATATAATTTACTCATAATGTCTCAATGACAGTAAGGCCACTCCAGCCACCAAGCCATTCCTTAAAATGCAGTTTCAAAACAATTCAATACTGCCACTGTCATTCCTCCTGCTCCCAGGCATGCATTGTCCTTCTCCCTGCCAAGATCTAAGCCAATGTTGGCACTTACCTGATTCTGCAAAAAGCCAGTTCATGGAGCAAAATCAGGGCAGGGCATAAGGTCCTGTTAATTTTCTGCTAGTTTAGCTTTGAGTCAGATGAATCCCAGAGTGAACATAGGGAAAGAAGCAGAGCCAACTTACACTGGTTTACAAATTACACCCTTAACATTTCCTAAAGACAAACTTGGGGAGGGGGGCACGAAATCAAGGCTGTACTCAACACTGAAACACACTTTTCTGATTTTACATTGCCTTAGCACTAGAGTAAACACTTAGGAAGTCAAAAAGCTTGCCCAACCACATAAAGCTGCCTCTGGTAGCTGTTACAAACAAGAAATAATGTGGGCCTGTAGTATGATAGGAAGGAGGAGACATGTAAGTTCTACAGAAGGAATGCAAAAGGGTTAGTAACAACAAACCAGTTCCTTGAGCTGTTAGCAGCTAATTGGAAACTACTGTGTTAAAAGACAGCACCTGAAGTGAGAGCCAGTGGAGAAGTTTCAGAACGATTTGGTAGGACGATCCCAAGAGAGAACCTCCCACCTAGAGGTAGGGAAGGAAAGACCTTTAGCTATTTAACACAGTACCATAAAGAAAAGAGCAGACACAGAAGTCCCTTTTTCTGCCACTCCTCTTTAGAAGGGGCATTGAGGCCCTTGGATATGAAGCGTGTCCATATCAGGATGAGGCTCACAGCTGGCCTGCCATAGGTTCAGGCTAACAGCTTTACTTTGTATCTGCAACTATCTTCACCTGTGAAAGTACACTGGCAGAAAGTCCTGTGGTAATGGTGGAGGACTTTTTACAGAATAGCTGCCAGGGAAAAGGGGGAAAGAAAGGGAGAAGTGTGGTCATGGAAACTAGTTATTGTTTTCTCTTTTTTCCTCTATTAGTTCCCAAACCAACATATATAAGGACAAATCCAAGACCACCACTGCAACACTTGGGAGGAAGCCTCTAGTTTCCACTTACTTTCTGCCACATTCATAGCAGTAGAGAAAAATAAACAAAAATCCATTCATTAACCTGGAACAAAAAAAATCATACACCGACACAGGGTAACAGATGTTGATAGGCAAGAGTCAAAGAGAAATACTCACGCTGGTGCCAGTACAAATTTGTTTTCCTGTTGCTTTTTTTCTAAGACTGTATTTTGTACACAAGGAGGGAAACAGATGTCTAAACAGCTATTTTTCTAGCCCCTAATTATTTTGCCATACTTATCTTCTTCTAGAATAAAATACGTTTCCTACCTAGGAACTGATAATACATAATTTTAGAATTTGCTATTTTCGCCCTAGGTTTCCCATGTTTCACTATGAACTGTCTTTCAAGGAAGAGAAGAATGATAGTTGCTCTCCAGCCTTTGATTAAAGAAAGAAAGATGCGATCAACTGCACTTGCTGTATTGCAAGGGACTAATACCACCAATCCTTTTTTCTGCATTTTATTCTACACAGGATTTGGGGAAAGATTAACAAAGGAAGGGGAGAGAAAAGCAGTGAAGGACTGGAATGCCTCCAGTATTCATGACTTCTCAATGTCTACTGTTTCCTGCTGTCCTAACCTTTAAAAGACGACCACTAATCCTTTAAAAAATTAATCTCTCTTTTACTTTTTCTACCTTAAACTATAAATCCTTACAACGGCCCTGACACCAGATACAGGCTAACATGACAATTAGATACCCAAAAGAAAAAATTATAAATAACTTGCTCTGAAAAAGACAGATAAGGAAAGCAACTGAGTTGAGAAAGAATAGCAAAGATGCCTCATGGCACCAGGCAAGTAAGAGCTTTTACCCTTGTAAGGTTCTCCACTTTGTCATACCACTTGGGAAGAAAAGGGACTCCCACAATAGCATTAAGATTTACAGAAGATTAAATTCACATAAAAAAAATCCAGAACATTTCCAGACTAAGATTTTCTCCTTGTATTATCCCTATTCCAGGCCCTCTCTTGCAAACTATGGAGAAAGGAGCAGAGCAAAAGTGCAGAAATAAACTCCCACTCAGATTTTGACCTTCCATGGTGTTTTCTGGATATCACCTTATAGTCCTTTAATAAAAAAATTAGCTGTGTTTTTTTCTCTCTCTTTAAAACTGGAGTTGAACATTGAAAATATTAAAAGTTCATACAATTAAAAAGAATTGTTAATCTGTTTATCTTCTAATCACAGATATCATCAGATATTGGGTATTTTCAGGAAACTAAAACCCATTTTATAAAAGCAAGTATTAAGCAAGTCCATGGAGAAAAAATAACTCTGCTAGTCTTGACAGCTTTTCACAACTTAGACATAATAATACATTTCTTGCATTTGCAACAAAGATAAGAGGCCTGTTAATAGAAGTAGACCAACTTCTGAAAGATAAGACGAACCATGTCGTGCAGATAAAGTGACAAAGGATTTGTAACTATTTAGCTCTGTATTTCAAAAGAATTCAATTTTTCACCCACCCTAATTTTTAAATGCTTGTCCTGCAAAAATAGTTAAGCTATGGGTTACAGGCAGGTATAATTTAAAAATGCAGATGGGGACTTTTCACAAGAGCTGGCAAGAACCAAGCTATAAAAAACTCCCAAAACTCTTTGTGTTTTAATTTTGTGATATCATCAGTTTTCCGCCCAATAAATGGCAAAGTGCTATTCCTTCCAATTACATAAAGTTTCAGTTTCACAATATGTTCAGAAAGGATGACAAAGCAGTGACAATAAATTCTTAATTTCAGAAGGCAAATAAAGATGCACAGCTAGTCTTCTCCTAAATCAATTTAAAATCCTAGTCAATCCATGTCTACCAGAAAACAAAGGTACAAGAGTCATAGAAGCTGCACTGCAACAGTAAAATATGAAATGAGAAAGTGCTTTGGAAATCAATGAATCTTGACAGTCTACACAGTCAGTGTAAGCACTCTGCAGCATTCACTGATATGACAGTATAAGGTGATGACTTGCCCTTATCACAAACAGGCAGCAGCTTGAAGTCACACAGACAAAGCTGAAATATTATTTTGCTCCAAGACTCTTAAAAACTTCAAACACGAAGACAACTATTTTTTAATTAACAAGATCCCATGCTAGTACAACTGCATATTTTTCTAGCTAAAGTATTCTTTTCAGTGTAAACTATATTATGTTGAGGCAAGTTGCAGGTTTCAATCTCATTTGTGTTGGCAAGAACTTCCCCCCTCATTGATGGGGAGTGGAAAAAACATTCCAGAGAGTTGCCATTGGCTCTACACTGAAGAAACAAACTCCAGTTTGGCCTGTTCTTTTGGCCAGTTTCAACAGGAAGGAAGCCTGTAGTTCCATCGACTCTGCTAACACCATTAGGTGGTACTTTGACTTTAAGATACTCTCTGTCTACTTGCAATCTAAACCCACAAGGAATCAAGCAAAACAAATATAATAAACACAATCAAGAAAACAAGAAAAAAATCACATCAAGCTTCAGCACCTTGATAAGGCTTATACACTTGTGTTTGGTACAGTAGTTTGTACACTGATGGATTTTTACATTAAGCTTTTGCTTGAAAGATTAGTTAGTATCTGCCAGCCTAGAATCTGAACATGCAGGCCAGATTAGCTACTCTTGTGTTCCCAAGTCCATCCAAACTCTGCAATTTAAATAATTTTAATTTTAATCTACTCATCTTTAAATGAAACTTTATATTCATGCAGATGTCTGAACAGCAACAATAATATAATAGATTCACTAGTTTTCTCTTACAACCATTAAAGGTTACAAAAGGCTCCAACTCTAGGCCACTTCAAATGTTGGAGAACACAGCTGAAACATGAATAACTTTACAAAACATCTGTTTTGCTATTAATTTTAATCACATCTTTCCTCAAGTGTCAGCAAGTGCAGCACCTCTTTTCTATACAATTCTCTCAGTCTTTCCACAGTTTACATAACTCATTGCAGTTATGCTTCTTAGTCACACTTTCAAATGTTTCAATGGGACCTGAATTTCCTACTCCACTGCAAAACTGGACTACAACATTTAAAGATTAAACACCTCAGAAAAACATAATCATTCTTATTGGCAAGAAGAAGACTGCTACGATTCTTGCAAGGACCATCACTTAGAGGTCACTAATTAAAATGCATCTGTTAAAAGTATTTAAGATTCCTTTATTATGTTCACATAACAGAATAAAAATTACTGTCGTCATCTTTCATCCAGGTAGGTCACAGATTTTACATAGTGGCAGAATCCACGTGAGTGAGTTCTGTGGTTAAGTAGCTCAACTAGTTCCTGTCCTACTTTTTGAAGGGCTAGCTTTTAATTTGCACCATTTCAGTGTTTCTGCTGGTGACCCTGTGAACAGATGCAGTACCACAGTGGGCAGAGGTGAACCCTTGAACAGGTCTTTCTGTTTGTCAGTTGTAACACCACTCTTAGGTCTATGGTTCCATAAGGGCCTTTCTTCACCAACAATACCAGCTTAATTGACTCTTATTTCTTCACCATAGCTCAGTTTTGCGTAAAAATCACTTTGTGGGCTCATATCAAAATCACATCAGTGAACTCAGGGGAAAGGATGGCAAATTCATACTCCACCATTGATGTGGAAAACAACCTTCTCCGTGTGAAGTTATAGGAGAATACCAAACAGATCTAACAGCTCCTCAGCACCAAGGCATTAGTCCCACTCTGTGAGACGACCTGACAGTCAAACAGCAATCTGGTTAGTTTTCTAACCCACAGTACACAGACTGACCTGGCTTACAGACAGATGAGACTAGTACTAGGGACCAGCTCCTTGTGTCAGTGAAAGGAATCTTCCCTGTTCAGTCACAGCAAACTATCAGACTGGACCCTGATGCTTACAAACACTTGCCTTCTTCCATTTTTTTGATTTAAACCAGCTATCTTGAGGCCATTTTGTTGTATTACTTCAAGAGTATTTAATTTATGCAGAAATACTGACAAAATAGCTAGAACATTCCTTTCATGGCAGCAGAGGCATATTTTTGTATCAATAAACCAAAACTACTCACTCAAGTCAATACTGAAGCTTTTCCAGAAAAACACCACCATTCTGCATATGTAACTGCAGCTACACCAGCAACCTCTGTATGCAGACTGCTACATTACGGAAAGATGACACCCTTTCATTCATTCAAAATGATATAGCCATGTTGGTACCTTTCACAGCTTTGACAAGACCTGTATCACCAGAATAGTGAAGATAACACATTATCAAACTGGTATTTTTCCTCCACAGAGTATGTATGAAAGCACTATTAGGAGAAATTATATTTTCCTTTCGGTCTGGGTTTTCAGCTCCATGCAGGGGAAAAAAAGAAACAAATAACAGGCATTTTCTCTGAATCTCACTGCTTAGCACATCACCTGCTAGACACAAGAGGCTAGAGGGAACAGAAATTTCCACAATCCAAAGGCCAGTTTTCTCCTGCTGCTTACAATTTATTTTATTCTCCTTCACCTGATACTGTGGAAGAGGAATCAAAAAAGTGTTGCACTTTAGGCAAGGAAAAGGAAGATCAAAATGTGCTTCTTGTATGGGATCAAAAACTAATCCTTTAGTAATCCCTTCTACATATACATTCATACTAAGTCCTAACTCAGATACACTACAAAGTAAATTACATTTCTTAAAAAATTGTTAGTGGTTAAATTTTCCTCATATTCAACTCCTTCTACAAAGAAGAAAAGTTCTCATTCTGACTGAAGTCCCGAGTGTATCAGACACGATCCACTGTCATAACCTTCAACTCCCAACTCCACTGGATTATACCTACCTCTGCCATAAGCAGCTACCAATGAATACAAGCTGGTGAGGGTCTAACTCATTAATTTCATAATTCTTGTATGAATTTCAGGCAAATATTAAAAGATATGACAAAGCATCACTGAATCAATTACAGTTATTAAAAACAGTTTTAATTCATTTTAAGAGATTGGAACAATTTAATATGACTGGAGAACTAACAGGCATAATAGATGAAAAATAACAAATACTTTGCTAAATGTCTTGTCTAATCCAGTATGTGCATCTTGGTAAACAAATTTATTTTTGATGGGATTGCAAACTCTGCTAGGGTTGACTTATTTAATAAATATTTATACAGTGCCTTGCACAAAAGGGCCTAATTCAAGTCAAAGTCTCTAGCAAATTCCAAAGCATGAGTAAAATACAATAATCCAATACTGTCAATTATTCAACTATGACAGTTTTAAACACAGAGTTTGGAACACACACACACACAAAAATTTTATCCCCAGTTTACTAAAGGTAAGAATAGTATTGGGGGAAGAAAAAACAGAGCAAGACATCAAATTTTTTAACTGAAACAGCTTCATAAGTCAATGGGAAACATACTGCTTTGTACTTATCAACAACATAAAGGCCTTTTGAAGCATACTTTTGCTGAGCTCCTGGAGATTGTCTGCTCCCAGGCTTAAGCCTGTTGGACTTAAGAAGGCTCTTTAAGAAAGATAACCTACCATTCTCTCTAAAAAAAAACCCAAATGCTTGTTCAACAAATGGAAAGTAGTTTGAAGCGGCTGAATGAATTGAAAAAAAAAAAAATCTAAGTACAGAACTCAAGACCTCTTTCTTTTTTTTCCCTCTCATTCTCTCAGGAAAGTCTAAATGGAGCAGTGGCAAACTCAGCAATTGATACTCTGAAGGAGAAACAAAACAATAATGAAATGACACATGCTGAATGGGTCTCAAAAGTTTCTGAGAAAGATTAGAATCAAAAAGAATAACAAAGAGAAGCATAAACAAGAGAGCACCAATGCTTCAATTGTAAGGTATAGATCATATATTGCCTAAGCAAGGCAAAGGGACAGTGAAGAGGGGATACAAAGGACCAGATTTCCTCTTTTCTAGCTCACCTACAAATATAATGGAGTTTCAGTAAAAAGATGGTTGGAGGAGATAAATTCTGCATGGGACAGATTTTTCAAAAAGCAAAGAAAAAATAAAGAAAAAAATATGAGTGCTGTAAAAAGACATCAGTACAGTAAAAAGAGATACATAGCATAGCACGGATATAGGGTAGAGACCTCTTCCTTAAGAGTTTAGGCACAGTATGAATCAACAAAGGATATAATTACAGGCCATACTGTACAACAATTTTTCTTTTTTAACTGTGCCATTTTTTTTCGCCATGTAGGTGAAACAGTTCTTTTTTCCACCTGGAGAAATCAGGCTTAGGACTCACATGCCAGAAGACTTTTCTACATTTCTAGCCTTCAGTGTAAAGCAGAAATCAATTGCCAAAACCCAAACATGGAAAACATGATTTACCTGAATGTCCATGTTAGTCACACCTTCTGTGTCACTGGATCAGTAAAAAGTACTAATGTCTTGTGGGGTAGTTCAACTCTAAAACTTACTGTCCTTTTTTCAGTTACCTTACCCTGTTGAAAAAGACACTCTGAAAACACTGATAAACGGATCAACAAAAGATTTTTACACACTATGCAATTTCCTCTGAAAAATGCATTCTAAAGCCCTAGTTTTGACAATCTCTAAGAATTACTCCATAAATGTATTTATGCTTGATCTTTCTACAAGTCACCTATGAAAATATCCGATAACAGCAAAGTATTCTTGAACAATAAAGACAGGCTGCAGCAAATAAAAATAAAAGGTTGCTCTTAAGAGTACTTCTCATGTGCCAGTGATTTCTTATCCATTTCTAGCAGCCTTACCTACTAAAGAGAGATGTGCCAGGTAAATACTTATTGCAAGACTCCATAAACTCTTTAGTCCATAATACATTTGTATTAAAAAGCAAACAATTTCAGGCTTACTAAACAATTTGATACCAGCATGGCTCATCTCCACAGATAAATCAGACATGGGAGCACATTAAATATGCCATTGCATGCAACAGCCCGCAGAGACATGACTGAATTGTACTAACAAGCATGCAACAAACACGTAACTTACACTATGTAAAGAAACTATAACTACATATAATGTAACAATAAAATAATGCTTTTGACAGCGTACTTTGAAATCAACATGTGCGTCTAGTGCATTTTAAGTAACTTCTCCCTTACTCATGCACATTCTTGCCCCGTGCTGCTTCATGCACTGTGTCAGTCTAGGCAATTCTACTGAAATCAGAGCCATACCAACACACCTGCAGGCACAGCTCAAGAGGCTCTGTGCCCATGGAACCAACAATGTCACCAAACATCTCACAGCTACTTATAACAGTCACTGTAGTCAAAAGCGTGCCACTGTTATAAGACAATCTTAGCAGCCCAGAAGTCTGCTCAGGACCTTACATATTGACTCCTACATCATCTTTTTTTCTTCATCTTCTTAAGAACATATTTTAACATGATTTTTGTTTAGTAATCTAAAGCTGGCAGCCACTGCAAACCTTCCTTTCTAAGGCACTGCCCATAAATAGCAAAACGAACAAAGCACCGTTTCCCATAGATTTGCATTCTGTC
Organism: Anabacerthia variegaticeps; assembly: GCA_035583185.1. Classification (NCBI taxonomy): domain Eukaryota; kingdom Metazoa; phylum Chordata; class Aves; order Passeriformes; family Furnariidae; genus Anabacerthia; species Anabacerthia variegaticeps. The sequence continues at coordinate 46,912,867 of JAWWEW010000112.1, forward strand.
TCAGCCATGCTCCCATGTTCCAATTAGTCACATTCCACCCCTATCCCAGATGCCTATTACCTTACCACTCTCTTTCAAGCACTAGCCACAATATACTTAACCTCTCATGTCCTCTAACTGAAGAAAAGACTACTGCACTTCATACCTAGTTCTTGCCCCACAGACAACCATCTGCTGGCCAACTGGTGGCTAAATATGGGTAAATTCATGCAAAGCTTTCCCCTAAAGAGATGATCTTAATGAAGCCATCAAATTTAATAAGCTTAACTTTTGTTCAACATTATTAAAATGTAAAATCTTTGAGACCTTGCCCCTTGGCTAATTTCTTTGCTTAAAATTAGCTGATGAGCTCAAAATTTATTGAGATAAAGGATCAAAGGAAACGTAACTGCTCAAGATTTGTGGCTTCAGAAAGGCACACTAGACATTTTATACAGTACAAAAATACACAAAAACCAACAGCAACTATTTCTTTAAAACAAACAAACCAAACCACAGAAAATAGGTGCATATCAGCATCTTATTCATGTTAGAACAGCTGACTTTAAACTCACAAACTGCAAAAAAATTATCTTCTAGCATGTCTAAGGTTTCTTAATGAAATTGCATTTACATATTTTATTTGTCCTTTTAGTAAGTATTTGCATCCTCTGATCATTTTCAAGTGCATTTTAAAGGACACATAAAAGTCTCATAGATAAAGAGGTTCTACAAATTTTGTGAAAACTGGCAGCTTTGTAGAAAAAGGAAACTTGAATTCATGTTTTCGATGAGGCGAAAGGCAGGTGTAATTCTGCCTTCTTCACTGGCAGTTCCAGCAGACCAGCCAGCCAGCACCACATAGCACCAGATTTGATTAATTTTGGAACAAGCTTAAGAGACTTTGCATTGAAGTGTTCACCTAGCTTAAGATAATCAAAGCAGTGAACATATGTAGTAGCTTTGTCCCACTTTTGGTAAATTCTGGCAAGCCTAACAATATGCTGCCTAATAGGTGCACAGTTCTCATTGCTTGGGTGCCTTTTTTACATTTTAAAAACTCATATATACAACCCACAGTTTTCCTCTACTGCTGGGTGTTCCTAAGTTAATGCTTTTCTGAACACTGAAGGGAGCACAAGGTTTACACCCATTCTGAAACACAGATTTTTAAATAATGGAAAAATTAAATTCTGCTCATAGTAAAACCAGGATCTGAATGAGTTTTAAACCACTCATCATTAAAGACAGTGAAATCTGATCTTCATCTGTGCTCCGAATAGGAAAGAGCTACACATTTTCCATATTGCTACAAAAACTGATCACACATAACATTTTTTCTAAGAATACAATGCATATTTTAAACAAAAGAGTCTTTTTCTGGTTAAATTATGTGACTAGATATTAGCTTATGGTTTATTTAGCACACTACCAAGTTATGCTTAACTTTTTGCAACCAACACAAAAAGTCTAACCCATCCTAAGAATAGTAACTATTTAACTACACCTTAACTGCACCTCTGGCAACAAGAATATCCTGAGTGATGCCGTTCATTGAGCAACAGATATGAATATCCTGATATCCAAGAATATCAGGATACTAAACACAACATGAGAGATATTTTAACTTTAATTATGTCAAGCTATTTCAGTTGATTTCACTAGAAGGAACAACCACTTAAGGAACACCAAAATACAAAGGCAGCATAAAAAAACCAGAAAACTCAGTAAACATCTGTACAGTGTTTGGAATCCTTCCTTGAATGGGAGTTGAGCTTGCTCATCAGTTCAATAAAAATAAATCCCTAATTTTACTAGGATAAAGGTCTACAAAAACTTCTGTCAGGGAAAGCACCAATATTATGTCAGTGATTTTTTGGTAAGCATTATCAAGAGAGGGTGAAACTGAAACAACTATTACACTGAAATCCCTGACTACAATTAAGAGTTTGCAAAAAAATATTATCCAATTGTAAGTCTGACAGCTTTCTTAGCTGTATTTAAATATGTGGAATCCAAACCAGACCAATATGCTAAACAGGGTTCAAGATGTCTTAGAGCATCCCCCAGCATTTCTCCTGATTGAAACAGAAAACCTACACTTGCCCAGTTGTGATAACCTACTATGCAATTAAAAGGAAAAAAAAAACACCCAGCTTGATTCACTGCATACATTCGTGGTAACAAAAGTTAACTTTTATTTCGAACATTTAAATATTTGAGTTTTGGGTATAGCTTTAAAAAAATCCAGTTCTGAATCACTGGAATTTTTGTTCTATTTCCTGTAAAAGCACCAACAGCAACATCGTTCAGCATTCCGCTTGCAGCAGTTCAGAAAAGATCAGTCTGATCCCACAGCCCTAAATTTACAGTAATTTCATAAACTTGAGGTCACATATGATCAACTTCTTTCTTCCAGTGTTTCCAGCCACAGAGATCATGATAAGGAGGTGGCACTTGCAATAGGATGAAGAGTAAATTAGTTTTATGCTTCAAAGTACACACTCACAAAGAAATACTCTGCCAATAGCTCTTTAAGCTGCCCAGCAAACAAAAAAAATAAAATATATATATATATGTAACTCTGCTGAGAATAATCTCTTCAACAGATGACAGGTTTAATTCTACACGGCTTGAAAAACATACCAGTTACTTATAAAGCCAAAGACCATTACAAAACAACACAAGACCTTGGCCCTCAAAGCAAGTAAGGAAAACTACTATCTTCTTCCATTCTGTCACTGGTGGAAAAGAGAAGTTTCTACCAGGACACTGTCATAGGAAGAGTGCCCATTTTCAAGAATTCTATTATTGTATCAGCAAATACAATGGGAGAGAGTAGAACCCTTCGACTTCTCTTATGCTGAGAAGGAAAATGGTTTACATTTCACAGTCTTGAAAAGCTGGTATAAGCAAGAGTAGCAGAGCATAGCAAGATGGCACTGCCTCCACACGTAATGACAGGGATGATGCTTTATCAAGCATCTCAAACACTAAATTGGGATGACAGAGTTCTCCTTCAACTGCCTTCCTTACCTCTTTCCCCTTGCGGGCTCTCCTGTGAAGCAACATGAGAACAAAGTACCCAGGTCTTCTCAGTTTTTAAAAGAAATTGAGACTCAACTCAGTGTCCATTCTAGTGCAGCACAAGCCAAGATACCACTTAGAGATGAGCATCCCTAAGTTTAACATATGGGTGACAGTCACAAATGACTGAAACTTTCATTTAAATTGAAGAGCAGAACTTACTGAAGCTGATGACATGTGTCTCCTAATGTGTCAGTGGAACTTCCCTCCTGCAGGTATCAGAATTCTGAGGTTTGACAAGACCCAATCACAACAGAATAGATAAAGAACAAACAATTGAAATATGTGTATGAAATGCAAATGCCTGGTTATCTGACAAATCCATAAGCTTAAAATTATTCCCCATTTCACCAAATCATGGCCAATCATGAATATAAAGCCATTGCTATAGCATCATTAGCCCTCCTTATGAAACAACGCACGTGCAGTATCATTTTGGTGGTGAAAATTGTGGCCCAAACCAGTTTGAACAGCCTAAGAGAAAGACTTTATCTGTCTTATGCTGATGTTCAGAAGACATACATCAGAGTACTGAAAGTTACATCTAGCATCATTTCCAGCGTTCCCCAGTTAGAACTTCAGAAACTGCTTCATTCAGAGTATATCAAACAGCCTAAACTAATGATGACAAGAAAACCACATGTGAAATGCACTCACTGCGAAGAAGCATTCCTCTGGAATTCCTTTTTTATGTATGTACTTACAAGTCATTAATACAGAAACACCCACAGGTCTCGGGCACAAACCAGGCCCTGCTGAGCCACCAGGTACAGTACAAAGAACACAAGGCTTCTGCCCTGAAGGCCTTTGCTACAATCTAACAGGACTGAGCATTCAGACTTTTAGTAGGAGCCTTTCAATGAATGAGACAAAGCACTGCACACATCCGCACAGCGTTCCTAGGTCTCTCAGGGACAAAACAGAAAAAGAGAAGAAAATGGGAAACTGTACGCATCTCTTCTCTTCAAAAACCCTCTTATCAGAACCATTTCAAGAATTTCTACTCAACAATCAAACCGGCTCGAATAATGGAAACCGAAGTCCCAAATATACTATATATGGAATCGAGCCCAGGCAGCCCCCGCCAAGACACGGGGCACCAAAAAGTCGCACCTCAGACAGTCGGATACTCATCCCCAAATGGCGGAGTCTCTCCCAGCGCACTCACACCTGTCACCTGCCAGGCGCCGGGCCAGGCCCCCTCCCTCTCTCCTTCCCTTCCCTTCCCTTCCCTCCCTCCCGCAGCCAGGCGGCCCGCTGGCAGCTCCCGCCCCTCCACGGCCCAAAGCAGCCCCCCGATCCCTGCCCGCGCCGGGAAGCTCCAGGAACTCGCGGAGGAAAAATAAGTTTCCATCCCCTCTCTCCGGGCGCCCCGCTGCGCGGCGGCCCGCGGTGCCTTCCCGGCTGGCCCACCCCGCCCCGGCACGCCGGGAGGAGCGGGCTGCCGGCGCTGCGCCCTCCCCGCGCCCAGGCCCTCCCTGCCTTCCTGCCCCGGCACGGCCGGCAGCCCGGGCCCCGCCGCCCCCCGGGCATGGGGCCAGGAAACCAGCGCGGGGAGCCGCCGCCGGGCCCGCCTCGGCGGGGCCAGCCTTACCCTGCCGCTGCCGCCGCCGCTTCTCCTCCTCCTCCTCCGCCTCCTCCTCCTCCTCCGCCGCCGCCGCCGCCGCCTCCCCCACCACCACGGCGGCAGCCGCCGCCACTACCGCCACCAGCGCCGCCGCCGCCTCCGCCCGGCAGGGGGGACCCCGCCGACCCGGCCCGGCCCGCTCCGCAGCCTCCCGCCGCCGTTCCGCTCCGGGGGGGGCGAGGGGGCGGGCGAGCAGGAGGAAGAGGAGGGAGAAGGCAGGGCAGGGGGGTCCGTGCTGCCGCGGCGGGGCGGGCGGGTGTGCGGGCTGTGCGTGTGGCTGGGTGTGGGTGTGTGCGGGTGTGTGTCTGGGTGTGTGTGCGCGCTGGCTGTGGCGGCGCCGCTCCCGTTCCCGCTCCCGGCCCCCTCCCCCCCGCGCTCGCTGCGCTCCGAATCAAAATACAGCCACAATATGGCGGCGGCCGCCGCAGCATCGCGAGACCCGCGCCGCGAGCGCTAACGGCGGCGCCGCGAGCGCCAATGGGCGCCGGGGCGGGGGGGGCGGGAAGAGGGGCGGAGCGATGCTGAAAAGGGGGCGTGGTCTCCATTGACCACGCCCACAGGGTGGGGCCGCCCCCTGTCCGCTCCCGGGGGCAGCGGGATGTGGGACTGCTGGAATGCGGGGTTGCTGGGATGCCGGGATATCGGGATATGGGGGTGCCCCGCCTCGCCACAGCGGGCACCGCCACCGCTCCGCCGGGAAAGGGGAGCCTGCAGGGTACGAAGGAGCGGGGAGGGAGGAAGGGCAGCAAGGGGAAGAAGAAACGGAGAAAATCAGTATTTATTAAAATAAAGTGTTTTAAAAGCTAACTAAAAAACGAAAAAAAAAACCCCTTGCGTTCGAAACAGTTGCTCGGAGGGGGTTGTGAGATGCTTTCTGTCAGAAATAGCGGCGCTCCCTCTGAATCCCTTCATGCTTTACACAGAGTACGGGATTCCCATCACCCCGCTCAGGAATAGCTCGCCCTAATGTCCAAAATGCCGTCGGGCGAGCAGGGCCCACGTGCTGTCTCGGGAATCCCTCGGGGAATCCCTGTTCCGTGCTCCCCTTGCCCCCACCGACCCCTCGGAACCGATCCCAGCCCGGTCCATGGGGCTGGCGGGGCCACGACCTGCACTGGGGGAGCTCTGGCAGCCACCTCGTGGGTCCCACCCTGGAAAGAGGGATCAGACTCCCGCTGTGATAGAAAGATGGGCATCCTCGATTTCAGTGGGACATCCACGTCGGTCTTCGTGGTTCTGTAATTTGGGAACTTTCATTTTAAGTGAAGGGACAAGTTTTTGATGAGTTTTTAATATCATCCAGTAAATCAGCTGGATTTTGAGTGTGTGATACATTACACTACCTACATCTTACTCTTCCTGTATTTCCTTTCTTCTTGCATCTGTTGAGTCCTCCTTCTTCCCCACAGTGAGCAGGTGCTGCCTGTGAGGGCTAACAACATACAGTCCACCCATTGTGTATTCTACTCTGAAAAATACAGTCAGAAAATCATTTAAAAGTAATCTCTATCATCTATAGCAGAAGGAAACTGCCTGAAATCCTGCAGCCTAGAATGGGACCTGGCAGGGAATGGGATGTGGGAGAGCTTTCAGGTTTCCCCATGCAGCAGTGAAAACTGATCTAGAATCAAGAGAGAGAAAGATTTTTTTCCTCCCCATAGCTCCCAGAGGCACCAGTGACTTCCAGCGTGCTCTGGTGTGTGAAAGGAGCTACAAAATGGCCAGGCCAGAATAATTTCAAAGCTAATAAAAGCTGCACGACCTATTGCAATGGTGTGATATGAGAGAGAGAGACAATTGCAAGAGTAAATTACATAAACTAATCAAACCCCTAACATGCTCTAGGCAGTAACAAAATTATTTGTGACAGTTTAGGCTAAGTCTTCTGTTGCAAGAAATTAAGTTGACTTTGCCATTGCAACAATGGATGTTTGCAGAAATGATTGAAAATACATTTCCTAAATGAAAGCGTTAGCAAGTGAAAAAATCCATCTGCACCACATTTAGTTAAAATTGTCAAACAGAGAGAATCCCAAGGTAAGCAACTGCAGGGACTGACTTTGCAGGCAGGGAGAAAGAGAACACGGCACCACCGAGTCTAATAGTGAGTTGCTATGCTGTGAGGGAAAAAGAAAAGGGGAAAAGGAAGACAGTTTTTTCCCCTCACAAAATGTGGAAATATCGGGGTGTGTGTATATACATTCCAGTAAGAATCAGTTGTTTCCATAAGCTACAATGGAGAAGCCTGCACTTGTTTTGTACAGCAGCAGCACGGCGCATGAAACGCCGTGAGTCTCATAAATGAGTTTATGACTCAGTCTGTCTTTAGTCAAGGTTGTATGGGGCTGAGAATCACTGAAATTTGTTTGTTCACTGTAAACAAAATAGCATTTCCTCAAACTCAGCCAGAAATCACTGTAGTGCCTTACAAAAATGAGTAAGGGGGCATCCAGAAAGAGGACGCAGTGGAAACATCAGATCACAGAGAGCTGTACCGGTGGTTGCTCCACTGTAAGAGTTCAGGTGCATTAATCAAACCTGTCTCTTTGCAACCCATACTGTAGGCAATTCATGGTCTGTGTGGTCATCTGCTCAAGCACACTGCTCTTCAGCTCTTCCAGCACAACTGTTTCAAACTTTGCAAGCCGTACCCGACCTTTCAGACGGATGGGATGGTATACTGACATGAATACTTTTTGTGAGCAAGAAACAGAGTTTATTTTACTAAGTTTAATACCAAGTTAAATATTTGACCCCTTTGCCTACAGTTGCTAAAACAGGGATTTGGCGCAGGAAAGTGAAAGACCATCTCTCACTGGGCCATCATCAGTATTTACTGCAATACTTAAGCACTGGGATCATGCGAGTGAGCTACACTGTCCCTTCCCCCCTCTTCCAGGCTCCCCATACTGCATCTGTGTCTGAGCCCATTGCTAAAGTTGCTCTTCTCTGATCTTTAGCTGTGAAGTTTGAGGAAGTTTTCAACACCTTCCTGAAATCAAAGAAAAACTATTTAAGAAATCAGTTCTTTGTAGTGTGATTCAGAAACGAACTGTTTTCCTATGTAACTGAAACAAGAGCTGAGCAGATCTATCTAACACTAAATTCTGGCTGTAATTCTTATCATGGTGCAAATCAAAGCTCAGTCACCAGTGAGGCACAGGAATCAGAGCCTTACTTCTTTCCCAGAAGATGTTAGATATTATCCATTTTTTTGCCATGGAAGGTATGAATCCATGGTTTTTAAACTTTCATCAGATTGTTTATATTCTTCACACCTAGAAAATTAAATTTTAGATAGGATTGGGGAATTATCCTAAACATATGGCACAGGAAAACCATTCTACAAAGTGCAGTCTGGTTTTTTTCCATCTTGGCACTGATATTTCTGATGCTCAAATTCCTTAAGAATGCTTTTTAGAGAAGGTAAGAGGACAAGTCCAGTTAAAACCAACCCACAACAACTGGCATAATTATTTCTGAAATTGACTTTAAAATTAGTGTTCCACAGTGGAAAAAGGTGGCATTGGCAGCTTTAAAGACACTTTTCCTTGAAACATTCACCTGGCAATTTACATTTTGTTCTTCTATACAGGAGGTCTGTCAGTCTTCAGGGTGATAAAAGCAGAGGTAGCATTCTCTGGCCAAGGACAGCCCTTGGAAACTCCCAGTCTGAGGTTACAGCTTCTCAAATAAAAATAATTAGAATTTAGATTAATAACATGACAAGGAAATACAGAAACATTTCATAAGAAATTTCATGCACTGTACTTCTGTTCTATGTAGAAGTCAGCTCTGTGCCATAGTGCAACAATTTGTCCAGCTTGGTGTAGAGAAGTGGACAATGCTAGATTTGGAAGTAAATTCAAGTGCAGCATCTCAGCATAAAGCCAAAGTTGTGATTCATGCATAGCTTTGCTCAAAGGAAGGTTCTCAGCACTTGTCTCTCTCACCCCACTATGAGGGCTTATACTGTATAATAGCTATACAAAACCCCCTTTTGTTTCCAGTGTAGGAGCAATCCAGTTATTGATATTTGTTTGAAGGGGGTCTGTTGAAAACTGTATTGTCAATATTCTAGTTTATCATTTCTTCTTTCTGCTTTAAATGTCAGTGTAATTCTATTTAAAAAAACAAACTGAACTCCAAACTCTTGTTTAATCAGAAACATTGGTTCTAGGAGCTCAGAATTTATGAACAATAACAAACATGTATAATCCTTCAGGTAGCAGAAATGTTTTGGTAAAGAAATGGGTTTCAGAACAAATTATTCAAATACCATAGTGAATTCCAGTTGCTTAAATTGCTCATGTGTGCGGTTATGAAACACTGCTGTGCCCCAATGTTTTTCCTTATAATCCACAGTGCACAAACAGCTCTGTTATCACTGTGGAGACTCCCTGGTTTTCCAGGTTGTTGCTGTGCTTTCTTCAAGATAGCACCAGCTTTTTCACTTCCTAACAGCTCATCTATTTAGGAGCAGAACGCAAACATGACATTCAAGATAAGGATGTGATTAAGAGGTGCCTTAGTGGTTCATGAGTTCTAGCAGCTTCACAAGATTTGGATAAGGCCTTTGTTGAAGGAAAATCCATCCAGACAGCCAGCCTACCCAGGATTTTCAATTTTAAAAGCATAGTGACTTGTGTTACAGTGAAGCATTATCGTAGGCTGTGTATTAACCTGACATACAAAAATAGTATGCTTTTGGTGACTTTTTAAGATTTTTTTTAAAATATATTAAAAAAACCCACATTCATTTAAATTGATAATGAGTGTCTTGGAAGAATGTTTACACCTGAAGGAAAATATCTTAGCCTAGCCAAAGCAATTCTGAAGTTTTTTCAATTGTTTTAAAGCTGGGAAAACCTGCCATATTAAATCTATCTTTTGACTAAATAAGAGAAAGTGCATCCTTGACAGCATCAGCAATTTACAGATCTTTCAGTGTTCTGAAGAAGAGAATTAAAAATGTATGAATAAAAGCTCATATATGTTCATATACAGTTGAGTCAATATCTATGAGGGAAACATTTCGTATAATTTAATGCTTCTGCACATCTTTTTTTATGAAACTATTTTATAACTCAGTGACATATAATATAGAAAGTCAGGAGGCTTCAGAAGAAATACAGATCATGTTTCTTCCCAAATCCACCATTTCCTATGTTTTGTGGGAAATTGAGTAGTAAGTAATGATAAAAATTAATTTCCACTTCTCTTGCCATTTATATAATACTGGTTTGTAGTTGCTGCATGTCTTTAGGATCAGAGAACACCTTTAGTCTCTTGCTAAAGTCCATCTCTATTTGAGATACCTTTCAATCACTTGTCTAAACTTTATGCTGTATTGAAACCAGAGGCAAAGAATGGACTGGAGTGTTTCTGGACAGGTATAACTTGCTGATTTGAGACAGGAAACCTACCTTGAAGTCCAAACAAATGACTTTCCTGTTCCAGACACAAATCAGGCATGAATGTTTTCATAGTAAAAACCCTTGCAGAATGTCTTAACAGCTCTTTCTTTTTCCAGCTTCTGATTTTAACCTCTTCTGTCTCAGTGACTTCAGCCAAATCCCTTTCCTTTACACACTTTGCAATTGTGAGAGTGAGAGTGCAAACTGCAATATAGTTAATCTTATTATATATGTTAACACACAAAGTGCAATAATTGGATTGTGTTTAAATTCCCCCAAATGTGCAGGAGGTTAGGGTTAGGTGGCTAATACATTTTAAAAAATAATCCAAAGCACTCTCTAAACCTAAATGTTTCTTGGTATTAGATTTCTTCATCTTCTTCTGGCCTTCTGCCCCACCGCTGTAATTACCTTAACTCCTCACACAATAATAAAACTCTCTGAACAAATTCTGTTCCTGCTATTAAGTAAAATTAAAGCTTAGTGCAGCTTGTCTGCATTCTTTCTTCTCTTCAGCTGCAGCACTTGACAGCTTGCGTGGTACAAATGAAACACACAAAGCCTTTAAGCCATCCCACATCTTTTAAAATAAGGTAATTCAGAGCTTTCTGATGCTGATATGCACTAGACAGTAAATTTTGTAGGAGAGTGGTACAGAATGCTCCATTTCTGTAGAAAACTCAGTGGTATAACAAAACCGAATCCGTCATGTAAGTTTATATATGCACTGTACCGGTTTGTTTTCTTCTGGGTCTTATGCAAGGTCTTTGTAAGGAGAGGGGAGCTCAGATTTCAGGTCCAGTCTGTCCTAGGTCCATCCAAGATTGCCAGCAGAAGTGGAAATTGCAGGAATAAATTTCACTGTATAACTGTCTAGCTACTATGTCAGAATCAAGTTCCTGTTCCACTTGTGTGAATTTCAAGTTCCAAGTTGAGCTATGTTTCAGCCATAATCTCCCACGGTTTTACCTTTTCTGTGGGGAGAGGTCATTTGTATGTACCCACAGCTAAAAATGTTTCAGTATCACAGGGCAAAATATTACGAAATACTGAACTTCCAACTCATCAGCTCACTAGAATTAAGAAGGGTTTGTCTCTTTGCCAAGGTAAAATTCTTGATACAGCTAGGAAAACTATACAGAAAATAAGGTGGCCATTCATTAAAACAATCAGCTAACATCACAGTCAATTTCAGCTACTGCAATATCGCATAGAACAGGAAATTGTGGGAAGTTTGTTAGGAGATAGGTGGTATACATATTTAAAGGAATGTATTAATGTCCAAAAATTGTAGTGGTTACTTGTTGGTACTTTTTTATTCTCAGGTTCTTCTGATAAATAACAAAATACCTTAAAACTCCATAAAACTATTCTTCCATCAGGAGGGCACCCATCCTGTGAAATGCACACAGCCCTCCAGATCATAACCCAGAAACTATAACCCCAGCTAAGCCAAACACAAATTTGTACTTAGATTTAGGCATAGGAAAGTTCTGTTGGCTTTACTCACCCGCTTAAAATTAAGCATATGTTTTAACACTTTACTGGATTAGGGCCCATGTCAGCAAAATAAATATCTTGGGAAGAAGCAATAAAAATGTAGCTTGCAGTGAGGGACAGCAGAGCCATTCACAGCTACAGAAGCTTTAAAACACTAGCTGGTGTTTATATATTTAAAGAAGAAATCAGGCATTAAACAAAACATTTTAGATAGCTAACTAATTAATCTGCTACAGAAGCACATTCTTTTTTTTCTTTTGCTTGCCTTTAAATTTGATGAAAAACATTTCTTGCATCCTTGCATCCCCAAAAGCAAATTAACTTACACATCAAGGAAAGAAGTGTTTTGCAAGCACAAGTTTCAAAAGCAATTTTCCCAGTGTTTAGTAACAGCCTGGCTGTTCCAGATATACCATTACATTCCCTGGAGAAGGGGACAGACAGGAGGCCAAGGTTTTTAAACACAGATTTTTCATTACAAAAATGCACCCAAATTTGCTCATTTGAGTGTATATCATTGCATATATACAGTAAATGTCAGCTAACTAATTCTCTTCTATGAATTGTGCACTGATGTGTATTTATTTTTAATGCTAAGAATCTCTCTAAATATTTGGTGTTGTATGTCTATCCTTTAAAGAGAACTTACATCATTTACAAAACCAGAATGGATACAATTCTACTAGACCGTGTCCATGTTAATTTTAATTTTTCCAGCAAAACCTTTCTGTTGCTAACAACAGTGCAGCAAAGTATGAATTCTAGTGTAGATATAGCTCCTTTGGCATTTAAAGCACAGTGCTATCTGTCCCTGTTCAGATACAGCTCTATCTTGTATGAAGGGCTACACATTGTTTAGGAAAGACAGACAAGGGAGGCACAGTGGTGGAATTGCCTTCTATGCAACGGGGCAACACTTGGGATGTGTTGATCTCTGTCTTGAGGTGGATGATGAGCAAGCTGAGAGCTTATTAGTTGGGATTAAAGAGCAGACTAATAAGGGTGACACTGTTGTGAGTGTTTCCTACAAGTCATCTGATCATGGGGAGGAAGTATATGAGGCCTTTTACAGACAGCTGGATGCAGCCTTGAAGTCACAGGCACTGGTTTGTATGGTGGACTTCAGCCACCCTGATACCTGCTGGAGGAACAACATGGCAAAGCACAAACAGTCCAGGAGGTTTCTGGAAAGCATTGACCACAACTTCCTGACACAGGTGGTGGAGGAAAAAACGAGTAATGGTGAGCTGTTCAACCATGTACTAACAAACAGGGGAGGCTTTGTTGGAGATCTGAAGGTTGGGGGCAGCCTTGGCCACAGTGAGTGCACTTGAAGAGAGCTAACTTTCACCTCTTCAGCAACCTTCTTGGAAGAATCTCATGGGAACAGGCCCTGAAGGTAAGAGGGTCACAAGAGAACTGGTCAGTGTTCAGGCACTACTTCCTGCAGGCTCAAGACCTGTGCATCCCTAGGAGAAAGAATCATAGAGTCATACAGGCTGGAAGAGACTTCTAAGATCATGAGCCCAGCTGTTAACCCATCACTGTCAAGTCCACCACTAAACCTTGTCATTGACCACCCTTTCAGTGAAGAAATTTTTCCTGATATCCAATCTAAACCTCCAGTAGTGCAATTTGAAGCTGTTTTCGCTTGTCCTATCACTTGTTAGGGAGAAGAGACTGACCCCTGCTTGTCTACACTCTGCTTTCAGGTAATTGTAAAGAGTGATAATGTCCCCAGAAGCCTCTCTTTCTCCAAACTAAACAACCCCAGCTCCCTCAGCCACTCCTCATAGGGCTTGTGCTCCAGACCCTTCATCAGCTTCATTTACAGAAACTGATGCATGGGAAGTTCGATCTGAATATGAGGGAGGACTCTACTGTGTAGGTGACCGAGCACTGTAACAGGCTGCCTAGAGGGATTGTTGGAAACTCTCTCACTGGAGATACTCAAAATCTGGTTGCAATTCAGTGCCATGTGCTCTAGGATGATCCTGCTTCAGCAAGGAGGTTGGACCAGATGACCACACTGTGATGCCTTCCAACCTTACCCATTCTGTGGTTCCGTCATTCTGCATATTGAGGTGCCAGTAGTCAAAGCGGGACTCTGCACTTTGACTCTTCCCAGTAGCAGTGGAGCTGTACCAGCAACCCTCTCACTAACTGCCTTACGCAGAAAATGTCTTAAACTTTTGCAATAGCAGTGTCATTTATTCCTTCAGCATTGCTTCACACCTGAATCACCAGGCAATGCATGTGCACTGTATTTTCTGCCTTTTCAAAGGGAAAAACCCTAATTCAAAAGACAAGGCATCATGATTTGTTTTCAAGGTAGCTTTTTCTCTGATCTTCAGTAGCCCTCTCCTTATAGCCAATCCCCCAAAAGGGCAAGGTTGCTGAGTACGCAGCCTGCAGGTGTTTGTGCTCATCCTGCATTCCCAGCTGAGCCCATTGAAGAGTTTCAGATAGACATATTTCTAATTCTGAAGTTTTTTAGAAAATAAGCGTCTGAGCTGACAGCAGTGTCCCTACAAAAGGCAAGAATGAAGATGGATCTTCCCTCACCCTTATGACACATGAGAGAATCCACTGGAAACACCAGCCTTGAGACAGAGGAAAAACAGGTGTCAATACTCCACTGCTAATAAATTCTTAATTTCAGAGGGTTTCAAATCTCAGGATCCAGAATCCTCTTTTCTTATCTTATTTGTACCATCCACTGCTCAGTGAAGATGTGGTCACAGTCCCAATGCCCTACAGAACAAACAAACATTCAACAGTAAATTTATTGATTGCGTAGAACTTATGAGATCACCAATGTGAAGAAAAATAGCTCCAATGGAAAGTTTTCTCCAATAATCCCTACAGACAGTTGTGGGACTCTAATTAGCAGGGCTTGTTAAAAAGAAAAAAGAAAATCCATTCTTCTTCCTACCTCTTATGTCAGAGGTTGCCTTTTCTTCAAAATTCACCCCTTTACCAACACTTATGAAATCCCCTGTTGATTTCTGCAGTGCTGTATATGGATACTGTTAATCAGGCTGAAGTTTTTATTTTTTTTTTTTTAATTTCACAATTTTAGTAAACTCCAGTGCCATCTGTTCAGCTGCAAATAAGCACTGTGGAATCCATAACACATACTAGTCACATCTCATTTCCACTGTATGACTGTCATCTTCCACTGATGGGCAGGAGACTTGAGCACAAGTTGAAACTGTTTTGCTGCATATGTGCAGGCTTTTTGTTGAGACAGGACTGAAAAGAAGCCTTAGCACTCACCTGTACGTTGACCAGATATGTGGGAAAATGGAAAGTTTGTTTCATTAGCAATGGCAGCAAGGTTGGGGCTAAGTCAAACTGGCCAGCTAAGCCAAGATGTGCTAACTTGTATATAGAAACCAGCTCCATGTACCAGGTTAAGGTATGAGATGGCCAGAATGACAGTTCAGATTCACCAACAGTTAACTCAGACCTGTGTATTTAAAGAGCTGTTGTAGTGGAGCCATAAAAACTCCAGTTAGTTAGTTAGAGATCTCCAGTTAGTGAGTTTTTTCCTAATGCATTACATATTTTAAAGTTTAATCATCATCCCTTCTCTAAGCAAAACTCCTACTCATTTCAGTTAATCTTTGACAGAATCAGTACTGATACTGGGTAACAGTCTGCAGTTACAGTAAAAATAAGTTTCTAATCGCAGAAATGAAGTTCTGAAATAGTCTTTCAATGGTAATGGCAAGTGAAAACCAGTTTAAAAATATAATAGAATGTAATAAACATGTATTATTGCATCTTCATGGAACTATGTTCAATGAACCATAGAGGTCTCAACTGGTTCAATTTCCTACCTACCAAAATCCAATACCTAACAGTAATCTGAAATTTGCATATACATTGAACTGTTACTGATTAAAATAATTGTCACTATTTATTTTAGTGGAACCATCATCCTCAGAAAAAAAGAGAATACATAAACCACTGTTGGTAACTGGTTTTTTATAAGTAATTTTTCAGCTTGCTTGTAAACACTTCATGCCTGGCAGCATAAACGGACTTTGTTTTTAATTTTGAAAGCTTCAGTTTAAGTTTTAGACCTAATATTTCTATCCAAAAATCTTGCTATAGTATTATGCAAAATTTTTTGTTGCAAATAATGAATGTCTACAAAGGCAATACATGTATTAAATTACTAAAGAACACATGCATTTCTGAGGCAATAAGTACTCAAATAATAAGTATGCTTCAAGTATGATTAGTACTCATAGGAACTCTAGAATTTTACAAATCTAAACTAGCTTCTATACATCAACTCAGACAGGAGAGAAAAACCCGCAAAGTAACACACAACAAAGGACTCAGGAAAGAAAGTTGGGTTTTAATTATGATTTTGGTTATGATTATCTTAGCCCTGAAAAAAAATTACAACAAAGGAAGATCACAGTGAGAAACAGATGTGGAAAACAATTAAGAGATGGTGTTAAGCTGCTGCTGCTGAGATTTCTAAGGTGCCTGTATAAAGAACGTGTTACACAAGAGTTGATTTTTAAAGTGTCTAAATGAAGATGTCCTAATTAACATTCATTTTGAGTTGTGATTTAACTTAATCTACAGCCTTAATTTCTCACACCTGCAGCATAAGTAAATTTGTAGTTTGCATCTTAGATAATGCAATTTCAAAAAAAGAATTACATAGACCACATGGCCATGTAACAGGGCAACGTAACTACAAGCACTTCCTGTTTCTTTTAGAGGTATGATGGATGGTAAGGAGATTATATATGTGTAGTCACCCTGAAGCAACACAGTGATGAAAGAACAGCAACCGGTATCATTTCAGAATGGAATCAAATAGAAATGCTGTAAAAGGGAGGGGTAAAAGTTGTAGCATGGTGTGTAACTTTCTGCTGAAATGCAATGACATGCCATCATAGATGATGCAATAAGACAATGGTGCGCAAGTTAAAATGCCATGCATTGCAATCAAGGAGTTGGCTTGCAGTAAATACATCTACATTTCCCGTAAGGTGTTTTGCATTGCAGTTCTCTCTCTCACAGGAAGAACTCTTTCGTGGATATCTTGGCAGAAATATTGCATTTTATACATGTTGATTTGTAACAATTCCTAGTAATTGCTCTAACCGTCTTATAATAGAGAAACACTAAAAAGTGGGTAATTTTGAAACAGCACTAATTTGATGAAACTTTTAAGAAAAATCTGTCTGTCATGGCAAGTACTTTTAGCAGTATTGTTGTGGGCCCACTTCTAGGCACTGAAATTAGGCTGAAAATAAGTATTGAAATACAGCAGAGTTGCAGTATCCGTATCAATTAACATCTTCTTCAGTTAATCCAGTGTCCTGCCTTTAAATATGCAGATTGGATAATCACCGCCTTCAAATGTAACCTTGAAATGTTTTGCTGAGCAGAGCTCCAGTGTCAATGTAATGTAACTAGCAGAGACACTTTCTGTTCTGCTTACCTGGCCAACTATTAAGTTCACACACCTTTTAAGCTCTGTACTTAACAAAAAGATCAGTAGTTAAAAAGAACTTGCTTAAGGAATAAGTTATATATATTAAGATGCCTCTTTACTGTCTTTTTGAACAAATAATAAACTTTTTAAACTCCACAAAATCTGTGGTGCTGTGAGCATTGATTCCTGGGTTAGTGCAAGCTAGGAAAGCATTTCAAATGTAATTCTGAAGGCTTTTGGTCTTTAACCTCGTGGAACTGACTAGTGTAGACTGTAGTGAGGTCTTGTGTTCACGGCATAACTCCAGGTAGTATTGGACAAAATTGTTCAGAGTATCATACTGGCTGCAATGTGTGCTATGTCAGATCACTCAGTGCAAGCAGGAACTCTCCCATCTGGCTTATAACAGCCTATGCAGAAGTAGAGGGAGGAACACAAAACTGCAGGAAGTACCAGTCAGCAGTTCGTGGTGCACAGCTACAACTGTAGCTGGCTCTGCAGCCCATCTCAAAGCAGAGCCCTTATTAATAAAGATAACTCTATGAGCAAAGCTCTTTCGTGCCTGTACTTAATACACAGTACCTGGACCATGGTGGCAACATGTGCCTTAAAGACACCCTGCTTAAGAGTGTGTGATCCACAGATACTGAAAGCAGTACCATGTGTCTTTTAATTGCATAGCATAATGCACAGCAGTTGCTTGCATGTGATCTAAAGGAAGGAATGTTTATATCCCCACTTGAGCAAAGTAGGAGGGGCATTGTCTTATTTTTATGGAAAAAACAGTTAATAAGAAGTAAGCAAGAAGTTCCAGTCAGGTGTAATGTCTGAAACAGTGTTTATAAAGTCAGTTGTTGAGCATTATAATTCCTAACTTTTTAAGTTTGTAGGAAGATGCTTACCTGTAAAGCATCTATTTATTTCTGTGGTAAGAAAAGTGCCATTCACCTAACTCAGAGACATTACAAATGTCTTAACTAAAAGGCAAACATGTAGGACAGCAAGGGAACAAACAGATTTGTTACAAAAAAGCATGTAGAAAAGCCTCTCCAAAACCACGAAGAGCAGCAGAATTACCTGGACAAAGGCTGGGTCCTTTCTCCTCGTGCGGAACATGTTTCTTGGCATGCATGGAGGAAACCCGATCTGAATGGAAGCAGACTGGGAGCATGGAGCCATTGGCTTTTGGCATGCATACAACACAAAAGAACCTGAAAAGACAGAACTCCCTCACTCGGACAACAGCAATAGCTGGGAAGTAGGTCAAATGCAGCACTGAATTATTCCAAAATACAAAACAGTTCCATTACATGAACCTTTTTTCTTTTCCATGATACTCTCAACATAACATTTCTCCCTTGTATTAGATAAAATTATAACTATTACTAGAATTCATTTATTCTCCAACATGTGGAAAACAAAAGAGAGTAAGAATTCTGCTGATGTTTTCTGGCTTATTTCTACCACTGTACTCTCCCCTGACAAAGTTCTACAATTCTTAGTTTGAAATTTATGAACAAGCAACTGTCCTTGTTATTTGTGCTTCTCTGTTTCCTTCTAAACCTCAAAACTTTTGCCTTTTAATTAAGTGGTGTTTTGTCTTATTCACAGATTAATAAAAACATCTCTGCAAAGGGCCAGTTCTTGGTCATCATTCACATTAGTTTGTTTCAGTTCCTTTCGTTGAAAGTGCCTTGCTGACACGTGTTCCCACCTTCATGAAATGATCCTTTTCTGAAACAGGAAGAACTTCAGAGTAAACAATGTCATATTAGGCTTTATAAAGACGAGTAAAGTCAGCAAGATACAGAAAGTAATTTTGCCCTACTCAGCATTGGCTTTCAGATTCATTGTGGCTTTAGGTCAATTTTACTGACACCAGAGAAGAGCAACAAGGAAGGAGTAAAAGTGGGAAAAATTTAATGAATGAGGAACAGATTGAAAGAACTGTTGATGTTCAATCAAGGGAAGAAAAGGCTGAAGGCAGATAAAAAAACAGTCTTCAAATATGGAACAATTGCTTAAAGAAAAAAAAGGTATCAATTGCTGAAAGGTTTGCAGCTAGACCTTAAGTGAACCTTTTAAACTGTGAGTGCAATAAAAGCGTTGCAATATTTGGGGGAGTTCACACATTTCCACCTTTGGAGATAACTACAAACAAGTTAATGTATAAATACCTTTCAGGAATGCTGTAGGGTATAGTTCATATCACAGGGGATAGATTAAACTGCTTCTGTAAGTCCCTCTCCAGGCATATTTCTATCATATGAGATTCTGGTTATACAACAAAAAATTGCAATTAAGATGCAATAGAATTTTTTAGCTTATCATAATTCTTACCATTGTGATCAGCTCTTTTATCAATGTAAACCACTACCACTTTAGATATGTGGACAAAATATTGTTCTATCTTAACTGAAAAAAGAACTGCATTTTTCCAAAGTCTTACAGCTCACAAAAGGCTATACCTCTCTTGTCTACCTTTTTCCTCAGACTCATGGGTGATAAGGGACCAATTCAATTTATTCTTTGATGCTATTTGGTAATAGAAATTATCATCTCATATACTATCGGTAAGACATCTGGTCTACAAGTATTCCAGATCTCATGTTTCAATCTATGTAAAAAGAATTGGAAAGGATCTCCTGAGTCATCAAGACAGGGTCTTTATTATCAGAATCAACTCTGCAGTCTATAATTTATCAAGTTTAAATTTGTTTGCAGAGTTCTGTCTTAAAATGCTGCTTCTATTACACTGACTGGGTGGCTGTTCAAGATCCCTCTCTTGTGATTTCTCAAAATTTCTGAAATTTTCAATGTAAATTCAGTCAGGGCAGTTTGTACTACTTCACTTTTATGCCAGCACTGATTTTTATGTGAAATATCTCCTTTCTGCCCCCAGACAGGAAGTATAGCAATCCTATCCCCTCTTCAGTTTCAGCTTAACATTGTTTTTGCATCTTCTTTAGGTGGTCTATTAGCCACCTTTCATTTTCTGCTACTAATTTTCATCTTTGCTACATTAACTCTTGTCTTTCTTTATGTATTTCTTTGACATCCAGATGGATTGGGTCTAACACTTTCCTTGTCAGCAAGAAGATCTGTTGGTAAAGATGTATATTTCATCAGTACGGCATAATCTACTTCTAAAATATCTGCTGTTTTATCTTGGGGGGGGGGGGGG
>JAWWEW010000112.1:46936589-47012228 GCA_035583185.1 Anabacerthia variegaticeps
GTGGTCCACCCTGGCCTCCAATCGGGAGAAATGGAGACACACCATCCATAACGCTGCTGCTTCCTTTGAGAACACACCCAGCATCAGCCTGGAGGAAAAAAGGCAATGCAGGAAGAACCGTGCCTCGCCGGTAGTGCCGATGGAGACTTTCCACTGTGCCTTTTGCAATCAGACTTGCCTATCCCGCACTGTCCTTTTTAGCCACCAGTGTGTTTGTAGCAAGCGTGGGTAGAGCACTTCCCAAATCTTCATTCGTGAAGCCTAGACGTGATAATAATGATGGTGGTATTAAGCCTATCATTAGCGCTTCAGTGTAACCATTGCCAAAGAGGCATCAGTGTAAGCAGAACACATGGAGATGCCTCCTGGAGGTCAGATGTTTCAGACACAGTACCTCTGCTCATCTCCAAGTGCCTACAAAAAATCACTGTAATTTGTAATGCCAATAAATTTGTCTCAGAAGCTTCTCCTGCCTCTAAAATCTGCCACGGTAGCTGTATTCTGAGGCTGGCATTGATGGAAAACCTTCTTTGTAAGAGAAACCTTCCTCAAATTGTGAGAGAAACTAGCTTTAAAGGCTTTATTCTGCCCCTATGCTTATATAATATAACAAAGCATCTGTTCATTGTATTTTTGCTCTTAATTTTAGTGATCAAATGTGAGTTTTTAAAGTTTGGTGGTGGGGATGAAAGCAAAAGGTTGAACTTCTTGATTCATCCAGTGTCTCCTGAGAGGGGTTCACCACAGTATAGTCAAACATCCCCATTATAAGCAGACAGCTCTACCTCTTCCAGGTTGCAAGTGATGAGGGACATATGCAATGTAGGGTGTGGAAAAGTCCAAGAAAATTCAGAAGACAGAAGTTCAGGAAAAATGAAAAGGCCTCTTGCAGAAAATGACACAAACTCGTGAGCCTGAGTGCTAGATTTCATCTTCAGGCCTCTGATTAAGGTTACAAGTTTGGTGATACCTTAGGTAACCACACAATCTACTATTCCCAAAGTTCTGCCCAAGTTCTCAGGAACCATATGAACAACGAGCAGATAGGACTAGACCAAGTAGTATGTAATGACATGATGACTTCTGTTGATATTAGCAAGGACTTTGTAAAGAAAGACTGTATCTTGTCAGAAGAAGAGTTTTATGCCCAAGTTACTTCTAGACTGTGTAATATATCCACTTCCCATACAGAACGTGTACATCTGTAACCAAAGGCCAGAAGGAGTATTTAAGAGAGAAAAACATAAACACAGCAATGTGAAAGACAAGGATGGGAGAATAAGAAAGAGTTTGCTTTCTATTTCTAGAGGCACAAGGAAACTAAGTTCTTTGTGTGAGCTACCCTCTCAATAGCATAGAAAGATTAGGAGCGGGGCATTCTTTTTGTGGACATGACCTTTTCAGCAGCATGGCAAATGAAATAAATAAAGACAATAGGCCAACTCCAGAGGTGGGTTTATATTTTAACATAAACTTTATATTCAAGTTTCTAGGAGAAGAGTTGGAACAATGTGGAGTAAGCTTGAATCTTCTTATTCTCTTAAGATCGAATGGCATACTATTTTTAGACTTAAAAACTGTACATGTTTTGACTCAAAATGTAGTTCAAGTCATCTTTTGTGTTAAATCTATTGTGAATTACAAGCACTTGACATTCTATAAACTGGGGCTGGCATAGACTTACATAGATGTAAACCCAGAATCAGAGTGGGGCTGTTGGTGTTTTTTTTTTATTTTTATGGTAAACACAGATTTATAATATGCCAAAAATTCTACAGATCCCTTCAATCAGAAGTCAAAGGGGAGGCTTTCAAAACATTCTAGGCCTTTTCATTTGAGCTACCTTGTAGATTTTCGTGCAGGCATTCCTTCACAGCAAATAGCACAAGCACTAGCATGCTGAACAAATAAATGCAGAAAGGTTATTGAATGTATAACACTTTCCCTCCAATCAACCTCCTTCTACCTTGCATGCACACACTGCAGGTTTGAATTGCAAACATAATTTAATTCCCTCAAAACAAAACAAACAAACCCTGCAAGGCTTCAGAAAAAAAGTACTGTTTACTCATGGCAACCTGTTTCATGTGTGAGCTTACTGAAGGTCTAAAAGCTCCAGAAATAATGTCTGCTTGTTGAAATACTCATTTAGACCTCACCTTAACATTCACAGGGAGCACCTGTGCATCCTGACCTCTCCACACGGAAAGATGAGAAGATTGCTCATGGAAGCACCAAGTTCATCTTCTTGTGAGATTTTCTAACTTGCAGCAAGTTTCTAATAACTGTACCTATCCCTAATGACATCTAGTTCAGTGCTCTGGTTATATCTCTGGGGTGAGCATGACCTAATAAGGCAAATAGTCCTGTGCAATAAGGTAAGGGTTTTTTCCTAATCCTAAGTGTATAGGGCAGACTTCATCTCTTTAAAAATGAAAAAGCCAAACAGTTCTTGTGAAAGAGTTGCTTTGGACATGCTTTTTGCTAGCACACAGCATCCTTCACTTACAGTGTTACAAAGGCACACCTCTCTGTTTCAAAAACTGAGCTACCTTTTTCATAACTAGCCATCTCTGGTGCAGGTAAACACATCCAAGGAGTTAAAAGCACCTGCCGCTTACCATAGGTGAACTGGCTTACTGTAGTACAAAGAAGAATTTTTGTGCCATAAAAATTATATACTTTTGGTCTCCCAAGGTCTACACTAGCAGTCTTCATTAAAACAAACAAACAAAAACCAAACAAAAAACCCCACCAAAAAAAACCAACAACAAACATAACAAAACAAAAAAAACAGAGATGGGAGAGAAAGGCATAGAAGCCTTACCACAGTATTTCACAACACCATATCCATACACAAAGTTCATAGCTAGTCCAAGTCCAGTGATAAGAGATGAGCTGTAGCACACTCTGCATTGTCATGCAGCAAAAGCCACTTCCTTGGGCGCATGCCTGCATCCCTGTTCCAGCTTGCACAGGAAGAGAGATGAACTGGTTAAGCCTCTATTTCCACTACTACACAACAGTTTATATAAAGGCTGAAGGTCTCAATGAAGTTTTTCTGAAGTTTTTCTAAAATTTCGTGTCACATCTTGGCTTCTTTTTTTCACATTGTTTACAAACAAAATCAAATGTCTGGAAAATAAATTTTTATAGAGCTTAAAACACACATGGTTAGAATAATCTGACCCAGAATTTAACTTTTCACGTGGAACTGATACAAGCAGACCCTTTTTACGCTTTCTTCCCTCTAGGAAAGTGGCACTAGGGATTCATTAGATGTGGAGATGTGTCAAAGATCCTTTTTCTACTACCTAAAGCATATTTGCCATCTCCTCTTTCTCCAGGAGACTATTCTCTTTTCATGTCCACTTGGATGGTGGACATCATTGGCAGGGTAGGCATGATTAGCAGAGGAAATTCTCTATTTCACACAATGCAATGCACCCAGTGATTGCCTTGACAAAAGTGGCTGTGTGCACAGGAAATCCTCAGTATTTAGGTTTTGTTGTTACATTTTCTCATGAAACCAAAACTGAATGAAGCCCTAGTTATAAAGAACCTTTTAAACTCAGCCTTATGATTTAGAAATTCAGAGTGTCACTGTGGGACTTGAAAAGAATTAGTAATATGTCAGATGATACAGGTATATAAATAAATCCCACGCTTTCAATTATCTCTGTATTCTCTCCTACACTGCAGATATTTCAGAAAAAAGACTGGTAGGGACTTGTCTTAGCACAGCACAGCCATTTAGAAGAAGTGATATTTACAACAAATTTTATTTTCATTTTCCTTTCTCTCTCCCGTTGTCTTCTTTACAATTTCATTTACTGATCCTTCATTTTCTACTTCCCATTTCTCTATCTCAGTTCCTGGACTTTGTTTCCATCTCATCTCAGTCTGTAATCTTGGCTTCTTTTCCTTCTCCCACCCTTTGCTTTCACAGCCTCTCCTCCTGACTTTAGCGCAGTTCTGTGTCACTACACCTAGCCTGCTAAACTCTCTGTAGCTCTGTGGTTTTGCGTGGCAATACACATATGTGCACATCCATGCCCCCATGCTTTGTTGCTCACCTAATTGCCATTGGCTGTCTAAGGGTTTCTGCCTATTCTTGATGACTGTTTGAACTCAACAATCACTTTGGGACTATTGAGTGTGCTAAGGAGGCTGGTTCTGAAAGTGCCCATAATAAAAAAAACTCTTTCAACTTTTCTCCTTCCACAGAATGCAGTTTTTGACTGTCACAGTTGTCTTTCAGTCTGTGGGTCCACGGATAATCTGCTCTCTGATCTGCTGTACTGTGCTGGCAGAAGTCTCTCCTGAAGTGCTACCTTGCACATGATACCCACACTCAAAGGGACGTATGAGAAACACATTCTTTCTTCCCAGCTGAGATTGTCTGGAGTTTCTGACAGCAGTAGCTCTGAAATGGTACTGTCCACAGTTCACATCAGTTCTCTGTCTCTCTCTGAAATGCTGCAAGTCATCTATTTGTGTTTGTCCACTGGCTGCCCCCCTGTGTCTTCAAGCCCTGGACTGCCTGGAAAGGCCATGTGGTGCCTGGCTGCAGCGGGAGCATCCCTACTGCTATGATTAGAAATGCCCATCACTGTTTTGTCCCCCTGTTCATCTCAGCTATTCAGAAATGAAGGCCACCCCAAGAAGAATTGCTAGGCCTCGATTCAATCCTTTGAGCTCAGTGTAAATACAGACTGGTTGGAGTAAGAGCTGGATCTAGTCCTTAGGCAGGCAGTGAGTGCAGTAGTGTGGCTAAGTATACTTATACTAAGTATAGCAGCCACTTAGTTTACAGTACAGTGACCCAATAATTACGCAAGATAATACTGTATGCACTTAGCTTGCCTGTATGGTTCAGAGCACTTGCCAATAATACACGAGCACATTTCATTATCTCCTTCCCCAGCTCAGGGCTCTTTATAAACAGTTTGTTTTCTCCGAAGATCACTGGAGCTGTGGCACAGAGCACTGTCTAGGTATATTTAACCCTGTGGATCATTCCAACATGCTTCTTTAAAAGAAGATCATATTGTTTTTCCTGCTTTCCATTTTTGAAAGGCTAGGCTTTGGCCAGAGGGTACTCTACATATCTGGCTGTAAATAGACTGCTTGGAGCCAAGCAATGTGGTGCCTTGACTAATTTCAGCATTCACTTAAGCTAAATTATTTATGATACTCTCTGCATAGGCTTTTCTCTGTTGTTGTTGTTTTAATGTCGTAATCTCAGCCAGAATAAAAGGATAATTTGCATGTGTTTTCAGCTACTGCAGTAGCTAACACATGGCTCTGAAAACTGGAGCCAACTACAATATATTCAAAGTTTGAACTGAGTGGCCAGAAAAGGGAAATTTTGATGTGTCAGTAAATCATGTCCCTAATAGTGAGTAAGCTTAACATTTTTACATAAGCAGCTGAAACAACATCAGAAACATTTTCCAATGATACAGTTATTCACTTGTATCAAGAGCTCATCACCTTTGCTGCAGGAACATAAATCAGGAATATGTTAAACTGAGAATGGTCTATTTTCACCTCCATGCCGGTATTACGAGTCCAAGTTCATTGCCAGCAGAGCGTGGCTCCATTATCATGAGAACGTAAAACGCCGCACAGGCAGACAGAAGAAATGCAATGGTTTTAAGGACCATTCTGGTTTCCAGCAGGCACAAGGCATGAGAGATAAGAAAGAGAATAAAAGTTAGGAGGGAGTGCAGAGCAGAGAGGTACCCCCTTCTTCACCAGCTGGTGGCTTGCCAAAGAAAACAACAGAAGTGGGGATTAGAGCATGCAACATTGCACATTAGAGCAGGACTACCTATTCCCTGCCTTTTCTCTTCTGAAAAGCTGCCATGTGAGGAGAAACATTCCTTTTATTATTTATGGGGACAGGCACCCTTGTTTATTATGCTCATGTTACTATGCTACATGCCAAGTATGGGCCCACTTTTTCACAGACAGGTTTTTCTTTGTACAGAGGGGGGAAAAAGAAAGGAAAGAAACACTCCCCACCCCCTGCCCCCTGTTTGCAGGATTAGTGAGGGAATTAAAGCCAGGATAGTTAAAGAAGGCCTTTCCGCAGAGTTGTGATTTTGCTTAGGAAGGCAGTAGGAGCAGAGCAGGGCAGTACCCTGACACCATCGTGCTCCAAGGGATTAGCAGGAGATCTGCTTCAAGAGCATTCCTGCTTGCCCCAGCACTGCTCAACCAACCACATCCCTTAACAGCCCAAGGAGTGGAAAACTCACGGCAGAAGAAAGATTAAGCAACCTATAATCTGAACATCAGTATTTATACAGCTTGTAGGAGATGGATATCCCCTCCCCCCACCTCTGGGTTTGGAACAATGTCGATAGGAAAGAAAGAAAAACAAGTTTATTCCTCACCCGCCTTATAATTTTTTCAAGGCAGATGAAGGACAACTGACCTATTTTCTGAGTGCACCAACACAGGAGGCTCCCCAGCATCTGATCACTTCTTTGTGCCTGTCCCCTGAAGCATGTTTAATACTGAAAGGCCTGGCCTTGGTCAGTGATTGCAAAGGAAGAAACCCTGGGCCGTGCTTGGACTGCAGCCTTCGTACTGAATGCAGGCAAGGATTTGAAACAATCCACTGAATGCAAAGTAAATCCCAAGGCAGAGGGAAGGGACACCAGCAACAGTACTTTCTGTGGTAGATGGCAGTGAGTTTATTGCCTGGCAGTTCACGAACTGCCTACAGCTGGGGGAAATTGCTAGTTCAATTCTCCCATGTTTAATGTGATTACTGGTACTAGTTCATAGGCTTAATTTCATTCTTTTGAATTCCTCTCCACTAACAAAACCAAAACAATCAAACAGAAAAAAATGCAATAAAATTCTCTTCCAAAATACAGAATACAAAATGTATTTTTCAAACCAGAAACCTTCACTCATTCTGTCTTCAGCTTTTTCTTTTTCTGTGTTTTGTTTTTTGTTTTTTTTTTTTTTTAAACTGAATTATACACAGAAAGCACTTATTCTGGAGAATGAATATGCCATGTTGTAAGGAAGAAAGAAAACTCTGCCTTCTTTCCCTATGGGGTTTTTAAAGAAGATGCTGACTGATGCTCCTTGAGTACAGAATCTAGGAATTAAATATTTGGTTATGGGGGACAGCAGAAAGACAATAGATTTGCAGAGTCCACATAAAAACCTGACTTAGCTCCACAGTGAGAGAGTATAGCTCTCCCTAGCTAGAAAACTGTGCTAAGAATGAAGCTCCTGACTTCAGCATCGCAGGCCCAGCACAGAGACTTGGTTCTGGTAGGAAGCGATAAAAGAGTGAACACGTTAAATAGAACAAAAAGAATCCCATCTCACACATAACTTTTCATATTTTAGCCTTAAAATATAGGCTATGGCCATGTAATTCTGTTTCAGAAACTGTTTATTGCTTCACAATGGCCTTACAATAAGATGCTGAGCAAACATTTTCCTGTTTATCAGCAACACAAATACCTTGTTACAACAGCAATACCTCAGGTGAAGCCTTTTCCTTTATTGGGCATGATCTGAGTTATGGGACGATTTCCAACAGCCAAAAGAAACATACCAAAATGAAGTGTATTGCCACAAATTACTTTTTTCATGCTATGAGGCT
The DNA here is from genome assembly GCA_035583185.1 of Anabacerthia variegaticeps. Classification (NCBI taxonomy): domain Eukaryota; kingdom Metazoa; phylum Chordata; class Aves; order Passeriformes; family Furnariidae; genus Anabacerthia; species Anabacerthia variegaticeps. Next base: position 46,944,229 of record JAWWEW010000112.1, read on the forward strand.
GCTATATAACCACTGTAAACAAACTATAGGTTTAACATGCCAATTTACCCTTGCTTGCAATAAGTTGCTGAGCTTACTTGGATCTCACCCTTGCTATATTATTAATAGTTGTTGCAAATAATGTATTTAATACCTTCCCAAGTCAGGTATCTCCAGATTATTTAATAAAAAAGAATGATAACTTTCCATGCTCTTTCAGACTTGCCTTGTTGAATTTTGCTGATGTGGTTTCTTTCACAGACTGAATAAGGATGTTTTATTTTTTGTTTTCTCATACAGAAGCAGAAATCATTGCTTTGTTATAAACAAAACATCTGACACGTGGTAATACTGCTCTCTTAGTCCCTGTACTACCCTCCAAGTCCACTGCAGAATGCAGTTTTACTGGTTGATTTTATTACCTGTTAAATATATCTTTTGTGTCACTGAGTCTGTCCATTTAACTTAATTTACATCTTGCTCTGAAACTACTGCATTATTTAAACATTTATTGTCATGCCTGCCAATGATTGTCTCCATGTTTCTAATTTGTTAATTAACATTTATTGACTATCTGATTATATTTTACTTGTTGTTGGCTTAATTTATATTGAATGAGCCATAAACCATTCTTAGCAGTTACTATCAGTTTAGTTCATACAGGATTAATGTTATGCCATTGTTGACATAAAACTACAGTTAATAATTCACTTTGTTCCCTTCAGCCTCACCACCACAGCAGGCATGGAGTTACTCTCCCGCTGTTGGTATCCCTGACTGCACAGCCTTGTGCAAGCCAGACGTTATCCAGCAGGTTTAAAGATGAATTATGTTTCAGAAATTTTTTTTTGCATCATTATCATCACCATCTTCTTTCATCCCATCTCTGTCCTCACCTAACGAATGCCAGACTGAGTCCATTAGCTTCGAGGTAATTACTTTTATTTATAGTGGGAGACATCTGCACTTACTGAGCTCCATCCTCCTGCTGCATCCCGACAGACATGTCTCACTCCAGTGCCCCAGCAGCCTTACTTTCTTTACTCCTTCATTTTCTTCTACTTCAGTCTTACTTCTGGCTCTCTCCCCTTGTTGCACCAGCTAAGTCCCACAGTCGTGTCCAGTGCTTTTATTGCAAAGCCATTGATCTCTGTGCTATTGTTCTGACATTTTCACCTTCATTCCTTCTACTCAACAACTTTATAACATTTATAGTCACTGCTTTCTAATAGAGGGTGTCTGCAGCCTCTTAAAACCTTCCTCCCAACATCTGTGTATTTATAAAAGCATAGATTTAATTTCTGCTGTACTATCTGAGATTATTTTCCCTCCAAGTAGCTAGACTGTCTTACACGGAAGGAGTGAGTAGGTGAGGAAATCTCCTCCCAGCCTCAGTGGACCTTATGTCATCCCCTTCTTTCACGAAATTTCATCAGTTCTCTCTCAGTCCCTCCTCACTCTCAAAATAGTACAAGATCACACAGTTCTGTCCTTCCCAAAGCCCTCCCAAACTTTATCCACTACTTTAACTGGTTATCTAGCTCCTCTTTTTTTTTTTTTGTTTTTTCTTTTTTTTTTTTTTCTTTTTTTTTAGTTTGTTTAGGTTTCAAATCCATGTGAGTTTTTGCCTCCACAACCCCTCTCCCATATCATGGACTCTGTGTTGCTGACCCCTACTGAAGCCCTCTGTAGGGAAGAAATGCATCCAGGTCCCCAGAACAGTGGCTGTACCTTGCCCTGCCAGCCTGGGTCCCTGCTGTCCCTGGAGAGGGAGTGACACTCTGTGGGGTGCCCATCAAACTCAGCACCTGCAGATGCCAGGCTCCAAATATCATGCCCAGTTGGACTGCTGGGGAGCTGCTCACACACCCCAGACCCAGCTCACACACCCAGATGGTCTCAAGGTACAGGGTACACCTCCAGAATCCAGTTACTGGCCATTTCTGAAGGATGAACAGAAGCCTTTATTTTGTCTGAGGAATGCCCCTTCCTCTTCTAAGAGGGTGGATAAAATGGTGTCCACAGCATGCAGATCTGAGTCTTTGTCAGCAGCTGTTCAAACCCTCCCTGGCTTTGTTTGCTCATAACACATACCCCAAAGCCTGGATATGATTTTATTGTATTGCTCTTCCTGGCTCCAGGTCGGCTGACTGTGTGCAGAGAGTCTCAGTGGAAGAAATGGTATCAGCTCATCTGTTTGTAAATCATGCTGCAACATGTAGTTATGATCGTCATGGGGAAGATCTGGGCACCACTACAGTACTAATAAATGGTCGGTAATAATAAAAATAAAGGAATAAACTATAAACAAATAGCAGCAGCAGGAGCTGGCAAGAGCCAAGAGACTTGAATGTTTTCTTTTCTTTGACTTTTTATTAAAGTTAGTAAAAAATTTGTATATAGGGAATCTTTTCCAGCAGAAAATGCCTCTTTTTCCACCCCCCAAGTGAAAACTCAGCAACAGAAACATAAATGTTTCTATATCACCATAGTCAAACTTAGTCAATCCACATATATGTTAATTCACTGAAACTAACCATTTTAGTAAGATGTAAACATGTAATAGGATTTCAAAGAGGACTCTTAAAAAATGTTTAATAAAAATTAACACCAATCGAATTAATAATTTTGTATACTGTTGCACAGATCCAGTTGCACAACTTTTGCTAAAAATTTGGAACCTGTTTGACTATACTGAATAAATGTGTGCACATATATTCTTACATGTGTATAAATACATAAAAATAGTTATAATGCACTTAACTGTTTCATGGCCTTAGAAAATATCATTGACCTCTCAGATGCCAACATTCCCTCCCCTTGCCCTGAAGCAAAGTTTCTGGAAAGACAGTACCTGCCAGGCACTCACACTCTGGCTGTCAAGGGGTATACAGAGCCCAGATGGGTTGTTATTTGTCAAAAGTTCATCTGTCTTGAAATGGAAATAGGAAATGTTTTGCTACACTGAAGCAGGAGCTACTGGTTTTTCACTCGGTTTCTGAAACTGTCTCAGTTTGCAGCTTTTCTAGCAGCAAAACCCTGTGAAGGCCACCCAGCAGCCAGGTTCTGCTCTGTGACAGTGGTGCCTTTTCGTCTGAAGTGCAATAGGTCACGAGCTGTAAGAAGTTTCATATTCCCACCTTGAGTGAAGCAGTAACTTTTCCTTTTCATAAATAATGCCATGGTAATTTGGGTCAAAATTAAGGACCCTGCTGATTACTTTCTAATATTTGTGTGTATTGACTTAAACCTGATGCCTGATCATGCTCTGATGTAAGGAGAACGTGTTTCCTATGTATCTTCTCCCCTGCCATCACATCTCCTCAAAATTATACCTTTTTTTCAGGCTAAAAAACCAGCAACCTCTGTAGTTTCATCTCTCATTTCATACCTCTGAGCATCCCATCTCTCTTTCCTGATTGTTTTCTGCACAATTACAGTAAAATGACACATTTTAGCCCTCAGACTCACCTCTTGGCTCACATCTAGATTTTGGTCCTTGTAGAGGATAAGTCACCTGTAAGGAAAGTATGATCTCAGCAGCCACTTCTTAAGAATCTGGGAGACAAATGAAAATGATCTGAAAAATTTGTCTGAAACAAATACCGCCTCTTTGTTACACATTATGAAAATACAAATAAAATATAAAACAAGTTACTCCCAAACCTAGTGGCTATGGACACCTGCAAGCTGAGATTACCTGGGGCAACCTGCAGAGCTAGAGGTGTGGGTAACCCACAGAACAAAGTGCCAGTGTCTGAGGGCTAAGATCCCCAGGTGCTGAATTTTGGGGAAATTCCCCCTGAAGGTACAGACCAGCTCCCACTTAGCAGTCTGCAAGCAGCAGAGATGAACTTTTGCCTGGGGAAGCCAGACTGCCACATACTCTTAACATATATTTTAAAAAGGGCTTTTTTAAGGCTATACACCTATTTTTTTAATAAAGCATAAGACTAAGGGATAGGATCTAATTTTCCTAATTAATATTACGAAGATAGGTGGTTTAGTTTCTTGCAGCCATTTCTTTTATCAGGACCCTCTGAGACAATTTTAAAAAGAATTTTTCATTGAGTAATTTATTAGGGGATCGGGTTATTTCAGAGGCTTTGAACCCAAAAAGTTACCCCTAAAAGAAAAGCTAATTTTCACAGTTGTGATTATCCTACACAGGACCTAGAGGAAACCCAGGCAAAAGACAGTAGCAGAGCATGAATGCAGCCACTCCATTCCAGGGCAGACAAACCCTGAGCAATGTGAATTTGAACTGCTGGTTACCACTTGGCTGTGGAATTATAATCTCTGTTTAGGTTATTACACTTTTTGTACATAGCAGGAAGATATGTTTTTTGTCTTTACAGGCTTTCAGGAAAGACTCTTAAACCAATGCTGATTTTCCAGGGATACCACTGAAATTCCTGTTAAGAGTTTTTTGGAGATGAATGAATCAAGGTGCTGTAAGTTTAAGCTATTCATCATCACACAGGTTATTTAGCAGCAAGAGACCAAAACCCAGAAAGCTTTCTGATGCTTGGTAAGCCTGTAATAAATGTTATGAGATGACAGAGGGTTCCTGAGGCTGGGACCAGGAGCTGATAAGGCAAGAGTTGCATTCCAGCCTCCTATCTCATGTTTACTTCGATCTGATCACTGAGCAGCATTCTTTCCAGTGGAAGGAATAAAGTACAAATCTCCTTATTTCATCTATTCTGAAGGACTAGGCTCCACTTCCAGGCAGCACATGAGGGTTTATTTTGTCAGGAGAAATTCCCATGCAGCAGAGCCTGACAAAGAGCTCAGCCACGTGCAATGTGCATTCATGCACTGCAGTGAGAGGAAGAGCTGGTGGAAGGTGCACTACTCTGCGATATGTTAGGGACAGATAATACTGTAATGACAACACAATCAAGTCTGAATGGTCTGGGAGCTTTAATGAATTGCAACAGAGCTCTCCAGTTGGGATGATGTGGTGACAGAGGTTGCACAGTCCTCATAGTTCAGAACATTCCCCAATACCTCAATCTGTGCCAGGCGAACAACGCAAGTTCTCTGTTTCAAACTCACTGGCCAGGGTCTCCCACTCTGTTGTTTGAATGCAAGAAGAGATGGCAACTTCTACCGATAGCCGGAAGAAGTCTTGGCCTTAAGCAGAATTGTTTTTCTCAGAGCTGTGAGGAAATCCTTCCAAAGGCATCAGCACCCTGGAAAAGTCTGAGGCAAAAGACATGACAGACAGACAGACAGCACCAGGCCCTCAGTGCAGGAGGTGCTGAGTGTCTCAGGACAGCAGTAAGAGTACAGGAGTGCTTTCTCCAGCCCAGAGTGGGATGCACTCTGTGTGTGGTGGATCCAACTGGTTTGGTTGATCTCACTCTTAGCATGATCTACAGAAGCTTTTGCTCAGCTGGGAGGAAATTCTACTCAAAGTTCAGTTCCAGCTCCTTTTTGAGACCAGCACTGGAAGAGCCCCTGCTAAATAGGTCCCTGTATCAACTACTGTGTCCCAGCCAAAAAGGAATGATGTTTTGTTTTTGTGAATGCATAAATTTTTACTAGTCTGTGTGGATTTTTATCAGTTCATCTCTGTGGGAAGGGAGACCTAACTTTTTATCTGTATTTGAGACTGCAAAGATTGGACTCGATTTCAGCAGGAGCCTGCAGGCTCATGCAATACATAATAAATAATTGGGCATATTAGAAAGTGTAAATAACAGCAGTTTTTCTTTCAGGTTCTAGAGTGGTATCTGTCAGGCAGGTAGGAGCTTTTACAATATAGAGCATTTTGTCTACAGGTGTGATGCTCTAAAAACAGTGGCAACAGCATATTCCTAATACCCTTTGCAAAAGTCTACAGTATCATCTGTTAAAAAGCATCTGGAAAATCCACCTTAATAAAACCAGACCAATGAAATGGCCTGCCAAGCTGCAGCTTCCCAATCCTTCCATTATAAAGAAATTTGCTTACGGTGCAATTTATGCAGGCTCCATATTCCAGCAAAAATACATCAAGTGGTATCAGGTTACCAGAATCAGTCCTAAAGCGACTGTTTCCTAGAAGGGGAGGATAAAAGAATGAAGCAGCAACTTGCTTTGCATTCAGTGAGTGGTAGTCACACAGAGCTCTCAGGGAAGCAACAGGAACATGAGAAATGAGGGTGACTTTTGTTTTGTTTTGGTTTTTTTCTTATGAAAGCCTAATATGGTAACTAAAAGTAGAGGAAACACCCACTTTTCAAAATTGAACCATAATCAATTTTCCAGCAGGGACAATTTTGCCAGCCAGTAGTCTATCTGCTACATCATAACAATGACAACAGTAATATCCCTCCCTCTTATGTGAGAATTTCATTCAAAAAAAAATTTTGTTATATCTAAAACACAGTTGTCTGAGGGCTTTGGTGGCCAAAAGGTTTTGACCCTCTGTTTGGGGTCAAAGAGGCTTCCTGGAAGAAGATCTAATACTACAACCTCCCACTCACTACTGATAAGCTTGTGTTCTGTCTTCCAGCAGAAACTCAATGATTTGAAATAAAAATAAAGGTTTTCAACTTTTGCTGAACTACTTAGGTTTTACTGTAAGGGAAGCAGGTATTAGCAGAAGCCAGTACAGCTGCTATAGAGGGTTGGTTTGTTTTTAATTTTTTTTTTTTTAAAAAGCTACAGAGATGCATGAAACAAAACTAAACCACATGTTCAATCAGTGGGAGTTAGAATAGTTTCACTAGAATCCACAATCATACATTCATTTGCTGAAAATACCAAATTTTTTCCTTACTTTCCCCATTAACCTGAAGCAGAAACAGCAAGCTCACATGGAAACTTGAGCCCAAAAAGTTCCTTATTTCAGAGATTAACCTGACCACTAGAAGAGCACTTTTACACAAAGTGGAAGTGACCTACTTAATTACTGTGACTCATTTCCCTCTTTTTTTAGGCTGGTGTTTTGCTGCCATGCCCCCATTCTGCTCACCCCCTGAGGAAAGGGTCTTGTTTTGCTGAGCATGTGTGTAGCTTTAAATATGAAGCATTCCAAAATGTGTTTTGGAGAGAAGGGTGAGCCTGAAATACCTGGATCTACATAAAACTTCAGCTTCACAGGAGTGTTATTTTGGCAAGCAGTAACTCTGCAGTTACACAGCTGGGTATTATACTGTCTTACAGGATAAATCTAGGCAGGCACATGCTTGTTTAGAACATTATAAAACATTAGATTTGCAGAAGATACTGCCTTGTCTACTTTCTCAGCTGATGTGATCACCTGCTCCCATTACTTGATATTCTTGAGCAGTAAGAACAAGGTGATCCTGAAGAGGTGACACCCATGTGAGGTATTTCACTCCCATACTGGCAACAACAGTTGAAATTTTAGAGCTGATGCTGTATTATGATTATATGTGAACAAGAGTGTGACACCGAGTATCTGATCCTTTAAGTTTCTTTTTTGGAAAAAATGCACATAGTGTTTGTTCTATCCAAACTGGTCCGTAACTTTTATTCCTGTAGCCATGAGATCCTAAACATGCCACGTAGTTTCAGAATACTTCAGAGTAATCCTCTCATGAATAGTCACTATGCATTCAGAGGAAGAGATTAAAAACCAAATAGTTGACTCATGTCAATCCAAGGACTGGCATGCTGCAAACTCATTAAGGAATAACTCTCTGAGCTTCCTACGCACATACTTGTTGTGTGTGACTCTGCCCTTTTTGAGCCTCCCAACCTGCCTCTGTGATTTGCAGCTGGGTACCCTGCTCTTCCCTCACACCCAGACCTTCCACCTGCCCGTACAAACTGTCAGGAACTCACCTGGCCAAGTCTCTGTCCTGCTACCACAACCACTGGTGGAGCAGCACCTATTCTGGTGAGCTGTACAGTCAGAGGTCTGTTCTATAGCAGACCCAAAGATGGGCCTGGGTTACCCTTTGCGCAGTTGTCTGTGGCTTAAAATGGAATGACCAAAATATCTGCACCATTTTCTAACAGTCCTTTCAAAAGCAAAAGAAAGAAAGGCATTTGTATACTTTTCTCTCTCTTGTCCACCTGGAGCCATTGTTTTTAAAAGGTACTAATAGACTCTTTAGTACTTTCCAGATTAAAAATAGGTAAGAATCAAGACTGGGGGCTAGAACAGACTTACAACAACCAGTGGCATTACATGGCATTAAACTGAATTATCTAAGTCTTTGAAAAACATCTGTATGTCTCCTGCAGTTTGTCACTAAAAAGTGCCCATGAGCAAAATTACTATCTTATGTTAATATATATTTACCAAGTAATTTCCCACATGCAACTTACCTTTCTAGAAGAGTCTGTGTATGATATAGATTGAAATTTCTTACAGTGTTTACAATATTGCTACAGAATAACATATCATATGGTCAGATCACCTCTCTTTCAGTTTCTCTTTCTGCCGGTGCTCGATGCTTCTTTGCCTCTTGCCTCCAGTAGCCCTTTCTGAAGAACTTTGTTATTCTGTCCTTCTCTGACAACCACAACCGTCTCCTCTATGGGTCAGTTCTTCCGATCATGCTCTCTGCAATTTATAATGTATCAAACATTAAAGTTAAATAAAAACAAAACAACAAAGAAACCTACCCTAAAAACTTGGTCAGAGATTTTTCTTTACATAGTGCTCTTTCACCACATATGTTCAGTGCCAAGCTGGTCTTAAAATAAACTTCCTTTAATGGTTTATATCCTCTAATGCCCAGCCAGGTAATTCCCCTCTTATCAGCCTCTTTCATTCTTCAGGTGAGTTTTTTTAGATAATGTATAATATAGAAATCCAATTAAGTGGCAATCAAATTAAAATACTTCATCACTGAATACAGTGTGTAAGAGCCTGTGCTGAGGGCGTGAGAACTCAGAGACTGGCAACATACTCAGAAAAGCAGATACACAACCAAGCCTTACTGATGTGGTGAATGATATTTTCTACAGTTTCAAAGATCTTCTCAGAGGAGAATTTGTTGCAATACAGAAAGTTTCTGAGCTGCTAAACTGAGAGGAAGCCTGAATGAAAAGACTCTTTCTGCCAGGACATAGTGGGCAAGAAGGAATTCAGTTTCCAAATGCTGTCATTTCTGTTTTGTCTCACTTTTAGTTTTATCAGTTTTAAAAGCTATGGGATCTAATTTTTGTTAAAATAAAACTTGGGTTTGAGTTTAAAAGCTCTTTTGCAGTCTTGGGAATGCCCAATTTAAGAAAGAGTTTTAGTTAGATCTGCCAACTTGGAGTCCCCTCACACCATCTTAAGTTGTGAGGAACACACCTGTTTTCAGTAAAAAGCAACAAGAAATAAGCATTTCTAAATGCCACATTTCATCAAATGCCTTGCAATATTGTGACAGACGCCTTCAAAGATCTGCGTGGTGTTTTCACACAGAGAAGAGACATGTGCTTCCTCTAGTGAAACAGAACACATAATCTGTCTCAAAAGTTTCAGAGTAACCAAGATACAGTGCTGTACAAAGCACACATCAACCTTTTTACCTGCATTTACTTGTATGACCCTTCTTGGTTTCCCAGAGGAGATTTATATCATGGTTGTGTTACAGTGGGGAACCCAGAATAAGAAGCATAGGAAAAAGGTAATTGGAAGACTGAAAAGATGAATCAAATGGCTTACTCAGACAGTTAAAGGTGATGGGACTGGGTCTTGTAATACCCCTTTTGCAAGCAAAGGCAAAGTGATGATTCTTGTTGCCTGATATACTACACAGTTCTTCAGTTTGCAAACATGAAGTCCTTTGCACTGGGCTCATCACCATGATATGTGACTATCAGACAGACTTTTCTTTTTTACTTGGCAGCAGCATATCCAGTTCAAAGAATGGCAGGGAGTCTTCCATTTGTTACCTGAGAAGAATATGCCTTTTGAAAGCATACCCATTAAGTCACAACATAAACACAAAACCAGCTTAGATTGGAAGGGACCTTTGGACCATTGCACCTCCGCTGTGCAAATCAGGGATAACTTTCAGGGTGCTCAAAGCATCATCCAATTAAGTTTGGAAAACCTCAAAGAATGCATTTCAATGCAATCAGGACTTCCCCACTCCCTAGCCAGTCCCCTGCCAGGACTACTCATTTCTGAGTATTCATGCTCCAAGGAGACTCTTCTTGAAGATCAAAAGACCTGAAGCTCTTGCACAGTGCTCTGTGGCAGCCTCTCATGGTACTCTGAAGAAGATGAAAACTGCTCTCCTGAAGACCAGTATTATCACCCTGCTTTCCTTTCTTTCCTTAGGGGCTTAAATTTTATCATCTCTTGGCCACAGTAACATCAAATTGTAATGTAAAGGCAGGTTGCCAGGTAAAGGGCAGAACACTGAGAGTATCAGCTTATTTCATAGAAAAGAGTTTCAAGACAATCCTTTATAATGCAACTATGAAACTCATAAAAATGTTAGTGTGATGCAAGGCCAAAATGAGATGCCAGTGAAAGTGACTAGTGAGTATCTTCCTATTACTTGTCAGTCTAGTTTTACCCAGCAACGAAATAGTTAGCAACACTAAGCTGTACATTGCTGCATGGTTTAAGTAAAAATATGCCATTAAGATGAGTAGCAAAAGTTCAGATCCTTTAAGATCTTGCTCTGCCTGCTTGTGGACACCTTCGTATTGCTTATCTTTGGCTTACACTATCAAAATCATCCTTACAGACATTTGAGGGCCAGCAGGATGTTTGTGGAACATTAAAGCTAGGGGATAGAGCACAAAGTAACGTCTTCTGAGGGACGAACTCATCTTATGCTGCCTGGGAGCCAGCTCAAACTACCCACACAGCATGTGTCATGATTATTCGCTTCTCTTGGGTCATATGCTCCCTTGCTTCTCCCTTCATCTCCTGTGTTTTTTCACAATTGCTTTAAGAGCCCTTTGTACAGATGGAAGAGCAGAAAAGCAGCAGTTAGAATGGACATGGCATTACCTCACTTGTAAAAATAAACACACGTGTATGCTTCTATGTGTATGCACATTCAAGTTTAGTTTAGTGATCCTTGTTTTTCTGTCTTCCCACTCCTGCCTTGTTGACATCCATAAAGAAGTTGCCATTAACAACAGTTTGGAAACTAGTCAGCATGAATTTATGAATAGAATTTCATTGCTGTGCTATTTTGTCAGTTGTCAGTACTTCATTGTACATGCCATCCATAACATCTCCAAACCAGAATCTGATTGACTGAATATGTTTTGGCTTTAGCTAATAATAACGACTCTGTTTTAGAGACATAAACCATTGCTGCTAAAGTGGTTCTAACAAGGAGTTTGAATTTGATCATGGCAGGGAGTTACAGCCAAGATACTTTTAATCTTTTCTTCAATCTGACAAACAAGACATGACTGTCTTGGGACAACCAGGCAAAGGAACCTCTAGAATTTCAGGTTACTTTCAATGCATATACTACATGTAAACCAGAATGCAAACACCATGACACAATAACTAAACACATGAGAAATTGCCAATAGCAAAAATATTGACAGCTCAGCCTTTCATACTTCCTCTCAAAATAAAAGTAGTCTGTTGAGAAGCAACTTACTAGACTGATAGTTCCTTATCTGTCCCTTCAGAGTGGCAGAGGTCTCAAAAGTTACTGAGCCACCTGACTCTCATTTGAACAGCTCTGAGGGTTTGAGTGTTGGTGTCTTCTATCAGGGTCATGCAGATGTCTTTATAGTTCCTTTTCCTCAGGTCTCCTAATTACTATTATATTTATCACTGCAGCATTTAGGTTAGTCAGTGCAATGCTCTACTGAATATACAGCAACAGGCTCTCCTCCTTCCCTCATCCAGCCTGTGACTGACAGTGGTGCTGCTGCTGCACCTTTCCCAAGTCCCATAGTAACCACGGATAGATTGAAATCCCTGACTTTAATGAGGTGTAAGATGCCCCCACAACCCACCTCTGTCAATGCAACAACTGAGACCTGCTTTGCTCCCAGCAGCTCACAAAGTACTTCATCTACAGCATCAGCTCTCATCTGCTGCACCACTCGCAGTATAAGATTTCAGATCTATTATTGTAATACAATCCTTTTAGCAATTGCTATTGCTTTTAAAACCAACTTTTTCTGCACTCAAAGGCCTCTAAGCTCCCATAATATTCAGTCTGGTGCTTGTACACTAAACTCTGCTTGCTAACAGATATCTCAGAAAACTATCTGGTTGCACATCAAGATGATGCAAAAACAATGAAAATAGAAACGGAGAAAGCCACATTCAAACTGCATTGTCTCCCCCAATTAAAAAAAAAATCCCTCTGTTCTAAATAATGATGAGCAATTTGGTTCCCCACATACTTGTGTAGCATAATGTCCATTCAAAAGCTCTTTCTTATCACAACCCAGGGTAAAATGCTGATCTTGCACAGCAGTTCTGAAAACAGAAGGTAGAGAGTTTAAATATATATTTTAAACACATTTATTACACTATTACAGTTGTTTTTGGATGAATTTAAAGTATGAGGGAGGTACAATAAGTCCACTCCCTGTGCACTTGAATCTCACTTTACAGTTCAAGAGAGCAGATGAACAAGGGTTTACACAGAGCCCTTCTGTCTATCAGCCCTTTCCCCAGGTACTCTTGAGCCTGGTGGTCAGCTTCAATCATGTTTGAGAGATCAGCAGCCTCTTAAAACTAATTTCACAGCAATCCATAGGGGAAGAGGAAAGTCCAAAAGAGAGACGCCCAAATTAGTGCACTCCATTTCCCAAGGAAGGGGCAAGCAGAAGACAGCTATTACCTAACCTCTTGCTCACCTACTGGGTAAAAGTGGTAAATAGTGAAAATATGAAGAAATATTTGAATTAAGCAGCAGAATAAAGTGAAGTTATCACTATAAGGGAAAATGCTGAGGACATAGCATGAAGCAGAGGCTTAAAAGAACCAAAGAAGAAATCATTCTGGGGACACAGGAAGAGTCTGGGGATATTTGAGTTATGGGGAAGTCTTAAGAGGCCAAGAAGAAGATAGAGTTATTTTGGTGAAGACCATAGGAGACAGGGGTTGCAGACGTGGGAAACCAGAGCTCCATATTTGTGACTCTTACAGGTCAGTGTGAAGTATACTAACATGCATGGAGGTTACTTTTATGAGGTCCAGAGCTACGAGTAGAAAGGATTCATTTGTTGACTCATGGCATTTCACCACATTAGAAATGGGACTGATTTCAAAGGTAGACCTAAATGTACGACTGCACTGATAGAGGGGCTTGGCCTTGATATTGCATTTAACCAGACCAAATGGCCTGAACTGCAGTTCTCCACCCCACCACACTACATTGTCCAACCTAAATTAACCACGTGGCCTACCAGCTACTTTGTGACAAGGGGAACTCTTATCCAAGCTTTTCGACTGCTTTTATGCTCCTGTAAACCTAAATGCAGGTCCCACTAGCATGGTACCACAGGGGCCAGCTGCTCCCTAAAGCAAGATGAGCCAGGGGGCCATGGGAACCTGGGGCCAGCAGGACCCAACCTCCCCAATCAGGGCCAGTCCATAGAATCTGAATAAGGCAAGCAGGATAAACCTGGGGACAGTGTCTAGAACCAGCCAAGAGCACAGATCATGGGGTAGTACCCAGTGATGAAACAGCTCTGAGGTCAGGCTGGAAAGCCAGCCTGCAGGTCAGGGTTAAGACCAAGTCTAGTGATGGCTGGGAAGGTCCACGGCAACCACACTGGACTAAACCAGGACATCAATCTGCAGCTTGGTTTCAGGATCAACAAGGCCCATAAAGCAACAAAGGTATGGCCACAGATAGGGACAAACTGGAGAGCAGCTCAGTCAGGACCTGACAGCCCTGGGGTCAGCTGAAAATGGGGCTTTTTGGCCCTCTGGGTGTGGCTCCCAGCTGAGGCTGATGGAGGCTCAGTGATTAGTGCACTCGGGGGCCTGACATATTCTGTCTTGATGAAGAAGATGGGACTGGCTCAAAATGGCGGTATGGGTCATTTGAATCTACTCAGCAACTACAAAGAGCCTGTGACAATACCCCAGAAACAACAAATACATACTTTATTCTGGCCCAGAGGCTGGTGTGGCTAGGCTGAAAACACGTGCTGAGGATGCCTTGCTGCAGGGGTGGGAGTTGCATTCTCTTGCTCCTTCTGTTGTCTTTGCATTTCCCCAGAAAAATATATGGGGAAAAGCAGGCCTAGCATCTTGTTAGTTTTAAGACTTCCTTAGTCCTATCTGAGTCTTAACTGAGTAAAAATTAAAACGAGGGAGCCCACTTCAAAGGGCCACTATGCTGAAAACACATACATACAACAAACACATGCACCCACCTTTTATTGAACTTAGATCTACAAATATAGATCATATGTGAGGCAAAACAGACAAGTGTCTCTTCTTGGGACTGCTTTTTTACTGCAATTAATTTTGGTGTCTACTGAAAGGTTATGATTACACTAATACTGTGAGAGTCATTATGCCAACCAGTTGATGATATGAAAGCAACTATGTTAAAGCTTTTGCTAGGCCACTGAGCATTCCTGGTGTTGCCTCCAGAAACGTGAGAAAAGTCAGGCTGAGCTGAATTGCTGATTCTGTTATTAAAACTACCATGCCTTCTTGTCAGCCAAAGTCAGTGCTCAGCAGAGTGTTCACCATCTGCCCTCTGTGAAATACTCATAAATGTTACAATCAATATAAATTTTGGGATGTGTGGGCAGTGCTGGAAGGTAAAAGTATTCTTTCTTTGCCAGATATATGTTAATTGGTTGTTTCATTTTGCACATATGGGACAGTAAAATGTATTTGTTTTCTTGCCAATAAAGGGACATTTTCCTAACTCTTCTTAGTCACAAGGTATGCACAAAAGGAGAAGGCTCTGATGTTTCCTGTTGGGTTTATGGTTTACATTACAATTCATACACAAATGCTTTTTGGCATCTAAATCCTGAGCTAGAAGTATTTTTAAAATTATGTCCTGAAATAGGAACTTCAGAACACTGGGTCGGCATCTGGCAGATATCTCAAGAGCGTCATGAACTATTACTACTTGAGGAACTTGGCAGGCGCTCCATGAGCCTTGTGTACCTTATAAGTGTGTAGGAGTGCACTAACTGCGTAATTGTTGAACATCTCTATAACTAGTCTCTGTAATGAGCAAATGTCCACCCACCAACCTCAAAAATACAGGGTGGTATGTCCAGATTTCACAATATCTGAGTCCCCGAGCAATGAAGGCTGCTCAGATATGAGTGACAGCAGCTCACTATTTTATAAGAGCAAGCATTTCCTTGGGACAAACCTTGAATCACTAATCAGTCTCACTGCTCCAAGAACTTGGCATGTGTGTTTCTATCCCCATGTGTTTTACAAAGTGCTGATATGCATACTAAGGCTGAAAGCATTTTATAAAGTGTTTGGGATCTCACGTACAATAGTGTTTCCTAGTAGGAGAGCGCAGGAAGCATTGCTGAGGCCCTAGGTGAGACAGTGGTGAAGTCAGCGGTTCCCTGGTGGTGACCACCATTCTTGCTCCAGGATGAAAAAGACAACCACTCCTGGTAAAAAGTGGCACTGTGCTGGGACTTTGCCCCACCCTAATTGACATTGCAGCCTCGCTTTATGACTGCTCAAGAGCAGTAGCAGCTGTGTTTGTAGACCAAAGTTTGCCTGGAAAGCAGATTTCACATATATCTGCTTAGTAAGGCCTTTGCAGAGGTCTTTTGGTGGCAGTTTTATAAGTGATATCCTTCAGAATATCTCTGGTCTGCAAACATGCTGTGGACAAACATTTGCTGCTTTAAGAAGACACACATGTACCATATGCTGCCCTATGGTTAATGACAAGACAAGACTTTTGCCATTTTTGAGGGTCTTCATGGAAAAAGTTGCGTAAGTTTACACAAAAACATTAATATTTTTTCATAATTTACTTATAATTCTGGCACAGAAACTACATAGCTCCAGCACAGAAAACAATGGCTTTGGCACTGTCTGAGGCAAGGAACTGAGGGCTGGAAACCCAGGCGAGCAGCAGCATCCGAGACCCAGGAAGAAGAGTCGAGGCAGA
Organism: Anabacerthia variegaticeps; assembly: GCA_035583185.1. NCBI lineage: Eukaryota > Metazoa > Chordata > Aves > Passeriformes > Furnariidae > Anabacerthia > Anabacerthia variegaticeps. The sequence continues at coordinate 46,960,233 of JAWWEW010000112.1, forward strand.
TCACCACTTTCAGCCTGGGCAGGTATGGTACAGTGAAGTGTAAGATGGCTTTTCCCAAGTGCCTCAGTGACTCTTGATTCCTTTGCCTCCTGTTTTCTTAACAGAGCAGAAAGATCTCCTAAACTGGGAAGACTATGAAGAGAAGTGCAAAGATCAAAGTATAGATGATGCCGTAAGTCAGTCCCACCTCCTGCACAGAGCAGGAGAGCAGTATGAAACCAGAGTATCAGAAAGGTAGGGCCCGAGGCGAGAGGCAAGCGCTCCTTTCAGTCCTGTGTCATATGTGCTTATTTAAGACACCAGCTCTCCTGAGACTGAGTGCTTTGTCTGACCCATCCTCTCCAACAGGCATCTGCCCTGAGGCGGTCCAATTTTTACAGTAGTTGAAATGAACCAGAATGCTCCTAGTGTCTGTCTCTGGGCCAGAGCTTCCATGGCCAGGCATGAGGACTTGTCCCCTGCAAGCCCTTGGCTCTGGCATTTATTGCTTCTTGTCACACAGTTTAAACAGTTGTAGAATGTGTCGCAAGACAAAACTTTTAACTCTGGCCTTTATTTAATTTGACACTGGGTGAGGGCTTTATTGTACATCTTTCTTTAACAGATAAAAATGTGTTCAGTCTATATTAATTTTTTGTTCTGTACCAATGGCTGGCATTGATTGGTTTCAGGTTTTTTGCACTATAAATATTAAAATAAACAAACCAAGGTCCCAAGCGGTGGTCAGGGATTTTGCCAGACCATGGGAAGTAGTGGGCCCCAAGAGGCTCTGAAAACCACCCAGAGAAATACACTGCAGAAGATCTGCACCAAGGAGGGATAATAATCTGTTCCAGAAGCTAGAAAATATTTTCCAGGAGACATGGCAATTGCGGCTTGAGATGGAGAAATCGAGAAAGAGAGCGATGGACAGAGAGAAACCACCCTTTTTCCTGGAAAAATGGAGAAGTCTGAGAAAAGACAAGCCCCTGCTGTTGCAGGGTACTTATCCACAAGTAGAAACTCTGCTTGCATTTACAGAGATGCAGAGATGATTCTTCGCCCACCCGTGGAGTTCAGACAGGCAAAAGCTGGAGGAAGTCTTTGTTTACAAGAGAGATGACAAATAAGGCTGGTAGATAAGAATTAAAAAAATTAAACTAACCTGTACCAGTCTCTTAGACCCACAAAATGAGGGCTAGAGACGTCAATAACTCATCTGGTCTGAGTTTCCTGAAGCCAGCTGAGTTTCAGTCCTTGGAATGGGCCATTAGGTTTTGGACAGTCTTTCTCATAAGGAGCCCAATGACTTGACTAGCAGAAGCTCATCATTTAGCAATGCCTGGAGCTTTAGTGTGATGATAGCTTGACATGAAGAACCAACCACTTTTTTTGGTAATTTGGTTTAATGCTTAGTCTCATTGTTAAACATTTCTGATTACTTTCTCATTTGAATTTGCCAGGCTTCTACTTTCAACAATTGACTTTTGTTGCACATTTCTCTGCTAGATTAAGAGCTCCTTCGTCCATGACACTTTCTGCCAGGAGGGAAACATCCTCTGTAATCAAGCAATTTCTCATTTTTTGTAAGTCTTGATTCATCTTGACAGCCAGAGTTCTCCAAGTCTTTGCTATGGTCTTTTTCACTAGACCTTGCACAATTTTTGGGCCGTTTTCCACACCCATGCCAATATTTCAACAACATTCTAAAACTGTTGGCATTGAAACAGTCTCCCTAGTACTGTACAGAGGAATAAAAAACCATCCCTGCTCAAACTGGACTGGAGTAGTAAATTCTTTTGTTGCTGTGATTTTTCAATTGCTACCAGAAGCTTACATAGATTCCAGTCACTAATGAGGTCCCACTCTCTTAGGTGCTTTGATGTTGTCTCTTGCTCACATGCTTAAAGTCATACTGATAACTTGACTTGGTTTCAAAGGTTGAATCATTAAGGACATTTGTGAAGTTTTCACCCCTTTTCACAGCAGAGATCTGTCATGCACTTCTCACCTGAGCAGTTCCTTGCCAATGTGGCAAGATCAATTCTGTCTCTGTCTTACCCGTGACCTACTGCTGGTGACTGAGACCCTCCAGTCAAACTACAATCTAACTTCTTGTTGGCTCAGTCTGGTTATAGCTAGGTGGCATTGAATAACCTGTTGCATATGATGGCTATCTGAAGGGAACCAGCTAACGAGCTCTTTGAAGTGGCTTCAAGGACTGTGTTAATCCCTTTGGAAGAAACCACAAGGACACTGTGTATCATTAGTTTATTACAAGTATGCTATCTTGTAAAGCAGTGTAGACTTCTAGTGACTGTGTTCCCATCTAATTTCATTAACAATTCATTTTTCTGCTGCCTGGGATCCCTTGTCAGACAGACTAAGTTGCAATGCTGTCAAGTGTGCTGGTGACCTACTGTAACATTGGCTGAACACTCTGTATTGTTCTAGTGACCTTCTGGTGTTTTGGGATTCACTAAAAATGAGTATTTCTAGGCCAGGATCTTCTACATCGTCTCTGTAGGTCTCTCTACTGCAATTTTCCTAGGTCTGCTGATTTTCAAAATATTTATTCTGAGTCAATGTGTTTTAATATAGTCCTGCTTTATGAGTGGCAAGAAGGCATTCATGCTCATTCATTCATGCTTCTGACATTCAAATACAGATATGAATGGAAAAAGTCTATCTTTTCTGTGTAACCATTGATAATTTTATAATTTTTATCTATCAAAGGGCCATTTACTTCTTGTAGTATTCTTTGCATCCTTGCAAAGTAGTCATATTGGTGGTTATGACACAAACAAGGCTGCCCTGTTCTTAGCTGTCTTCATCTTCTTTTTGTATCTTCCGTGTTACCAAACCTCCAAACTTTTCTCTTTCTTTTACTGATGTGTACTTGATTTCACTTGAATATTGCTGGTGATGGGAGACAATTTTCTGAGAGATATTAAAATTTTCATTTAGTGTCTTTTGTGATGTGCTTTGAATATCACTAAATTTTGAAAACTTAAATCACAGTGAATGTTGCAAATGGGCAGATCACTTTAGATCAGCTTTTGGTCCTAGTTTACTTCCTTTTAACTTAAGCTTTCGTTCTGTCTTCAATTTTACCAAATTACTAAATCAGTATTATATGAACGTTGAATACATTTGTCTCCACCTTAATAGTGATGAGTCTTCCACCTACATTTTTTCCCTCAACATCTTTCAGTTCCAGGAAATGTTTTTCATGAAAATATGTCTACAGCTCATCAGCAGTGTCTTCATTTGCTCCTACTGACAGTCACGCTGCTACAGGCAGGCTGCTGTCAAATTTCAGTCCAGTGACTAATTATCTTTATCTAGTATAAAGAAACTGAAAGATATACCTCTATGGGCACAGTACCCTTTTGTTAGAAATTCTTTTCAGAGAAGAATCATCTTGTAAGGAAATCATACCTCTCCAGATATTTTTTAAAGGTAAAGCAATTAATCATATCTGTTCCTCCTTAACTCTCACAAGTTCTCCATCTGTGGCTTGTGCTGGAAAAACGAGCAAAATGGGAGGAGGGGTAGAGGCAGACAGATGGAGTAAGACTGACTAAGAGGTAGAAATAACAGTTGACTGAGGGCAATGAAAAGAGACTTCAAGGCCCTGGGACAGTTGGCAAAGGGATCACGAGCACAGGTGGTGATTTTCTTGGTTCTTCTGATAATGAGGAATAACATTGACAGGAATAGGCAGATCCATCAGGTCAGCAAGTGGCTCTGAGGTTGGTGAAGTCAAAAGAATTTTGGGTTTGCTGACCATGGGATGATCCACTCAACACCTGGTCTACTGCCGCCTGATGGGATGCACCTGTCTCAGAAGGGAAAAAGAGTTCTAGAGCAGAAGCTAGAAGAGCTTGTTGACAGAGCTTTAAACTAGCTTGGAAGGGCGAAGGGACAAAACCAGGCTCTCCAGTGATGAATTATGGGAGGGTCTACCAAAACTTGAGAAAACCAGCACTCATGGGACCCCTCAATCTGCCTCATGAGGTGTTGTCTACAGTGTACCACCCCTGAAATGTTTCTACACCAATGCATGCAGCATGGGGAACAAACAAGAGGATCTTGAAGCTTTGGCCCAGTCTCAGAGATTTGACACCACTGGCATAAGTGAAACCTGGTGGGATGAGTCCTGTGACTGGAGTGCCCTGCTGGATGGTTACAGGCTCTTCAGGAGCAATAGGCAGGGCAGAAGAGGCAGAGGGGTGGCACTGTATGTAACAGAAGGTTTAGAATGTATGGAGCTCACAGCTGGCAATGGCACAGTTGAGAGCCTCTGGGTAAGAATCAAGAAGGGGAACAAATAATGTGGATGTTGTTGTGGAAGCCTACTATAGACCTCCCAGCCAGGACAACGACATCAATGAGTTATTCTTTTAAGAACTAAGGGACACTTCCAAGTCAACTGCCCTTGTTCTTATGTGGGACTTCAGCTTGCCAGAAATCAACCAGGAGCATCACATAGATGGTACAGCCCAGGCCAGAAGATTCTTAAAAAACCTAGATAACAATTTATGGAACTGGTCCAAAGGGAATTGACTCAGAAAGATGCCCTCCTTGATCTGCTGCTTGTAAACAGAGTGGATCTCATGAGCAAAGTGGAGATTGGTGGCTGTCTTGGCCACAGGGGCCACAAAGTGATTGAGTTTAAACTGTCTGTTGACAGGAGGAAAAGTGCCAGCAAAACCTCCACTCTGGACATGAGGAGAGCAGACTTCAGACTCCTCAGGGAATGAGTAAGTAAGGTCCCCTGGAAAGATGTTTTTGCAGGTGCTGGGGTCCATCAGTGCTGGTCCCTTTTCAAACATCACCTCCTAAGAACACAGGAGAAAGAAATTCCCAAATGTCTGCAGTCAAGCAGGAGAGGCAGAAGGATGGCTTAGTTGAGCAGGAATCTTCTCTTGGAAATAAGGCAAAAAAAGAGGGTGTATGGCCAGTGGAAGCAAGGTCAAGTGACATGGGAAGAGTACAGAGATGCTGCTTGCCACTGTAGGGAGAAAATTTGTGCAGCAAAGCTCAGCTGGAGTTGAAGTTGGACAGAAACGTGGGGGACAATAAAAAGAGCTTTTTCAAATATATTAATAGCAATAAGCAGTTTCTGTGTGTATACAATCATCAGCTTGTTACAGCAAGGGAAAGTGCTGGATTCTGCACCTGGGATGATGCAACTCCAGATGTTCATACAGACTGGGGAATGAGATGCTGAAAAGCAGTGCCATGGAAAGGGACCTGGGGGTCCTGGTTGACAGCAAGTTGAACATGAGTCAGCAGTGCCCTGGCAGCCAGGAGGGCCAAGCCTGTCCTGGAGGGCATCAGACACAGCCTCAGCAGCCAGTTGAGGGAGGGAATTGTCCTGTTCTGCTCTGCACTGGGGCAGCCTCACCTTGAATATTGTGTGCAGTTTTGGGTGCCACAATTTAAGAAATAAATTGAACTCTTAGAGATCGTCCAAAGGAGGGCAACAAAGATGGCAAAGGGCCCTGAGGGGAAGTCATATGAGGAGCAGCTGAGGTCATTTGTTCTGTTCAGCCTGGAGAAGAGGAGACTGAGGGGAGACCTCACTGCAGTTACAACTTCCTTGGGAAGGGAAGAGGAGGGGCAAGCACTGATCTCTTCTCTGTGGTGACCAGTGACAGGACCCAAGGGAACGGCCTGAAGTTGTGTCAGGGGAGGTTTAGGTTGGATATCAGGAAAAGGTTCTTCACCCAGAAAGTGGCTGGGCACTGGAACAGGCTCCCCAGGGAAGTGGTCACAGCACCAAGCCTGTCAGAGTCCAAGAAGTGTTTGGATGATACTCTCAGGCATACGATGTGACTCGTGGGGATGGGCTGTGCAGGGCCAGGAGCTGGACTCAATTATCTGTGAGTCCCTTGCAACTTAGCATATTCTGTGATTCTACTTTTGGTTTTGTGTTTCCTATAACAAAGTATTCTTATCAGAATGGGGAGAGCTTAAAAAAAAGTTGCTGTTTACTTGAGTTTTAAGCCCCCATTCTTGAAAGCAGAAGAAATAGAAAACATAATGTATTTTTTTGTGTAAATAGACCTGTTCTGTGATGCCTCTGGCTAAATAGTTTTCTTTGTTGCAGTTGAAATTGAACATAAAATTGTCTCTTGTACCTTGCATACTAGTACTTTTTCTACCATGGTGATGATAGTTAGGGAGTTGTTAAATTCAAAAACAGGAATGTAATTGGATAAATAAACCTATGGGATCCCAACACATATAGAATTGGTATCCAGGTACTCAGCCAACTCAAACTGCAAATGTTTATGTAAGAAAAGGACTTGTCTTTCTTGTTCTGTGCCAGGCCTCTCAGTAATTATGTTCCAATACAAAACTCTTCATTCACCAATGCCATGCACAAGAACAACTCTTGCAAAACTCTTGAGCAGTCCTGAGCTCAGTAACAAGCATCAGCTTGAGTCATCTGGTACAGGTTTAACTGGAGACATAAAAACAGAAGCGAGTATGCAGAAGGAAAGGGAAGGGAGACAGGACAAAAGGCAGATTCAGGTACAAGATAGCTGAAAGCAAAGAGCCTGTATCAAAGCCAAAGCAACAAATAACCTTAAATCCCAGCACAAGGCCATCCTCAAAGGAGGGGACTGCATCCTGCACAATTGCTGACTAATGGTTCATGCTGAAAAGGTCAGAAAAAAACACTTAAATACATGCAGACAACTCTGGTTGACAGGACTCCACAAAGGAGGAATCAAAGTCAGGAATCCCAAAGAAGGTGTACATTTGTATTCTTCCCCAAGCCTCCTGCCTAAATCCTGAAGGCAGCAGGTTGGACAATGGGGTGATACCAGAGAAAGCCATCTGAGACTGCTGTTTTATTGCTGAAAAACTAAATGGTATTTTAAAGAAAAGATTTGGCTAGCCAAAATTGGAGGTAATGACGAGTCTTGTCAGAGCCAATGAAACCCTGTCACAATCCCTTATGCCAAGTCTTTTGCACTTCCAAAGTAATCACAGAGCTGTATCCGTAAACACACATAGAGTGTCTGCAGGGCCTTGGAGCAGGAATAAGGAAGGAAGGGAAAGTCATTTACTGTGGGATCAACAGTGTTTGCTGTCTGGCAGATATGGTCTAAAACATGCCTGGAATTGAAAAATTTATCTGTTGTGCCTTCGTTTGTTTTAAGAACCACTTGCCAAAGAAGATGCCACATTACCAGGAAATAACTTTTTGACGTGATACCATATTTTCTGCTGAGTTGTTCTGGACAAATGACTGGACTGAATACCTAGCTCCATGAAAACAATCAAGATCAGGCCTCTGATACAAGGGAGCTATTTTGCATAGACACAGGCTGCTTTGTAAAAGTATTTAGGAAGGCACAGTAAGCATAAGTGACACTAGAGACACCAGTGTCCTGAATGTTTCTACCCTATTTTGTTAAGCTTGTCTCAACATAAAGCTCTTCATTATATCCCAACATAAAGCCAATGTGAGAACAGCCACCCTCTCTCCTTATTTCACATGAAGCTGCTCTCTGAGCTAGACCCCAGGCACAGGGTGGTCCCAGCAAGACCCGATGAGAAGGTCTCTCCATGCTGCATTGTGGGCAGAATTTGGCCCATTCAGCAGGGGGATAAGAAAAATGGGCAGGTGCACAGTCACACCTTTGCTTGGTGTTTTAATTTGGCTGGTCTCTCAGACAAGTGTAAACAATCACTGGCCAAGATAAGCATGGAGAGAAGAAACATGCTGATGGACATGTGGGTATCTCTAGACTGCCTACAAAGGGAGGCAGTGTAACCACCTTCAGTATCAGATTTGTCTACTTCCACCTTGTGAGCTGGCTGTGCTTGTAGAGACAGTCCCACACTGGGCACGTGGATGGGACCCACACAGTGCTCTTTGTGGAATGACTGCCTCATGGGCACCACATCAGCTTTCTCCCATGTGTGCTGTGGCTGAATCTCAGAGACTATCAGTGCCCTCATTCACTGGCCAAATCCAGACATTCCTATGGGAACATGGTTCACCTTCAAGACACCATCCACAGGGAAATAAAGATGCTTGCACTGTAAAGGTGTGAAAAAGATGCTTGTCTGTTCTTTAAGGATAGAATACTGACTCTTGTTGGCAAAGTATAGGTAAAAAGACTATGTTTTGAACAAAGCAAGGCTCATTGCTTTGCAAAATGTTAACAGAGTATCTCTTGCTAGCAATTTTCATAGGATCCATTTTGGGCACATCTATCACATTTTCAGTAGGTTGTTAAAGATGTATGTATCCAGTACAGATGTTGGTTCTGACACAGTTTCCTTCTTACAGCTCTGGTATGATGTGGGAAAAAACCCTAAAAATCTCTTTTCAAGATTAGTGCATTCATGATGTCCATCAGGGGGGCAACAAGGGGAAAGCTTTAAGGATGGGGATTTAACTGGCATATGCTAACAGTGAGAATAACTGTGCTGGTATATCTTTTGTATCTTTCACATCTTGTTTGCAGTGAAAGAATAGCTATTTGAGTGCTTTCTTGTGTTTCACAATAACTTCAAGCAGAAGGAGATAGATTTGACCTGCCTCATCAGGAGTCAGCTATTTCTGAAAATGTTGTTTGGCTAGTTTGTTCCAGTGGCTTATTTGGCTTGTTATAAAAAATGAGCATTTATGCATAAACTTGGCAAATGTCAATTGCTTCCATTCTGGTCTGGGAGGTTTTATTGCACTCTTGAGAAGAGTGGCAGTTGGGTGAATAAGGCCTTTTAAGTCTAATTGGCAGCACAGGAGGGGCTAAATTTGCCATTACAAAGAGCAGCAATTTTCATGATTCTTAGAAGATTTGTCACTTAGTCTGGCAGGCATGCCCAAGAAGCCCTACTGGGATATTATTTTCAGATTCTGAGATAACAGCTTTGAGGTGACAGCAAGTGCCTGCTGGTATGGAGCATCAATCAGGACTGTGTGGTGGGAGTGACATAGGTTGGGTAGTTACAGCAGGTCATATGCAGCTGCAAATACCAGAGGAGACAAGGTGCAGACACTGGAGTATGAGTGACAAAAGGGTACACGACCCATTCTGGGAGGGACATACACCTCCATCTGCTCAATAGAGAGATCAGCTACATATGACCGTGGGCTGATATCAGTCTGTCTCCCCTGCTAATTAGGTTTTTCTGAACTAAACATGATGCTGTCAGGCAGAGTCCCTGAAGCAACAGAGGGAAAAGTTTCAATGGGCATTAGAAGTTTGCTTTCCATCATTGTGCATGGTGAGATTTTTTTCCTGATCTAACAACTCAGCAAACATAAAGCAAATGAGCAGATGAAATACCGTGAATTTCCTAGACCGGCTAGAAATGAAATGCAAGTAGTGGTGTCTGTGGGACAGGAAGCAGCCCTCTGTCGTAGCAGCTCCTGCAACTTGGTTAGCATTTGAAGGGCTCCAGTACAACCCCTGCTCTGTCACACCAGGGTTTACAGGCATGTCTGAAATGTCCTAACCTTTACAGCAGTGAAGAGCTCACAAGCCAGATCCCAGCCCTAGGACTACTTCTAACTTCCAGCAATTTCTTGTTGTTGATGGAAGTAAAGGGAATAGGAGCCAGAGCAGCAATACTAACCATTGTGACTCTGAGAATGAGGAAAATGTGCCCACAACAATGATAAAAAAATATTATGGATGCCAGCATCAACTGTAAGTGTACAAGTTTTCTAGGGGTAGAAACTTGTTACTCCTCTACGATAAGTATGCCACAATAAAATACAGCAATAAGAAATTACTGACTGAATTGCTCGAGATGGAACAGAGAGAAGGGGGAAGGCAAGAGAGGTAATGTTAATAAATCATTGTCCTGTCCAGTGGGCTTCCATTATTCATAGAGAAGGGCAATTACGAAGGCATACCACTGTCCCGCTTCCAAAGTTTAACATTCCTGTTTGATATCTGATCTAGCAAACAGTGTTAGGAGGTATCCAAGCAGCATGCACAGCACTTTAAATGATTAAGGGAGCAAAGTGCTTGGACACGTTGGCATTCTAGGCCATAGCTCTCCAGCAATTAAAGACATAGACACATACATACCTACACACGGATCTTCTTGGATTTTTATTGATATGACTCAAACTTGTTTTCCCTGAGAAGGGAAAATGACATTCCAGGCTCAGTGTTAATGATGTGAAGCCTGAGGCTGCTGTATCCCTGAAACAGGCGAGCTTACGCTGTCAAAATCAGAAGCTGACTCCACTTCTTTAATTTCTAAAGTGATGGTGGTGCTCTGACCGGACTCTAGCTCTCCACATCTAAAGAAAGGTCACTGAAGTGTTGGCAAGATCGAGTGGGCAGTTCAGAAACCGTCACCTCCTCACCCTCCACAAATAACAGGCTGATTGGCTCCAAATCCAGGACTCTAATCCCACAGGACAGATTCCATCCTAGAGATACTTTGTGCCCAACTCATGAATGTAATGCCTACCCTTGAAAATAAACCACAAGGCTACAAGCTTTCTTCAGCACAAAATTGCAACCACTTCAGTTTCTGCATTGGCATGTTTCCACTCCTGTTTCCCGTGATCATGGGAGGGCTGACCATGAATTAACGAAACAAAAATATTTCACATGATTGCATGTTTGTCCATTATAATTCTTGTAGCCACCTTCCTCAATGGTTCCAGTAACCTCTGATAAATTGGAGAACACTGTGCCAGGGGTCAGAGCATTAACACTTACCTGGGAAGCTTCTCACTGACCTTAGGTATGAGCTTGGCACCCTACCTTGAGCCTGAATTCCAGTTATAAAATAGGGATAACAAGATTGATCTGTCTCACTCGGGAGTGCATTTCTCTGTGTGTGCTTGTGAATATAAGGTTAAGGTCTGCAAATGAGATGCAAAATACAGAAACAACACTGGAGTTAATATCTTCTAGTGTTGTACACTGGGAAGTGAGAAAAGAGTTATATGAACTAATTGAGGTAGATTTTTATAAATATCTACTGGACAGAGAGTCCAACTGAGTGCAGAGCCAAGTATGAACTTGGAGCTGAAACACCACTTTGGCTTGCTTGACCTTTAGACTTGCACCTTTATTTATGGTTTGATCAAGGTTTAATCATTTGAAAGAAGAGGGAGGTGGCACTTGGAGTAGCTCTAGCAGTGACTGGGGAAGAATAAAAGCTTGTCAGGGAAAGGTACTTACTGTGTGCAATTTTCTTTTGCTTTTGAATGTTTCAACTTTCCATGTTACTTCTGGGTCACTTATCAAACCTCTTATGGGTTCAAAATGAATTTACAGAGCAGAGAGAGAGAGCTTACAGGAACCGGTGTCATGTCTATATTGTAGGTCAAAAGCTCTACTGTTTTCACTCTGTTGGGTCAATAGCATGGCCTTTCCCTTGCTGTTGTGTTCTGCCAGGGAACCTGGAGTGGAATTATGCAGATGGATAGTCAGGGTTTCAGCCTGCTAATGAACAAGTTAAAGCTGATAAATGCCTTTCATAGTATGTCACATCAGCTGGGGTTGTCAAATTCATAGGCTAAAATTTCTCATTTGCTCTCTGACCATTTAATCCAGGTGCTATATCTTTCCTGTGGCTTTTGAGGAGAACCCACAGAAAAGCATTCTTCCTGAGGAAAGATCCACTGATCTACCTGACCTATGTTGATTTCTCTTAGCATAACTGTTGTGGATATGTCAGTCTTTTAGTACAAGAAATCATGGGACTGATTTTGCTCCTGGTGACACAAATGTTGGTGATTTGTAACTCCAGGGACTATATGGAGCTACAAGGATGAGTGCCAGGCCCCGATAAGAATAAGTGTTCACCTTCCTTCAGCTGCCAGGTGTCCTGACAGCATTACCTCCTTCCTCTGGGTAGTATTAGCTCTGTTAGTTTATGACGGTCCCCTTCTCAGTAGTTATTGTCTCATTGACTTTAATTTTCTGGCATTCAGAACAGAGACACTTCCATTTTCAGCAGACAAAAATACACTGGATCAAGGCAAGAGGAGGTCAGTAACTTGCCATCTTTACCCTCTCAACTTCCCTCTCATCCTCCTTGAAGAAATTGTAGTAGCAAACACATCCACTTGGATGGTTTGTAATGGATACTAATGTTCCACCAGGGAGACTTCCAGAAATCAACTTACACAATTTACACAAAGAAGCTCACAAGTCACATTTGCACCACCTCTGAGCTTTAGCAGTGGCTTTGCAAATCTGATTCTTTGCTCATCTCCCATTTATTCGCCACATGTCTTAAGTAGCTTCTTGTTACAAGCAGGTGTGAAAGAGTTTTGAACAATCCATGGCAAAGTCTGACAATCCAAGTGGATTTGACTACATTCCATTCAGGAGGTTGAAGAACATTATGGTTTGAGGGACGAGGTCTTATCCATATCAGCAAGAACCAAAGATAGAGATCAGTGGAACAGGATGTCAATAGAGCCTTCATCTCCATTGCATTTGCACCCACTGATAACTGTGTCAACACTGGCTGGAACTTTTGTCTGGGCTATCATGCGGAAGTGCTGACATGCAGCACCCGAATGGAAAGGTTTCATGGTCATAGAGATAAAACCATGGGTGCAGTGTCTCATATCCAAAGAGGCTATGCAGTCTAATTCAAAGCAACCTCAAAATATGGACTGTCCAGGTCAAACCTTAGTCCAGTGTACACATGTGCATGCATCCACACACTGCTAATAAAATAGAATTAGTTCTCACATAAAACACTAAACTGAAAAAACACCCTTTCATTATGCTTAGGCTCAGAACGTTAAAAACTCCCTGGAAGACTTGACTGTGGCTAGTCTACTGTTCAAGATCAGTTATCCTGTCTTTGGCTGTTTATTTCTCTCACATACAGTGGTACCAGTGCTGCCACTGTGAGGTGCACACTGCATTCAGAAGATGAAGACCTCTTTTATGCTTTTATTGTGGATGTTCTGTGCTTGGGAACTCACTTGTTAGAACACACTGCTGAGCCCAGTCCACTGAACCCCCTAACAGAACTACCTGTATTTTGTCAGAAGGCAAACCTTTCAAGCTTGAATTATCCTCTCTCTTTCATGCCCCAGGAAAAAGTGCTCGTTTATATCTCATTTTCTCCAGTCAAAACCCTTGCTCTGCAAACTAGCCTCTGAGCACCTCTGTTTTAACCAGTGCTGACCTCTAAACCCCAAAGTATTCACTCAGTGGATATTTGGAATGGCTAAGTGAAATGCACCTAAGAGGAATACAGGTATAGGAACTTTATTCCAGGCTGCAGATCATTAAATGGTTTTACCCAGCTGACACTGGCAATTTGGTTTTCATCACTCAACATCTTTGCTTCAGAAGAACAAAAGCACAAATTGAATTTTGGCAATGTGCACCAGCACCCCATTCCAGAAGATGTTTATTAGCTGTCTTACCAGCAAAAGAGCAGAAAGAGGCTTTTCAGAGAGGTTTCATCCTGTCCTCTTGAGCAATCCTTGAGTCATTATCTCAGGATCTCACATTTCAAATACTGTAATAAATGAAACTATTCATTAGGAAACTGGCAGCCCATGGTCACCTTCTGATGTCTCTGACAGTGTTCTCAGAGTGGGCAGGCCTAGCAAGTCTCTGTTTCACATATGGGAACCTTTTTCCCTTTACATAGCCATAATAGATCCATTGTGACAGTGAAGATCTGTCTGGACTGCCAGTATTTTTTTGGAGATACAGGCTCAACATTTTCCTCACAGCAGTGAAGAATTATCTGTTCAAGACTTGGAAAGTCTTCTCTCTCTAACATCCTGGAGGCAATTCACCTTTATTTTGGATGGGCTTTTCACACTCTGGTGAAGTGCCACTGTCTGACCAGTTTCCCAGGCATGGGTGAAAGCTCCACTGCCAGGCACCACTACCCCTGGCTAGGCACGTGTCAAATTCTTTTTGATGTCTTTTGTCATCAGCTGTGGAAGAAAAACATGACAAGGTAAGGAAGATCAACAGGAGATGATGTTCTGGCTCCTAGATTACCTGGAGTGTGCAACTTGGTGCATGAAAAGACTGTGTTTTCTTTCCAACAAGGCAGAAAACAGATTTTTCAGGAGGGAGGATTATGAGCTCACTTCAGTGAGGCCAATATTTTACCTATCTGCTTCTGGAAGCATCCTGCAAAGTATCTGCAAGTGGAGAAGTGCTCAGTGCTATTCTACTACTGCTCCTGTTCCAGGGGTAGCAGAAGGCTGACTACACAGAGAAGAGCAATGGGAGCTTGCCAGCATGCTGAATCATTTTCAGATAAGGAGCTCTGTTCCTCAGGTTCTGCTCAGTGATTTCCTTGTTTCCAGGGTAGGTGCAGAGGTCATCATATTTTCCTAGCATTGATTTTCATAAGGAAAGGACTTTGTGGAAACCACATGCAATTGGCTTAAAAACTGATGTTACCAACACCTGTCATTCCTATTTATGTCTCATTTAATATCTGTTTACACAACGCTGATGCAGCACAATCTCTACTCTACAATATCCTTCCTATAAGCTAAACTCTGCCAAGAAATTTCACACAACCACATGCAGAAATAACCAGATAAATCTCCAGCAGAAAGGAATGAACTTTTTCGTGTACTTTTTGGTGGTTTGAAGGGTTCTCTCTGACCTTAATGCCCATGGGTTTGCCAGCACATTATAAAGACAGAGGAAAGTTCCCAACATGTTTGCTGCCCATGGACACACTGATGCAGGAAGTATGCCCAAGCCTCTGACCACTGCAACTCCTCAAAGTGAATCACAGCCTTAACTGCTTGGAAATATGTTGAATTCCTCTGTGCTGATCAATTTTGACCCACTTGCTGTGAATGACCAACCTCCTGAGCCTTAAGTTGCAAGACTGCACTGTTGTCCTGCAAGGGTCAATAGTGCTTCTTTTTCCCAATCCAAATTCCAAACCTTGACTCCCAGCCTACATTGATTTATAGTAACCTAAATAGCAGGACTCACAAGAATGTTACTTTTGAATTTAAAGGTAAGTGAAAAAATCTGTATTGAGCTACAGTAATACTAGCAGTTTATTAATGCTACATCAATGAGATCCATTCAATGCAAGCATGTAATTTGCCTTTTTCTTCCTAATAAAGTAGCTTTGACATGTTCTTCTGGTAGGCATTTGTTGAAGATGAGACCTGAAAAAAACCCCATAGCTGTTCAGACCATTTGACTCTATACATCTGAGCTATGTGATTCCCCTTTCCTGACAACAGAATCTCTTTTGCTTGTTACCCTCACTTTGCTGCCACAGATACTTCTCTGTAGCTTTTGGATATCAGCTATGGAAGCCATGCCAGCTTCTCCAAAGTAGGTTTTGTTGGTAGCTTGTCACAGTTCAGTGGTGACATGAAACACAGTTTCATTCCTGCATTTTGGAGCAAGTTAAAACACTGTGTGATATTTAAGGAGCCTTTGTCCTTTAACTCATAGCAGTTTGCTATCGTGCTTTGGCAGCTTCTTTGGAAACCAGCACAAAAGGGTTTTTTCTATGGAGGGCCTGAAGTCCTGAATTCCTGCTGCTTGTTTCTGCTGGGACATAGAGGTAGATGTTGTTGGGCCTTGCCATACCCTAGTGAATCCAATACTTGCTTAGAGCTCTGGCTTTCTAGCTGCTGCATGCATCTGTGCCCTTCTTTCCACAGTTCTTTCCATTACATTTCCCCCTGTGCTTCTGGCCCATATTCAGACTCCCTCTTAGATTGCCTCTGTCCAAGATTGATTTGTAAGCAACACCCAGGTAACTGAGGTCCTCAGCCACCTTTTAAGTCTGTAGAGAAGCTAGTGTAACAGCTCTGTAACTCTTGTGGTAGTTGTTTCTCTATCCCGTCTTCAAAATCCAAGCAATCCTGCTTGCCTCTCTCTTTCTTATGGTCCTCTATGTCCACGTCAGGCATATTGTGCTGCTTCCACACTGATCCCTAGCTCATGGCCTCTGAAAGGACTGGCAGAAGAAGGGGACAGCAGAAAGCCTTTGAAGGGTGTGCTCTCCAGCAAACAAGAGAGCTGATCCCAGGAAACATTCCTTTCACCAAATGGGTTAGATGACAAGAACGGGAAAAAAATAATTTCTAAACCTGCACCCCACCCAGAACCACCGACTGGCCTCCTGTCATTCCTGCAGGCTGCCACATAGAGAAGTTGGAGATAGAGGCTAATGAAGAAGGACAATCAAAGCCCTCTCCTACTGCTCAGGAAATAAACTCTTCTATCCCACCGGTAATGAAATATGTGCCTTTCCAAGAAAGACATTGCTAGTGCATTCCTACATAAGTGAGGGCCCACATCAAATCTGATAAATTCAGTATATTGTCTCAGCTTTTGTTTCCAAAGGACTCTCTGAGGTCTCAGATGTCAGGGACCTGCTTTTTAGCACTCAGTGGCATGGCTGCTTGGTATGGTGGGAGTGATGAGTGGCTGTTCTACCCAGATCATACTTCACTATGGCATTTCCATACCCATGTCAGGAAACTTACAAGCAAAACAAAACGCCTTTCAGGGCAAATTCCTTTTGTTAACAGGCAACCATATTTCCAGTAATGTCTGAGCAAGAGACAATCCCTGCCACAACTGCTTGGGTGTGGTCTCTGGAATTTGGAAGGATGAAATCACCACACATCCCACCACCTCACTCTCTTTGAGGCATTTCTGACTAGGCTCATATGATGTGGCTGCCTCCAATTGGAAGGGACTGGGATTAGTGATTCAGGAGGTCACTTGCAGTCCTGCAGCCCTTAAATAGTATGGAAAGAGTTAGTCTGAGGTAGCCAGTAGAAGGCAACAGTAATGGTTAAAAATGGCTCCTGGCCTGGAAGTGTGTGACTAGGGCAGCAGACGGGACGTTCTGGTCCCAGCTGTAGCTTAACTGAAATCATTAGTCTTTAATACTGCTGTCCTTTAAATCTGAGGAAGTTTGTCTCCTGGGAGTGATGTCTCTTCCCAGCCTCTGTAAGCCCATGTGATCTATGTGTATCATTGACTCATGCTGGCTACTGGCAGTCAGTCTGGATCAGCACAATGTACAGACTGAGTGATTCAATGTCATTAGAAGTGGCCAGTATACAGAGTTGTATCAGTTGCTCCTACGTCAAGATGGATGTACTCATGACGTATGCAATTTTCCCTTTCCTGCTCTCTCATTCTGTGCTGGGAACACCTCCCTGTAGGATGCAATAGGCATTGTTGCATCTTCTGGTCCAACCCTCTGCAGGGCAGTTACAGACTCAGGAGTATGCTTGTATAATGTAGCTAACTGGTTGGGAAGGCTGCTTTAGGAGCCTTTGCTCCTTCAAAAACCACAAAAGCCAAGCAGTCTAATTGACTACCACAAAATAAAGCCCTTCCCCTCTTTCCCACATGCATAGCCAATATTAAATAACATCCTCTTGTCCAAATTGGGACAGATCCCTGCTCACCTTGGGCACATAAAGCCTGGAAAGAACTTTCTTACACAGGATATTAGACTATAAATATTTATGCAGAAATATGTTTATATGGATGTGTTTATATTCACACGTAATTATGCAGCAGTGAGGCATTTTACAGGCTTGTCCTCTCCTTGTCTTCAACAAAGATTTCCTTTAATGTCTCGGTGATGTACCAATTCAATGTTTACATCCCTCTTTAGTGAAAGTAATTGTATGATGTCTGACAGCAGTATTTCCTGTCTGCTAGAAGCAGCGCCAACAAATTATTTTCATTTCCTTAAAGAAGAAACCTACATTTGTGCTCTCCAAAGGCAAAGAAAAAAAACCAAACAAAAAACCCCACGTATAAAATGTGTTTCCTGAGAAGTAATTTCTGGGCATGCAAGTCTTGAGCCCTGATGCTGAAAATTGCTATTCTGTAAGTTATTACTGCAAGTTCCTTCTTTAGCCTGCAGCTGTGAGTGCACGTACTAATAACTCAGCAGAATAATACATGTGGTAAGATATTCAGTAATATTCAGCTTTACCCATGCATTCTTTCTCCTCTGTTTTTGTACAGAGTTCCCCTTCTTCTTACAGTTAAGCCTGGACATATTTTTCTATTTTAAATTTTCCAATGATTTGTACAAGAGAGTATTAAATTGCTAAAGGGCATATTAAGTATTACTGCTCTGTTAAACTTGAATGAAGCAATGCAAGTCTGGAACGCATTTAATAAATCTGCAGCCTGATAAGCAAACTTTCTTTGGCGAATCTGACGTTCTTTTGCACTAATCACCTATGTGAAAGAGCTGCTTCTAATTCTTTTGTTCTTTTAACTTTCTCACCCCAGTTGCAGGCTTCCCCTTCTCTTGGCACCATATTATTTAAAACCCTTTCCACAGCCTTCAGATGAAGGTGTGCAGGAGCTGGGCACTTTTGAGACCTGTCCACATGGCTTCACTGGAGCACTCCTTGCTTACATTTTTCCTTCATTTTTTTTTTTTTTTTTTTTTTTTTAAAGTTGGAGAATGAGCACATAGCATTCTCAGTTTTGAGGAGGGCTCGCAGTGAGTATGTGGAAGCTGTACCAAGAAAAGACCTGTCAGTGAATGCAGGAGGAAGAGATCAAACCAAGCCTGGGAAAGCTTGGAGATTTAAGACTGATTATTTTTTTTTAAATTGTTATTTCACTTGAAAAGCCCATAGGTCATCTCCAGGGTGATTCACCCCCTTAATTTCACCAACAGGAGGAGTGGCCAAAAGGTTAGGCTCCATGAGGAAAAAGCTTGTGAAATGTGAGACCATTACAGTGGCGATATATGGTGACAAATGAGTTTTGATGGATGACAACTCTTCTAGTAGCCTTGTAGAAAGCTTTGCTTAGCATTTCACTTTCTTCTGGTAGTGTATGCCCCCGCTGTGTCTGTCCTTCTCATTCACTGTACCTTCTTGCCTCACAGAGCTGTTCTGGCCTGTCTGCTGCATGCTTCACTTCTGTTTAGCATATTAAATGAATTAAGCCAGGAAGATTATGAAACTTGCTTCAACAGAGATTTCACCTTTTCTGAGAAGCCTGTATAAACTCTCAGACCTGTCAACAACAAAGAGAATACCTCCATGTTTCTATGATGAAATCTTCTGCTTTCTCATATCATGTGATGAATAGCCTTATTAAAGTCAACACTTCTGCCCATGATAGTTTCTTGCAGAGCCCTAGATTCACGTTTGATCCTCAGCCGGAGGGAAACGCTGACAACAGCAGAGCATGTACACAGCTACACCACTGCTGTGCTCCTGGAAGAGCTCCTGACAACTACTTTATTCTTAGAACCGCCCCTGTGGTGAGTCGGTGAGAAGAAAAATACTCTGCTTAGATTTAATTCCTCTGTTTAATGTGCCTCTTTGCAACATCTCATAGTTTCATTTTAAATGATGTGAAGAATGACAATAAACCATGTGAACACTACTTCTGTGGCCCTCCAACCAAGAGTACTTCAGAAAACAGAAGCTCTTTTCTTTGTGGAAGTCTGCCTGCTAGGGGATGCTCCAGTGACTGATGCTGAGGGGCTGGCAAATTTCAGGGGAGTTTCTCAAGTCCCTTGACAGCAAAAATCATGGCTGTTCCCTCAGACCCCAGGTTTTCACTGTAATGCAGCATGGTGCAGTTGTATCTGCATGGATTCCCAATTCCTTCTCACTGGGCTGTTAGCAGAATGATGCCTGTAAAACAGCCCATTTCTCACTGCTCGTCCACGTGAGAGTCTATCCAGTCTGTCCAGTTATGCGCCTCTGTACTCAGCTACCACCTGGGCACTCAGCTGGGGAAGAGAGGAGGGTGAACAGGCAGAGGAGATGATGGGGTGTCTGCCAGGTAGCAGAAGGATAGGACACAATCTTCTATTAAGGAGAAGGGCAAATGGTGACAGCAAAATGGTAGGTACAGGATTGATGGTTGAGTCCTGGAGCTTAGTGAGAGGAAATTGTGTGTCCTTCTCCTTTAAGGTGAATGTACAGTAAAGGGTACCCATGCTGTGTGTCAGACTGGCAAGACAGAAAAGGAAAGCCAGTCCATTTGAAGAGGGCAAGTACTGTATTGACAGCAGGAGCACAAGGCTCCTCGTGCTTTTCTGATGACACGTTTCAACCCAGATCAAGCTATTTAGGAGTGAGCTGCCTCATGTGTCACAGCCCTCAAATCCTTGGCCTCTGCACTGAGACTACCAATGAGAATGCCAGCTATGATGGTGGGTTTATTTTCACTGGACTGAATGGACTTCCCTCTCATTCCACAGAGAGCACGAGACAGCTGTAAGTTAGCAACAGCTTTTCCTTGGAGAGGGGCCCGAGGCATAAGATTTAAACCACCTAATCTCTCTGTGTGCCCATGTCCCAGGATCTATGTTCTGTCCAGACCAAAATAGCGAACAAGGAACCACGGGTGAGTTCACCTAATGAAAACTGCACATACTGCATGAGGTGCTGCTGGAGGAGAGGTAATGGGAAGGGGGGTAAATATGGGAGAAGGCTCCTGTTTAAAGTGAAGGAAGAGACCCAGACTCCCATTCCTGAAGAGAAGGCTGGGTATGTCACGTGCTTCTAAATGTGCCTGGCAAAGCTGGGACGATAATAGTGAACGATCTCTCAAGAGAGCAGTAAGATTTAGGCTATTCATCTTTTCTGGACTTTGATGTCACTAGAAGAAAAGTACCATCTGTGCAGAAGTTTAACTGTTCTTCCCACTGCCAAAAGTCACTGAGAATATGGTTTTGCAGGTTTGATGTTTGCTCATCAAAGGTTATTACAGCCCCGGCCTGGAAAGAACTTTTCACAGCCTTGGTTTCTTTGGTTGGTTCTTGAAAGCATGCTGTATATTATCATTTCAGTACTGAGCAAGGCGCTCCATCCCCCTTTGTCTCTACTCCAGCGCTCCCGACTTTTGCTCTGACCTCCAGAGAGGTGGCAGCTCCCTGGTTTTCCTCTTCTAATATCCCGCCACATCTCACACCACCTCCCGCCCGTAATCCCTTGCGTTTCTCGGTGCCCCAGCGCTCTCTCGGTCCGCTCCCTTCCCCCGCCACCCGGCCAGTCCTCCCCCTCCTCCTCCTCCCCGCAGGTACCCGCGGCCCGGCAGATGCTGCCGGGCGGGTCCCAGGGCAGCCCCGGAGCCAGCCCCGACTGCGACCTCCGGGGCTGCTTCGCCCCAGGAGCGGCCCCGTGTGCGGCTCCACCTGCCGGGGCGCGGCGGGCGGGGATGCCGCGGTCCCGGCTCCCTCTAGTGCCCGCCCGGCTCCGAGCCCACTGCGAGCGGCATCGCCCCCGGGCACCGTGTGGAGAGCACGGCTGGGGTTATCCACTCTGTCCTCCAAGGCGAGGTATTCCTGGGGGAAAAGAAAATAAAAAAGGAAACGAGAGTCCACCCCGAAAGCTCTGGGGGAAAGGAAGACCTTCACTGCTCGCATGAAGAATCATTTGTTCGCTTTCCCCTGCTTCTCATTATAAAAGCTATTTTTCCCAAAACAGGATGTTGGGCCAGGGGTGGTAATATAAACAGATGCATTCTTTGAGAGCCTGTGGTGCATTTTTGCGGAGCACAGGCTCCACATTGGAAATGCAGAGACCCACGAGGTGTGGGAACAAGGGACCGCGGCAGCAGGAGAAAAAAAAACCTTCCTCGGACAAAAGTGAGTCAGCCAAGAGCTTCCCTTGACTTCAGCACTTTTTATTGAGAAGCAGAGGGCATAAAGTCGAGACTGAGAGGTGAAGAAAACATTTAATCAAAGCTGGTATTGGCAGCTTGTAGAAGAAAGCTTGAAACAATATTATAGGCAGCCTTGCTTCCTTTTAAAAATGTGCAGCATTAATTAATCTGCACCAGCACTGACCTTTGCTGACCAGAACTAAAAGGAAGAAAGGACCCCATCCTTACTCCTTTCCCTGTAGTTTGGCTCCAGGACCTGAAAGACAGTGACTTCCAGGATTATTAAGCAGTTTCACCTGGATCCATCACTACAGGATGGATCCAGGCTGAATATTTTCCCCTTTGTTGTGTGCTTCTGTCTTTTATCATGTGTGGGGTTTTCACAAAGTGTACTCTCAGCATCAGGGGCAGGGAGAGTGGAGCCAGAGAGGCTGTGACTGGCCTTCCTGCCAGCTGCCTTAAGGATTTCCAGCTGCACCAGGAGTCGCTTTCCTCAACTCCGCTTGTATAGGGTTCTTCTGCTCCTTACACCCTGCCATGCACTTCATCTCTTTTCTGGTTTCTCTGCTTTGGTCTCTGAACTTCTTTTAAACTTTTTAGAAGCAACCCCCTTCTCTCTTTTGTGTCTTAAGGCCCTGTGGAGCTCCCAAGGGCCTTTGTTAGTGTTTTGAAGCTATACACATATACCTGCTAATGTTCCTATACAGTGCATAAACCAAACACATGCTGACTGCCTAACTGCAGTGCTGTGGTGGGAGCTTGCCATTGCTGTGTGTGCCAGCCAGGTTTGGCTCCATTTGGTTGTTTCAGATTGTGGTTCCTTTTAGGGTGGCACCTTCATACAGGTGCCATTGGTCCTGAATAAAACAACCATGTAGACAGTCTCCAAGCCTAAAGTCCCAAGAGTGCTTCCCTAAGAATGAGGTACTGAGTCCTGGTACAAGGTTCAGGGCCTGTCCACACCATTTCTCTGCCAGATCTCCTCTTGAGTAATGCAAATGGGAATGATGAGTAAGGGAGCAATGCTTTTTTTGACTCACAGGACTAAAGTAAACTGCTTTTGGAGGGACAGGCTGGAAAAAACAATGGATACTTGGGTTTGGTTTGGCTTGCTAGTTTTTTCTAAAAGGCTTTTTCATCTAAACTGAAATGACTGGCATGCACTGCAGAGGAAGGAAGAAGGGAAAGCTAGCTATTCCCAGGCACAGAGCACTGCAGTCTGGGCCTCCTCAGCAAAAAGCTCATGCAGTTTAACCTGCACCCATCCACATCTTGCATAAGGCTTCCTCTGCAAGCAAAACATTTTTTTTTCAGCATCTACTGTTTCAATTGAACATTAACACTGTGAGGTAAACATAATATTATTATCATTACTATTTTTAATTACTACTTGATCTTAAATATTGCTGGTAAGAGGAGTCTTCAAGGATATGACATGTCACTGCTGGCTTCACAGTACATAAGAGCTGGCCAAAACCTGAAGGGCTATTTTGAGGAAGGTAGGAATTACCTGTTGCGTATCAACTTACTTTTCCCAGCTCACTATCTGGCAGAAAAGCAAGGAAAATTTCCCCAGGGAAATTCTCAGGGCCTTTTTATTTCCAGAGGAAGACAAATTGATGTAAAGTCCCCCGGTGGTTTATAGAGCTACATTCAGCTGCTTTCCAGTGGTGCCCAGGCTCTCTTCTGAGCCTGGGACTGACACAGAAGGAGTGAGTTGGATGCTGAAGTGCTGGGTGCACTCTGAGCAGTGGCACCTCAGCTGGACTGTGAGGAGTATGGGGCACTTGCTGCTGGGATCACTGGGAGGCAGAGGAGCACAACTCCTTCTTGCAGAGACTGTGCAAAAATAAGGCAAATAGTGCTGGCGTTTGGTTTTGCAAAGTCTGGCTCTACCACAGCTATTGTGATCCCTGTTATTCAAGAATTCTACAAAACTGTACCAATTCTCATAAAAGTTCTGCAGAGTAGATAAATACTACACTCCAGCATTTGCGGTGAGGGGAAAAGGAAAGCTTTAAGCAATTAGGCTGGGCCACACAGCGATTCAGCAGCAAGCTGGGCTGCCAGCTGTGCAGGGCTCCAAGGCATCCATGCCTCCACATCCTCCTCTGCCGCCTGCGACAGCACTGGCATGGCCACCGTAGCCTGGGCAGAACCTGAGGGGGGTCAGCGAGGGGGCACTGCAGGACCACATCAATTTTTTTAAGGAAAGAAAGGATCTGACCTTCCTTGTGTTAGCAGGAGCAGCAGCTTTCTGAAAAGATGCTGACCCACAGTTGGATGCGTTTTCCTCGGATTGCTCCAATAAGCTTTGCTATCTGTTTTGCACTTTTCCACTACTTCACAGAGAAGTTAGAAGGTCTCAGCTTTGGTCAGAGCTGCTCTTGGCCAAGGTTTTGCCAATGCCTCTGTTCCCTTTCTTGCAGTGGGAACAGAGAAATGGACTGGCTCTCATCTCGTCTTTCTTGCTGGAGTTGGCTGCCATGGTGCTCTTACCTATAAAAGAGGAAAATGCTTTAGGCTCCTTTGCGTTGACCAGTACATGCCCATGAGGGTTCAGAGTAAGTATGAGAAGAAGCCCCTTTCCTTGGGCTAAAAAGAAGACATTTTTTTTCTTTCCGAGAAGCAAAAGCTTTTTTCCGTTAACTCAGCAGATATTGTTTTGGAAAATCAGAGTTGACTGCATACTAATTCCATCTCCTTCTCCCAGTTTTGGAGTGATAAGACATGCGTGATGCTGCTTGACACTGTGATATTTATAAGACAAAGTAGAGGTCAAATTTGCTGAACGTTTTCCAAATTCCACTGAGGTTTATCACAAAGAGCCCCATGCACAGACACAAGTGGCGTGACTGACAAGGGCTGGATTGTGGAGTCACTAGAAAGCTCAGTTTCCAGCCAGTGCTGATGGGCCAAATCACGTTCTTTGGGGCAAAACCTGCTGGAAAGCTACAATTAGAGCAGACTCTGGGCAAAGTTTCTAACAATAAACCCCATTGTAAGGAGTGGAGTTTTAATGTGCTAAGGAGCAGCACTGTCCTCTATCAGCAGTGTCCTGCCTGGGTCTGGTGAGAAACAGCTCAGAACTCAGCTGCTGTGGGGCAGGCAGGAGGCTGCTGCCCTCCCTCCCTCCCCTGTACCCTGACACCTCCCCTGGATCTCTCCAGCCTCTTTGGAAGAGAGGCGCTGCTGGGCTTTCCTTGACAGTTTCCTGTCCCAAGAAGTGCAGGAAGAAAGACTTTTTCCCACAGCAAGTGCTGACAGCACTAGCACAAACTTGTCGAAGGGAGATTTGGCAGAAATGCCCACCAGCTAGCTATGATTGAGAAACCTGCTCTGTTTCCCTCACTCCACTCTGACACCAGCCTCCAGGGCTGCTGCTGACACCAAGTGCCTCTTCTCATTTCGGAGGACTGACACTACGGAGACTTCTTTGCACCCTGATGGGCTCACCTGCCAGTGCATTTCAGCCTCCCGGCTCAAAGCCAGAGGGGACGGATTTGGCATTGCTAAGCCTCAGTTATTTCAACAGAGACAGGCCAGGACTCGCCCTAATACTCAGAGCAGAAACCAGATCTGGAGCAGGAATGAAGCTGACACCTGCAAGGTGGGCTCAAAATCAAGAACCTTCTGCCAATATCAAAGTTTAGAGCAAGGTTCAACAGCTCATACTCCTCCACAGACACTTGGACAGAGAATTACATCCACATTTGCTCCATCTTCCTTAAGATGCTCCTCAGAAGACACGGGCAAAAGCTTTAATGATGTATATTGTCCAGGTAAGGAAAGGATGGGGAGAAGATGAGAGGAAAGCATGGGATCTCTCAGCTGAGAGGCATGTGCTCCTATCTGATAGCAGCAGAAGCTATCCAAAGTTTGAGTTAATAGGTACACCAGGAAAAACTGACTACTTGGTGAGCCGAGTGAGAACTGTCTTCTCACTCCTCGTTGGTGTTGGTTGCTGAACAGTAAGGCATCTCATCATGTTCTGGGCTTTTAAGCACTGTGGAAAACCAAAGGAAAACATAACTTAGACTACATATATGAACACAGGTCTGATGACTTTTCAGATAGACCATAATTGCAGGAGAAAACGTGACCATATTCTTATGAATGGCTGAATTTACAAGATGTGATTTCACCCGCCCTTCTATCCGTTTATCAGCTCTTACTACTATAGGAACACCTTTCCCAAACATAAAGCCACCTTATTTACAGCTATACCATTTCTGCAGGTGTTTGTTATGGAACTGAACAGGTAAACCTTGTAATTCATCTTTGTCCCAAAAGGACATAAATAGTCTGCTGAAGGGCTAAAAAGTTATTCATATTTAGACAGTTAACTGAAAAGTTTTCAGAGTTTTAAGGTAACAACTCCATGTAACTAAAATTTTCCATGGTGCTTGTTTTGCCTTCTAAAATCCAGGATCAATTTTAGAGCAGAAAAGAAAGTCCAAGGATTAAGACACTTGGCTAAATTATCATCAGTGCTTCTTCACAACCTTCCTGTGTGACATTTGGAATATCACTTACCCACTCGCTGTATCCATTCCCAATGTATGAAATGGGGATAACAGCACTTCTTTACCTCCACTGTGGATCAAAAGGATAAAGATATTAATAATTTTCCAAGATGTTCAGACAATGTCGTTAGTGAAGAAATAACCCTGCACAGATTGACCTTGGGAAATAAACGTGGCGTATGGTTTGCTCAAATGCAAACTAATGGAGAAAGTGAAAATGGAAAAGACTCACAGCTCTTCTGTGAAGCACAGGTGCCTCATTGTGACTTCTTCTAGCATATTGATCCAGCATGATCTTGAGAACCTTGTTTTCTCTGCAGAATAAGAGACTAACCACTACAGCTGATTTTCTCTCCCTGAACTTCCCACCACACAAAATAGATAGGAGGCTCCCAGACGAGAAATCCCTGTGTGCTGTGGAAATTTGTTTTTGTGTCTGACATGAACTGCAGCCAGCTCTGTTTCTTTCCTGCATCTAAATTGGAGGCAATCATGAGTTCAACACTGGGACATGCAATTGGCTTTTGCTAAATGACAATGCTCCCATGGTCCCTGAGGTTGTCCAAAGTCTCCTGTGGTAAACTGCAATACTGCAGGAATACTTTCCCCAGTGGCACAGTGAGTAACTAAATATTACTGCACACATTAGCAGCACCACTATGCCACGGATTTGTCTCATTACTTGCACCTGGAGAAAGGTTTGTTGAAGGATCAAATCTGTGTCTTCTGTCAGTTCCTGCACATCACACACAGGAACAGGCTGTGTGCTTATACTCCACCATGTTTCTGAGATGGAATGGCAATATGAACGCATACGGAAGAAGTAAAACCCCAAACTAACAAATCACAAATCTGAAGTAGCATTTGATTTTGAAGCACGGTCTCTAGTTTTCCAGATAACCCAGAGCTGTAGAGTGAGCAGCTTCTGTAACACTTCTGGCTGGCTGCTTTATATAATTTTGTGTTTAGACCATTAATCTTAACCCTGAACAGCATCATCTCCATGTATTCCTGCTATTCTCTACATTTCACAGCACCAAGTGCCTTGGTGTAACTGAATTTTGAGGTTTTTTTTCTTGTCCATCATACCCAAAGAAGGAACAGAAGGATGACAAAACTCTGCACAAAGCACACTCCTACCATGCCTGCCTGACAGCAGTGTTATCAACTTACCCTTTTAGCCATGAACGGTTAAACCCTAAACCAACTCATATTCTTCCTTTACATACTCAGAAAAGGAAATCCACATATTTATATTCAAAATCCATATTAAGATAAACCACTGGTCAAAACTCACCATCTTATGCTGTGTGAAAGGCCAAATATGTATCTGCAGAAAACCTTCCCCCTTCTCCATCCTGTTGCCCCTGTAACAATCTTCCACCCCACTTCCAGTCTCTTCCAAGATGACAGCGTCAGACCTTGGTGCTGGGACACAACTATATGCCAGTGCTCCCATTACACACACACACACATACACCCACACACCCACTTATTTTCCGAAGCTTACAACTGAGATTTGAAGTTCACTGCATGCTGCAGCTTGGCATGAAATGCCATTTCTGGGCAAACCAAAGAAAATGCATGAAGGTTTTTCAGCTGTGAGACATCAGCAATTGATTTATGCTGGTGGCAATTTAACTTTCAATCTTCAAACTAAGATCCCCTCCATCCACTTCAAATATTATGCAGGGAGGTTTTTTTTACCCCCCAATGGCCATTTCTCATAAAGCTGCCTTCCAGCACCCTTTCCACCATATCTGTGGGCAACCTAAGCATTGACTAACTTTGTAAACCCTCCCTTGCAAAAGTGGTTCTGGTGATTCCAATACCACTAGACAGGCACTTCCGAGGCTCAGTAGCATTCTTGTTTCCCCCATGAAATCTGTGTATGGAAGTCTATATGTAGAAATGCTCAGTTTTTTACTCTGGTCTTGGCTCATGCAAGAAGACTGATCAACAGTGTTTTATGTTTGCTGAACTCTTTGCAATAAAGGCAGGTTCCTTAAAAATAAAACAGAAGGAATGCTGTGGTATTGTATTATAGCATTCTAGCTCTCAAAAATGTTGATGTGTTGTTTTAGGCTAATGGTCTAATGTCACAGATGTTCCCTTTCTTAAAGATCACCATTACCCTTAACTGGCAATTATAGACCTTTATTTTTTAAGAGGATGTAGATTACTCTTTGGCAGACAATGTTTGCTCATTTGATAAGAGGACCAAAGTTGGCATGCAGTGTGGTTTCCATTGTTAGTCAAAAAACATAGCTTTACATTAAATTTTTTTATATCAAATATTGAAAGGAGGAAGAATTTTACGGCTGGAATCCACAGATCTGTTCTCCAACATTCAAAATTCATGAGGTTTGCGAGTGTTTTTATGATACAACGTCCCATTCTATATTGTAATATTCAAACAATTCATCAAAGGTCCCATGGCAAAAAATTGCAAACAAACTGAAATGCTTCAAATAAACCACCAGGTTCACGTACCTTCAGTTCAGCTGAGTGACTTCTCTATATACAAGGAGAGAACATTTCAGATACTTGGACTTAGCCTTGCTTCACCAACACAATTTATGTGGAAGAAAAGTAAATTAAACAGAAACAAAAACCAGCACGATTTGTCACTGTCACTTGAAACTTAAGACTAAAATTTATTTTTTCCAGAATGCTGCATTTTAACAATTGTTGATTCTCTTTAGTGTTAAAGTACTGATTCTTCACTTACATTATAAAATCACTCTGACTATAGGAGCTTTTATGCCTGGCCATTAAATACCACATCCAGTAAAAAGCAGTACGTGGGGACTAAGTTGTCTCACCCCTGGATAAAACTCCTTTCTACTTAGCAGCCACAGAACACAGACAATGTACTTCAGGGTACTGGCTGCACATCTCAGGTGAGTAAAATAATTCTGACACCTCTGGATAGTTTGAGAAATAGAATAACCCAGGAGCAACCTGCTAAAGTATGACTTTCAGATGATACACTATGCCACATCCAACCCAGTTCTGCTGGGTGCAGCTCCAATGTCTTACCCACAGCTGCTGTACCCAGGCAGGAAAACTAGTGCAAGCAAGTGGACTATGGCGCCAGGAAGAAATGTGCAAGTTTTATTTTTAAACTTTGCTGGACTGAAAAATGGAGAGTCATATGGCTTATTGATATTTCAGGAGATAGTAGTGAATAAGTTAAAGAAGATTTCATCCCAAAACATATGTTGCTTTCATTTATATCTAAGCTAATGTACACATATATTTTCTTATTTTTTTAAGTGTCAAGCACCCACCTTTTTCTCCCCACAAAGATCTACAAGTACATGCATGGCACTTCCTACAAAGCTCTCATGGGCTAAAGGCTTAAAAACAATCATTTTTTTTTCTTCTTGAATAAGAAATATTCATCAGGTCAAAATATAATCTTTTAAATCAACTTCTTCCTGAGCAACCTAGAATTTGGAATGTGCTGAAAAGTTTCAATAAATAAGTCAAAGATTACCAAGCTTAAAATGTACCTTTTAACAGTTACGTAAAATATATTTAATGACAGAGAAAGAGGCCATGGGACTAGGAATATTAGATGCTATGTGCCAGGTAAATTTAAGAAGTACCATTCAAGGAGAGGCCAGGTTGATTGTTACGAAAAATACAACAACATTAAAACCTAGCGAGTAAATCATTAAACAGGTTTTGTATTTAGATTATAAGCAGTGATGGCTGAAGAAACCATTAAATAAACACATAAAAAGGACTTTACTGTAAGCAGCAGTGAACTCGCAGGAAGGGCGATTGTGTTAAGTGATTATATTCTATTAAAACATTGGCAAAAAAAGGATTCAAACAGAATTTCAGAAAGATAAGAATACTAGTTTTCTTTCCAAAATATAACAACTCCACAGTGTGTACACTAATCATTACTCTTTCAATGTAATTTCATAGAAACCACTTAAAATATACAATGCAGCAGATTCATATTTTAGCTAATATGTTAGTTATTATCTGTGCCATTTTCAGCTTGCTTTCCTCCACACATAGCAGTGCATTGCTACCATCAGTCTGGGATGTTAATAATGAGAAGAGAATCTTCTTCCTAATATTTTCTGTGAGTTAGCATCTTGTTTTAACACAATTACACTTTATTTTCATTCTCTGTGTGTAGGTAAAAACTGACTGGTGAAGAAGATGGGCCATAATGTTTATTAGCTATCAGCAGGCTCATGGAAGAGGAAAGTCTTGGAAAGCACGTTTGAGCTTATCCAGAGTTTATATACTTCTCCATCACAAAATAACTTTTGCTTGTTACTGCAAACTGAAATATGACCTTGCAGGTGGCAGCCACAGAATAGGAAGCAAAAATTGCTCTGTAGATGTTTGAGAAAGGATGTGGAACAGACAGAGGTGGATTGTCCTCATCCTGGAAAGCAGCTGACACTTCTCGTCCCTGCTTCTTTCCTGTGCTCTGGGGACAGAAATGTATTGCTATTTTCCTCTATTAGTCCAGCTTCATCTGGCAACAGTGGTGCACAAGAGGCCAAGGCCTCATGAAGACTCCCAAACTCCCTCCTATTCTGCTCTGGAGCAGATAGCCAAAGAGCTCTGCCCAGGGCTGCCCGCAGGTTTGTCACTTCTGCACCACCAGTCCTGGCAGGATGCCGAACAGCCAGCAAGTGTGCACGTCACAGGGAACCCCACCCCAGGGACACCCACCTTAAAGACAACATATTGGAGCTATTTATCTATCCCCTCCCAGCTTCCATTGATCCTCTTTCTCGTGTTGGCAGATAGTACTTGTAGTGATTAAAAAGGGCAACTTTCACAGTGAGTCTCTTAGCAACCTATCATTGAATTGCCTTTGGTTTCACGGAGGGTATTCTCTTTTCTTTGTTTTATGATTCTGAAATATTTCAACTAGACAAGTTGTGTATGTTCATATTGTTAATTTTCCTTCTAGCCATGCTAAAAGCAGGAGTTTGGTGTTTGCACTGGTGGGGCAGCTATGTTCAGCTTCAGATATGAACAACTAAATTTTGCAGTCACAGAAATACAGGTCATGCTTAATAGGAGTTCCCGATCTTTTAAGTTTTTAATGACTAACTTTTCTGTATATCTTTGAATTTGTGATCCATAAGAAGAAAAAAAATCTACAAATACCAATCCTGAACATAAAAACCAAATGCTGCACCTTTTCCTTTAGAGTCTAATTGAAACATACTCAACTGCTGAAACAAAACTCTACCATTTAGGTAACCCGGCCTGTCACTTTTAATTTGTCGTTGCCACTCACTGGCTTGGTAACTTTTTCCACTCTATGAACTAGTAGGTTTATCTGGTTCCTGTAACTTGCCTCACACCCACTAGTATTGATTTGTCAGAATAGCATCCTTGTTTCTCCCACGCAGGGTAATTTAAGAAGCCACTACCAAGCCCCTTTCTGAGCCTGTTACCCATGGATGTGTATAGACAAAGCAACGGTTCTGACCATACCACTGGGATACCAGCATGCTTTGGACAGAAAGAGGTACAGATCCCAAAGGGCTCACTGCCTTTAGTTCATATTGCTGGTAGTTAATGCCACAGTGTTGTGCAATGGAGACCTGTTTCTGGTCAAAGAGAGAGACAAGAGTCTGTAAAATTTACTTTTCAAGACTGCCTAATCTATTCTTTTATATTCTACAGGTTCTCAAAGGACTATTGTGTATTCCAAAAGTTATTTTGTGACAGATGGTAGGTACTTCCCTCTTGAACTATGCCATAGCAAGGATGCTATAGAGCCAACACTGTATAATGAATCAAACCTGCAAAACCAGGTATCTCCCAATGGTTCCGGCTTGTGCAAATGGTCTCTTGTGTTCTGTTTCAAATC
Organism: Anabacerthia variegaticeps; assembly: GCA_035583185.1. NCBI lineage: Eukaryota > Metazoa > Chordata > Aves > Passeriformes > Furnariidae > Anabacerthia > Anabacerthia variegaticeps. Next base: position 46,992,212 of record JAWWEW010000112.1, read on the forward strand.
TGCTGCGCATTAACTCAGTTCCTGAAAGAATTACTTTTAATAATAATTAAAAAAATCTCAAGAAAGCTGGAGGGGTCACCAGAAGAGAAAGGATAGCTCTTCCATCCATCACCTTTTATAGATATCCTCTAACCACTTTTCATCATCTTCTTCCTCATCATCTATCGGTTCCTCTGTTTCCAGGGGAGAAGGAATGAAGAATTCAGGTCCGGTACGTGGTTTCCTGATATGAGACTTCAGTCCAAACTTGCGCTTTAGCAAGTGGAACTGTTCTTTGACATAGTAATAAAACTCGTATTCGTATCTCATGCGTTGGTAGAGGATCTGTATTGCTTCTGGAGAGGGGACGGTCTTTTTCACTGTCACAGTCAGATTGCCAAGTTTCCTATGCTCTGTAAAGAAAGAACAACAAGCAACACGGTGGGTGCTGATTAATGAGACAAGACCTAAACTTTTTTATTAAAACCAGTAAGGCATGGCCCTACTGCATTAGTGATACAAATGAGCTCAAGCTGTCTCCTTATTAATGACTTTACTTTTAACAAGATGTGAGAAAATATAGATGTTTGAAGTCAGACTTGCATGTTTAAATATGGCTAGTTCATACACTGCATTCGGTATAGTTTGCAGTCACCAAAGATCTTAATTGTCACTGTTTATCTGAAAATGCAAATTAGGTCATATGAATTTTGAGCATAAACATGTAGAGTAACCCACTATCTTGCCTAGCTTTGGAAATTTGATGCATGTCAAATATATCAGGCACACTGCTGAGCTGATCTAACCGATTATTTCCTATGTGGCATATGGTGACCTGTCTCAGTTGTGCTTCATTATAGTTCAAATCTAAACAGATATGTATCAATCTGAATCCATCTCAGGCTCACACCAAAGCATTTTTGGCATCACTATATGACACCTCAATACTGGTTGTGCCTGTTAACTTTTTCATCCTATTATACTTGTTAATTGAATTAGACTCATCTTACTGTCATGCCCCGGGACAGGAAGATTTCACATTTTTTTCTTCACCTGACAACTTTTGCTTTGGTGAACTGAAATATAATGTCTTTGTTGTTGGCGAAGAATTTGAGTTACTAACAAAAATACTGAATTGCCTCTTTTCCTCCTCTCTCAACAGATTAATCTACCATTGGAGTTGAATGTATTTAAACAAGGTGTAAAGCAGACTCCCAAGGCAATACTTTTGCTGTTTTCTATGAGATGGTAACAGGTTGCCAGAGCATCCTAAGTATTTTCTTTTTCTCCAAGACAGAAATGTAACTGAAAGTCAACTGTGAAGAACAGAAAAAGCTGGAAGTACTGACCTGTAGTATCACTGTATCCCTTCTATCAACTGCAACTTTCTTTAGGAGAAAATGGAAATGATTGTTACAATAATGAAGTATTAACTTATATAATTAGGTTTCCTGAAAGCTCAGTGCTCCAATCCAGTAAGCCTCATGTGTTACTCTAAGAGAATGTGATGTGCATGGAAATTACTGTAATAGCCTCAGACTACACCTGGATCCAGACATGGCAAGATGAATGGGGTTGCATGGAAGTAAGGAGAGGCCAGTTAGACATCAGTAAAATATTTTTTTCTTGGCCAGGATAGTTAGGTAGTGCAGTAGCACATACAAGTTACAAAAGCTGGATCTCTGGAAGATTTTAAGAACCGATTAATTGATTCTCTCCCTGAAGGAAGCCACTTGACTAGGGGACATATTACAGCCATTTTCTATGACTAAACAAAAGAGATTAATTTTAATCTTGTCGGTCCTCATTTTACTTCCTTGCTCTTTGCTACACCAGCAAGGTCTGAATAAGAACTGTTTTTGCTTGTTTGTTTGCTTGTGGTTTTTTGTTTAAGATAATGCCTTGGCTTCTGCTGCTTATTCTTTCCTTTGTATTTATATCTTTTATTTGTGATGCCTCAAATGCAACACAGAAATCCACATATTCTACATGACTACATGCCATAAACGGTGGCAGTGAAGAAGAGGTGGATTTTAAAATGAAAACCTAATTCTTATTGTAACATCAGTTCTCCAGGATGGAAGTATTCAAAAGGGTGAGCCCATGAAGGATGGCAAAGAAAAAACTTAAAAGGAGTAAGCAGACAACAAAGAACATTTCATGTTCCAGTGGTAGCAACCAGAGGGAATCCCTGAATCAAAAGGTGATTTTATCACAGGCAGAGTTTTGGTCACGAAAGCAGAACAAACTGAGGTCTTTAAAGCACCTGCCAGCAAAGCTTAACATGTGTTTAACAGCTCTACAGAGAAACATGCTTTCACAACTGCTTATGCATAAAGCTAAGGGATGTATTGATGGTTCCTAGTAGGAAAAGTGAGTTGTTCTTGGGATGCCACAAGCAACATGTTTATCCAAGAGAAATAATCAAGACTAACTTTTTAGCGAAGAGAGGAATCTTAAGCAAAGGCAAACCATTTTATTTCAAGGAGTAATAAAAGAAGAGCAGGCAGGTCCGTCTAGCAAACACAACAGCAATGATCTTCAGACAAAAAGTTACTACAAGATTTTAAATCTTGAAAAGTACAATAGATGGACAAAGCACAACAATGCAAACATGAACTGCTGTCTTTAAATTTTAAAAGATGAGTATTCATATAGCTTAGGGTATCCACACCTATAAACAGATTTAATTTGCAGTCAATGGACACACATTTTCCTCCTTCAGAGTAAAAGAATTAAAGAAAACCAACAGAGAACATATTAATAAGACTATATGAGACAAGTGTTGTAGGGCTGGACATTGTCATATTCATTGTACTTCATCGCAACACACACATCCGGCGCAGAAGAAAAAGTTTATATCTGAAGTAGCTATTCTTCCTCTTGGTTTTGCTTACCAACTGCAGCAGAATAATTTGAAATGTAAGAAGAATATGATTCAAAGACAGAATATGTTGACTAGCTTACCGAATGCAAGTGTTCTAAATCACACAAAAAAAAAAAAGATTTAAAGTATTAATTCTACTTTGCATTTGTACTTTTAATTCCTTCTCTATAGGAAGATAGATTTTCATTAGTTGTTAACAATTAAAACATGGGGCTGTGTAATTAAATGGAACTTTTACACCAAACTCTAATTCTTTACACTGAAATCTCTGTCTCTAGTTGTATACTTAAGTAATTAAACAACTTAGTAGGCAGAGTTCTTTTTTCTGTCATTACAGTGATGTATGATGAAATATACTCTGTATAACCTATCAACTTATTTAGTTTTATTTTGATAGGAGTAAGATGATTAAAATATATAAAACCAGAATTAAAACCAGAGATGCAAGCTTTAATGTGCTGTTTGGCTAAGAAAAAGTGTAAAGGAAGGATAATGAAGTGCTTGCAGTTAAAATAGACATTAGCATAGAAAGCACTATCTGTAGTTAGTAAACAGTGTGAAATATTTTTTGTGAAAATATTTGGGTTCCCCAAGAGCTAATTCTTTTCTACACCACCTTTACCAGCAGACTGGAATAGACTAACAAATGTCTAATCTTTTTAAATTCTCAATCAAGTTGTTCAAGTTGCCATTGATGGGAATGAGATGACCACACTCCAGGACGGCCACTCTACTCAGCCTGTCCCTGGGTGAGAAGGAGACTGCTTCCTTGCAATTATCAAGCTCTTCAAGACATTCCTCTTTCTAGAGTTTAGCTCCTGCCAGCTTTGCAGTCTGGTTTTCTTTACAAACTCAGCAGCAAATACACACTACTAAATATTGCATTTATTAAGCTTAAGCCTTTATACTGCTTGCCAACTTTGTTTTTATTTCACATAAGTTATTTCTGTTACAGAAAACTTCAGTTAACTCACTGGAAAAAGCCCTTTACTTATACGGTCCCTCCAGGACTCTAAGTGGGAAAAGCCACTTTCACAGCTCCAGCTCCCTTTGGTGGCTTCTTCTCCCAGAAGAGAGAGGCACTTGTGCTCAGCCCAGGAGCACTGCCAACAACGACAAGGTGAAAAGCACGAGACTATTTTCTTGGGGGGACAGTCAGTGGGGGCAGGACCAGCCAAAGGCAATGTATTGGTGGTGTGCCAGGCAGGGAGCAGCCCGGTGCCATAAGCCACCTTTGCAGCACAGTTCTCTCCTCCTCTGACGTTGCTGTTGCAATGGCATAGGGCGTTTCTGGATGTGTGCAGTTGTTCTTTGCTCTGTGTGCCCACCGATGTCTACAGAGGCACACTTATGAACAGACAGAAACACCCATACTCTGGCAGGCTGCAGGAGCAATGTCAATTTTCTGGCTCCTGTCTTGTTTGCCCTGCAGCATCATCATCGGTAACTGCAGTGTGAGGTGCACATTGTTGAATGGCTTGAGTTGGGACTGTGCCTGCCTGCAGGCTCAGCCTTTTGATAAAACGAAGGAACTCTGAGCCTTTTTTTTTTTTTTTTCACTTCAATTTTATTTAGACTGGTTTCTAACCATAAATAGTCTGAAGAGGTCCTTTAATACAAATATGAATGAAATCACAGAACTGTCCCTTGAAGTCACCTTAAGCACCTCCTCATCATAGAAGAAAAAAGGAAAATTAGGTAGATCTGGCTTAAAGCCAAAATACCAATATGCATATGCTATATAATTCCAGCTATCCCACCAAAGGACCCCACTTTATGACCTTTGAGACAGCTAAGAGGATGGAGGGCAACAAACTACATCATTTACTTCTTAGGGCTATTTTTTAAAACTATGTTTGCTTTGGCATTCTTTTAAATTACCAAAAAGAATGTACTATACAGCAATGCAACCTCCCAGAGCAGCCTGCTCATACCTTGCAATAGACTAAATTGCTATGCAGATAGAGATGAAGAAAATTAAATTCTTTGGGGTAACCAGGTGATGAACATCTACTATTACTTTCCACACTCTCACTTTTTTTTTTTTTTAAACTAAGAAATTGACATTACTCACTTCAACAGTCCAAACCATAGAGAAAAGTGGGTTTTATACTTTGTGGCTCAAAAAACCTTGAATTACCATATTTAGACAAAATGGTCTTAAAGGCATTCTCCACTTCAGAAGAGAATTTTGGAATGACATGCTCTCCAGCGTCCTGCTGTTTTGGCGGGTGTGATGCAGAGGCTGCTCCTCAGTGTTGCTCCTGGATGAAGCCACAGGGAGCCCAGTGCCCTTGGCGATCCAGTGTGGAGAGGTGAGCGAGGCTGGAGGCAGTGCCGGATGGCTGCAGGCCAGCAGAGCTGCGGGCTTGCCTGGCTAACGCTCACGGAGGTAAAACTCCACGCTGAGCTCTGCTGCACTTACGGCTGTGCGAACATGATGGCTGTCACAGATAGAGCAAACTCATTTCCTGGAACTACACAGGGAGGCCCCGCGTTTCAATCGCATGCAGCTGAGCTACAGCACATACCTACTTCTCCACAGTTTTAAATGGCAATAAATGTATGTCACTGCGGTTAGATGTGACGTACGCGTCGGCGAGGGCCTCTGGTTGATATGCCTCCCAAATGATTGCTGTGGCGCTAAACAGGGCTCTGATGGCTACGCTAGAAGTGACCCCCCCACCCCAGGATATCAAACTGCAGCTCAGCAAAAAATTGCCTGGCACAACTGATCTGCTCTTCAAACTTGAAATTTTTAGCCTGGCTGTTGAAGGATATCTGGGGTTTGGGGATGGTTTGGGGAGAATGGAAGAAACACTGATGTGCTGGGCTCACGTGCTGTCTTTTTGAAGATCACAGGGCTGCTGCTACTCCGGAGTCTCAGGACTGGGGCAGGTCCCTGGTTCCAGGACAGAAGAGGAATGGTGCACTGTAGCTGCACTGCGCATTGGAACACCTTGTGTAGGCTCATGTTTGCTAAAGTGAAGCAGGGATGGTGGAGAAAACCTAACAGAGTCACCAACCAGGCAGAAGTGTATTAAAAATATCAAAGATGATGGAAAAGTAAAGTAGTAATTCATCTCATAGCATCTACTAGCTTTACTTGACATACAATGATTCCCAATTATTAACCTCCTTACTTCTAGCTTACTCTATTTTGCCATGCATGTCAACAAAACACAGTGTAAGTTTTAACAATATGGAGATAAAGGTTAGATACTCATGTGCATACTGAGGACAGTTATACAAGGCTCACTAGAAATACTTGCTTTGTTTCACTACTTCATCCTGAATTACTATGCTGATTTGCTGACGTGGAACAACTCCTAACTCTAGGGGATTAGGAGAACTCTAGCACACTGGCACACAGCAATTTCCTGTCTCCTAAACTTCAGATATGGATCTCTCTGAAAGGACAGCTCTCCAGAGGTCAAGAAAACACCTAGAATTTCAGAGATCTGCAATCCTAGGCAAATGGAATGTCCTACTATTTATCAATCAGGGATCTTGAGAGCAAATACACCAGACTGTAATTAGCACAGACACTGCAAAATTATGTGTCAATGACAGAGACTGAACTAGATGAGCCAGCTACAGCAAAAGCTACTTTCTTATGACTGCAATGAATAAAGAAAGCAGAGGGAAGAATAATCTCACTATTAACCTAATACAATTTCATTATTTATATTAACATAGACAATATGCAGGAAGCTCTGACAATGATAACCTGGCAGAGAAAAATGGAGGGATGCCAAAACAGAGATTAGCCAGGAAGAGCTCACAGAGATAATCTGAAAGACATGTAATCAAACAACTACTCATGCTCAAGGATGTAAAGATCAAGCAAGCATGGCATAAAATCATAACAAGGAAGAAACATGCAGAAGAAAGAAAAATAAAGTTAGTGATAAATGAAAAATATAAGAAGTACCTTGGGCCAATATGGCCTTAAATAACAAAATAAGCATCTTTCTATAGCATGAAAGCAACATATATTTGGAATATATGGTAGAGGTCAACATTGCACTGGTCTGGCTGTCAACTGGACAATGCAACAGTGACATGCATTCAACAGTACTCTGACACATTACTTAAGCTATTAAAGGCATTATATCACTACAATGAACACTCGCCTTAGAACACACTCAGCAATGCATATATATAACTTTCCCCATACTTTGTAACAGATACTGCTCATTCATTTGTCATGAAATCTCTAACTCTCCTCCTGGAAACTTCATGGTTTTATGCCATTGCTCCTACCAGTAACAACATGGATTTCCAGCTGCTTGGGACACCTCAGCCAACCCTCCTGTACCACACACTGCCTCTGCTGCTGCCACCAGCCTGGAAATGTGCTGTGTCTCACACAAGATCAGATAACAAATCTCAACAGGATCTTCTAAGAGACTCTTATTTGGTGCATTTTAGTGTTACATTCCCAGTTCAGGTAGTTTAATGCAGAAGAAATAGAAAAGCTGAAAAATAACCCACACTGGAAGAGCGAAGAGGCAGATTCCTATGAGAATGTGGTCAGGTACTTTTATAGCCATTAAGCAACTTGTAAGTTGAACTAGACAGAGCTGGAGGTGCCAAAACCAAAGTCATCTGCAGAGGAAATGCCAGGACAGTCTCGTTTGAGTTGCCGAAAGAACTGCTATGGTTGCAGTCCATATGCCATTTCTAATGTATCTTTAATAGCTGTTTAAGTGATATTAAATGAATCCAGTCAAATCTGGACTTGACAAAACCACAATTAAAAAAGAGGTTCTTACAGATCACTTGTGAACTGTGTTGCATAGCAGGTTATGCAGATAATAGCATTATTACTGTTTTGCAAAGCGAAGGGAGAGTCGCAGTGACCAAGACAAATTTCAGCAGTGCTTACGAGCAGGAAAAGCTTCACCACAGCTATGTCATGCAGAAAATCTGCAGAGATATAGCCCAGGACTTGAGAATCTAGAGCAGGCATATTGCTTTTGTGCTTCAAGTCACAGTACACTGCTATCTGTGATCTTTGTCCACAAAAAGGAAGTGATGGAAGAGGCATGCTGTGCAAGCTAAGATGTCCAAGAGGGATGGAGAGAGGTAGAGGTATCTTTATTTCCATATATAGTATTGGTGAGTGAAACAATGGCATATAGCATCCAGTTCTGTAACCACATCCTAAATCAGACAGAGTATGAAAACAGCCTCAGAATGAATACTGGGGTTGAAAGGAACACTTTGGAGAAAGACGATAAATTTGTTTTGGTCAGCTTACCAAAAAAAGGAGATTGAGAGGTGACTTGTATACAGCATCTGAATATTTTCATGATGAGAAAATTACGGGTACTGAAGGGTTGGAAGGAGAAACCAGACAAATGTGTACTTGAAGTAAGGCACAGCTTTTTTAAAGCGGTGAAGGTGATTAATCTCTAGAACAAAACAAAACTAGTTGATTTGCTATCACACAGTATTTCTGCATCAATGCTGGACAACTTAATGAACTCCTGATAGCGGTCTCTATGTAGAAGAGAGATCATGTGGCCTGTAGCACACAAGAAGCCAAGCTGAATGACCTAAAGATCCATTGTAGCCTTTCCCAGATGCAAGTTTCAGTATCCAAGCCAGGAGCACCACAGTGCAAAAAGTGCAAAAGCCTTTTTGTCACTGCCTTTGAGATACCTCAGTGTGAATGCCATTTTTGGAAGATGTTTGAATATTGGATTAGCTACAATTTCCCGCTGTTGACTGCTTAAACCTAGTGGTAACCACACCGTAGTATAAGGACTTGTAGGAATGAGAAGTAACCCTACATTTTTTGAAAAAATAAGATGTTTGAGAACATAGCCTTAAAAATTATTAATTCTAAGTGTGGCCTCTTCCTGTCTTCCTAGAACATATATACGACTGCTCCTTTCATTATATAAAAACAACTACTGAAATGAAAAATTAAAGCAAAAATACTAACTAGGACTAAGGTAATGGCTAATAATAAAATTTATCCACTATCAAGGTAAAACCATGATTGATAGGATATACAGGAATGAGAAGATGTATATTACTGTACAAAAGCTCATATTAAAATGAAGGGAAGGAAAAAAAAAAGGTGCTATCAGTTCTTTTCTTCCTTGAGAGAAAGTTGCCAATTTTAAGAAGATTTTCTCTCAACTATGTCTGCACAAAGACAACTGGAAGCCCCAGAATCATTTTATTTCTTATTGTTGCAAGCTACAGGCAGTCAAGAGAAAATTGTCTCTTTTGCCCTTAGGTTCTTTTGTGTATAATGAGTGGCTGAAGGCAGCCAGGGGCTGAGGCACTGCTGAAGAAGGAAGAATGTTACCAGAGCAGAAACAACACACTGTTCCTTTCAAGTTCACTCCCACTTGGCCCACAGCCTGACTGCCTTGGCCAGCTGCCAGGAGATCGGGACAAAGGCTTCCTCCTCTGGCCAAAACCGAGGAAAAGGGTCTGTTGTTTAACACAGGCAGACTTGTTTCAGCAAGAGAAAAAAAATAAAAAGAAGGGGAATTATATTAACTGGAAGCCCTGGGAGAGGAGAGTAATCTCATAGTGTGGCTAATGCAATTCTCACCTCGTGCTTTTCCTGGAGAGGGAATGTCTTGATTCTCTACTGTTCAGGCTAGAAGGCAAAGTATAATGTCTCAACAGCCCTAGGCCCTAAGGCTGCCAGGGTCTTCATGTTCCCTGCAGTCACCATGAACCAGAAACAATAATGCATCTTTACCTTCTTCCAGGAAGCTCCAGGCAATCCCGTCTGCCCTCCATGCCTGCACTAATAAGCTCATGTGAAGGGCAAGCATCCTCACTCACAAAAAGACAGAAATTTCTGTGTACCTAGCAGACCTCCAAGAGTCTGACAGATAGATAAGCCAAAAATATAGCTAACTCAGGACTTCACAGTGACCAAGGCTCCTGCTGGATTTCCACAAACTCATTAAACTCGAGTCAAGGTGAATTCATGCCTGGGCTTTTCACTGCCTCTGTAACAGCCTGCAGCCCTGGTCTGCAATGAGGAACCTGGGACACTTGGGATTCACTACAATTTGAGGCTCTCCTGGAAATCTCTGAGGCAGATGCTGTTGCAGAGGTTACAGAAATACAGTGGCTCTTCGTGCCAACCTCAGCACTTCTTTAGAACAGCCACAAGCGAGGGATGGGGGCTTGGAAAAGGCAGAAGAAAATCCCTAGGTCTCATGTGACCTGTTTGATTCTGAGCACCAAAGCACTACCTCAGAGGCTGTGTCACAGGATGTAGTATCTCAGTGAGCTGTGGCAGGAGGCTTCCCCTAGCAATTCTTTATATGTCTGAGAGGTTTTGGAAGCAGACCCCAATTCAAAGAGAAGTATGATTTTAATCTTCTTGAAATAATACAAATGAATACGGGACATTTTTTAGGTGCTTAGAAGCTGTTCAAACACCATCAAGATTTACACATGTATGTACTTGCTCTATAGTCCAATAGATTTTTCTCCCAAGGGAGGGGGGAAATAGCATTTCTGACATACTTGTGAAACTAAGATCTTTGAAGATGAAAGCCTTCCTATGTACCCCATGCACCTGTACCAGTCAGTAACAAGGAAAGCTGCCCCATAGTACCTTTCACCTGCTTCAGTGACTGACACAATCAGCTCCAGCACACTCTGACTATTCTTGCTTGTACATCAGCACCAAGAACAACCCACTGAGGAACCAGAGCCTGCTAAATGATCTCTTTAAATTCAACTCACGTTTAACATTACTGTGCTGACAGGGAAGACTTACGTGGACACATAGTTCTGCCATCTATCATCTTGTTTACAGGAAGTATATTCTCAGTAGCCTTAAATATTGTTTTTTAAAGGACTTAGCTGAGTACCATAAAAGCACACAGGAACTGTAATGAGAGACTTAGAGGGTATGAAAAGCCACTGTTCCTGCACTTAGTTCTGCAAATTGTCTTATGTCTGCAGTGTTTCAATCAGTAATTTCATGTCAGTGTTAGAGATGGGTTAGTGTAAAAGTTTCCAGGATGGTCTGCATCTTAGTTTAATGACAGTACTAGACCTGATATAATGACTACTGTGCTTGAAGGTTACACTGCACAAAACTTTCCCTTGTGATTAACAAAACAGGAGATAACATGACCTGCTGTCTTTTTCCATTTCAGTATTTATGGGCACATGTAAACTTTAACACCTCTGAATGAGGATAAAATGAGACAGAAAACAGGAAGGATGTGACAGCAATTAGGAAAAGCTCTTGAAGATAAATCAGTTTTGGGAGGGAGCAAGGTTACTAAAAGGAACACTAAACCTGCAACAAGCTAGGCTTTTGTTGAAGAACATTGCAGTTTTCTACACTGCGATTTTCGGGAGTGGTAGAATAAAGGTGCTGAACATTATGAAAAAGACATGCAACTTTAAAAGTTATATCAAGATGAAGAGGGGAACCCTGTTGAGGTGGGTTGACCCCAGTCAGCAGTCAAGCATCCATGTGGCCTCTTGCTCCTTCCCCCTGCCCCACAATGGGAGGAGAGAGAGAACAGGAAGAATTAAGGAAGAAAACTTGTGGGTAGAGATAAAGACAGCTTAAAGGGGCAGGGGCAAGGAAGTTATGCAAATGACATCCCTCATCGCATCTCCCAGTCAGTGTCTCAGCAATGGCCACCCTGAAAGCCAAAGACCCCGCTCTTCTTGCTCCACCTCTGCTTTTATTGATTGGTGACCATGACATTATATGATATGAGCTGTCTCCCCTCCCAACCTCTTGCCCATCCACAGCCTACTAACCATGGGGCAGAGGAAGAAGCACAGAAGGCATTAATGCTGTGTGAGCTCTATAAGTAAATTTAACTTATCTGATAATGTAACAGAAAAAATACCATTAAGAACCAAAAGTTAACATTTCAGTGCCCAATTTCAACAGCTATTCCTCAAAACAAAAAATCTGATTCTGAATCTAAGAAATCCTATTCAATTTGCTAAGCTTACTAGAAGAATATTTTTTTTTCAAAACAGAATATTTTAATGAAATTCTGTGGAAAACATGATGGAAAAGCTATCTGAGAGAATGGTAGGCTCAGGGTTTCCATAGTAAAAAGATAATGAAAAAATAAATAATCAAGCCAGCTTTATAAAAGCCTGTCCAGAAAACTGAAAAACAGCTTTGGGAGACATGCTGTCCATTTATGTAGAAGGGACACTGACCATGTTGGATGTGTATATGCACTTCCACATGGCAACAGGGGCTCAGTGCTCAATTGGTAACCAATACACACAATCAGGTTTTGTCTTAGAAGCATACAATCATTAAAGTTAGAAAAGACCTCCAAGATCATCAAGTCCAGCCTTGACTGAATACTGTTATGACAGCTAAACCATACCACTAAGTGCCATGTCCAGTCTTTTCTTGAACACTTTCAGGGATGGTGACTCCATCACATCCCTGGGAAGTTTGTTCCAATGCTTAACCACCCTTTCGGCGAAGAAATTCTTCCTGATGTCCAACCCGTACCTCCCCTAGCGCAGGTTGAGGCCATTTCCTTTTGTTGCTAGTTGCCCAGGAAAAGTGGCTGACCCCCACCTGCCTTCAACCTCCTTTCACACAATTGTAGAGAGCAAAAAGGTCTCCCCCAAGCCTCCTCTTCTCCAGGGTAAACAGCCCCAGCTCCCTCAGCCACTCCTCATAGGTCTTACCCTCTAGACCCTTCAGCAGCTCCATTGCCCTTTTCTGGACACACTCCAGCATCTCAATGTCTTTCTTGTAGTGAGGGACCCAAAACTGAACATAGGATTCGAGGTGTGACTTCACCAGTGCTGAGTACCGGGAGGGCACAATCACCTTCCTGGTCCTGCTGGCCACACTATTTCCACACACAGGCCCCACACACAGAGGCCAGGAATGCTGTTGGCATTGCCCAATGTGCTGGCTCATGCTTGACTCCTGTCAACCAGCACTCCCAAGCTCTTTTCTACTGGACCACTTTCCAGCCAAAAAATCTATTGGGGAAGTTGCCCACTGCAACCAAGTGAGCACTTCAGGAGCATGGAGCATCGAGGGAGGAAGGGAACACCTGGCCTAGGCAGTCAGAACAGCCAAGTCAACCCTGGCAATCAATGGGGCGAGAGATGTCACAGCCAGTCTTAGTGCTGAGTATATGGGTCCCAGAACCCAATTCAGCGTCCAGATGGATGCCAAGTTCTCCTGTAAACCCACAGTATTGGGAATATGAAATTGCGACTCCGAGCTCTTTAAAAACACATTCCTCACAGACTACTCTAGTATGTCCTGTGACTATGGTCATCAGATTCTAAATAAACACAGTCACCTGGGCACATCAAGTTCAGCTGAAACTTCATCCATCTGCTTGCCACAGTGGCTGACAGCATTTCTGGCTGGGTCCCAGAGCATTTAATTTTATTAAGTACTGAAGAAACGAAAACCACTAAACTGAGTAAATATAGAGTCCTCATAAATATAACTACTTTTTTTTTTTTTCATTTTGTTTGAATAACAGCAGGAAATGAAAAACTGCATGGCTAAAGGAAGTGAAGGGACTATTTATGTAGCATGGGAAAAATTAAACTGAGATTCAACACTTTAAAGTGGGCGACATCTGTTTATCAAAATACTTTTGTTATATCTCTTTTGGTTTTGGTTTGTTTTTTTTTCCCCCCTACTAAGACTCAGAAACAGGGATAGAGTGCTAGATTCATCCTTTGATTTTAGTTGCAATTTGTGCAAGTTCTGCCACTATTGCAAAATCAAAATACTGGTCTGGCATTGCCAATTGCTAATAAAATATACCAATGTCTCATGTGCCATGTCTTCACTAAATTACTCACACATGTGTATACAGTATGAAAAGATGTGTGGGACTGGGAGTCTTTCCCTTTCTGCACATGAGATACAAGTGGTTATGCCCTAACTTTTTATTTCTGTTAAAATAAAGCCTGTTGAACAAGTGGGATGTACCCCAAGATGTGGTCTGGAAGGATAACAGAAGCCTGTGAATTGAACAGCTGAATTTAGCAAGGACTCAAACCATTGATTTCTACAAGTAGCTTGCAAAAACATGCACCAAGGAAAATAATTTTCAATGATTCAAAGCAGAACCTTTGGCTAAGTGTAAGCCTGCCCTTAAAATAGGCTAAATAAGGTGTTCTGCAACTGTAAAAGGTAGTGGGGCTTGCAGCAGAAGGCAGTGCCAAGTAAATTCTGAAATTTAATATATAGACAAATATGCTTTGCCGTTTCACTGCTCTTCTGTCAGTAAAAATGGGAACTAAGGTCATAGACTTTGCTCCTGGAACCATTGCAGAAAAAAAATACTGGGGTGCTAAAAAAACCCAAATGAACCCCACAAGAAAATCCCAAACAACTCCGTCAAAAGCTTAACTCAAATTGCACTCAGTGATGCACAGATCTATCTGTTGGATAGGCAACGAAGGCACTAAGAAGGCATGATATAAACTCGGTGTTTATATGTATACTTCATCCTTGCTCCTACAGGCACTACTGTAGGTCAGCTTCTTGCCAACATCCATCTCTACCGTACCAGCATACAGCATGAGTGAAGAATATTCCTGCTGCTGCACTCCCGAGAACCACTCAGGGCACCAAGCAACCCCCAGAGAGATAAACGGCCATTTACCCCTCTTCACTGATAATGCAGAAAGTTCAGTTTCCCCAATACATAATTTAAGCAGTGACATCAAATAATGTCAATACCTAATGAAGTAAAATAGGTTTGTCAGTTTTCTGAAGGCCCTTCAAAGATCAGTCACAGCTACTGTGAAATTGGCAAAGCACTTGTAGGAACAGTGGAGAGCAGAAGAAAACTTAAAAAATAAAAATAAGACTTCAATGTCCAGAAAACATTTAGTGGTATTTAGGTTAAAACAGAATTTTCTGTGAATATTTTCATTCAACACATTAAATAAATTTACTTTGGCTATGCTCTCATTCCTGTCATGTCCAATTTCCACTGGCTTTTAGAAGATGTATATATCAGTCACTCATTAATTCCACACTCTCATTTTATGTAACAGAGAAAGTATGTGTTTTTGCCCAAGCAGTAAACCTCCAAACTTGCTAACATCCGGAAAGCCCTGAGAGCACAGCTCTGCAAAGCACTGGGGCCTTTGGCCAGACTGCACACTCATGCTCCCAGCAAGGCAGATGTGCACCAAATACTCCGCTGCAGCAAAGTCCATGTGCTCCCTGTCCCTGTCTTGTCTCAACACAGGCCCAATAAATCAGCCACTGGATTCTTCCAGTAACTTGTGCTGCACTTCTTTCCATTGAGAAACAAACAAAACCTGAAAGAACCTAGCTCTTCTGTCCTCTTTTCTTGCTAGATCCAATAGTGCTCTTTATCCCTCTCCTTTTCCCCCCGTCCATTCCACAAAAAGCAAGAAATCAAATAATGTAGCTGTTGGTTGGGAAATTGAAGCAGACAAGAAGCAGGAAGAGCAGAGACAAGACAAGCACACAGCCTTTGTTCTAAGCCCTACATTTGCATACACCAAAGATGGGATACTCATAATGACTTACCACATACATGTGTACCCTAAGTACAGCAATTAATCACACAGCAACACAACCTCATAGACCATTCCAAATTCAGCTGAAAAAAATACTCTGGAAGAAAAGAGTTCACTACAATTACATCATTTAAGATTTTCATTATACAAAAAGTATTAGATAGAATTGTATTGCAAAAGGCACAAGAATTGGCTATTTTTTTTAATAATTAATTTGTCAGAACATAAGAAATCAGGTTTCTTCCTATGGTGGTTGCACAGAGATGATTAATCCCATAGCTACAGGGAAGCCAGATCAGAAAAAAAAAAAAAAAGCCATGGGGAAGACAAAGTGATTGTGAAGTCTCTCTTCAATTCTCAAGTATTTCAGGGCCTGAGAACAGAGCAGGAGTGCTTGTGTGGGCAGACAACAGATGCTGCTTCAGACTTTCAGCAAATAGCAGAGCAGGAAGGGATGGGTAAATACTGGTATTTATTTGCTGTTTCAACTTAAGCAACTGAAGGAAGATAACAGTTTAAGACACTGCCCCGTGGATAGCTTTTCTATTTCTTCTGGATCTCCAATTATTGTGTTTTCTCTCTCTTCAATACCCTCATTTCGCCTGAGTATGCACTCATCATCAACTTGCATTCCCTAGAAATCCTCCCACTAGCTATCTGGAAAGAAATTCATGCTAGAGGGCATAACACTCTTCTAACATGTAGATGCCTTTAAAACCACAAGTCATCTTCAGAAACCAAATTGTACAAAGGTGCATAAAGAATTCCTCCCAAGACCTATTTTGGAGACAAGTGAAATTAGCCCACTCACAAACATCAGCAGTAATTTCAATTCAGCATGCATGATTGGTATTCTCAAAACCTTGGTCCAAACCACACACCTCTTTGCACATGCACTTTTAAAAATATTTTTTCTTGGTCTGTTTTTGTGCTCACTTTTTGCCCTCAGCCAATATAATACAAATGTTTTCTGGGTGAGCCCTGGAGAACTGAGCAGACCAAACACTAATTCTCATATGGAATTTATTTAGAGGGGGAGTAAAATCCCTTAAGTTGAGTAGTTATGTTATTTTGAACTGGCTTTATATTTTATGCGTACATAGTGGAGCTGGAATTTCAGGGCTGGCTTTTGTTTGCATTCATCATGAAACATTTGTTATATGAGCTGTTGCTACTGCTACCAAAACAGCTGCTGCTCTCTGCTAGAAAACCAGAAGCCAACTCAACAGTTTCTTTCTTCCCCTGGTAAGTCTAGCTGGCAAATGAGGCCTGGTGTGTCTACAGAACATTATCTTTCTTTGGCTTCACTGTCATCCTTGCCACCTTTTGCCTACCCAGAACACAAAAATCAGACCACGAGCAGATACGTTCTGATGCTTCTTAATCACTTCCAATTAAATGCAAATAGGAACTACAGCTGTGTGAACTCCCTGCTTTGCAGCTAGGGCAGCACCTCAAATGTGAATGTCTTTCCTTCAGCTGCTCTTGAGATTTAGCCAGGATTTAGCCTTTCTGTCCTGCACTGTTATTTTCCACCATCTGGAAAAACTGAACCATGACTTGATCTAGATGCGAATAAAAATTTCTTCTGGGGGAGACTGCTTCCCTGTGCAGAAAAAAATACCCATCTGACAATCTGTGAACTTAACTACCTGCCTGCACACAGATCAGGACCCAGAGCATCGTCAGACTGCAGTCCTGAGTGCCAAGGCAGACCTTCTCAACTGCACATAAGCCGAATTTTAATGCTTTGCTTTGTTACGATTACTAAACCACTTTCGTGTTGTTCTTGTTGCTCCCTGGCAATATGATATTGGCAGTGACCTCTATCACCTCAGTCACATCTTTTTAATAGAACATTTATCCCAGGCTGGACCTGTGAGACTGCCCTGCTTATTTAAAGTAAACACACACTACTGAACAATGAATATCTACCTCTTTCATGACTATTATCCTGCAGGAGAACCTTCTCTCTCCTATCCTGACAATCTCTTTTCTTAAAATGCTTCTGGACAGACATATTGCTGAAGATCACACCTTACCATCTCATATCCCTGTGCTTGCTGAGTCCTTCAAGGAAGTAGATGATATGTGTGGCTCTACATATGCCATACTGACTTTTCCCAATTGTCTATTAGTCCCACTCTTTATTACAGTTCCTACCAGTATATAAATTTGATTCTTTCATCTGTTGCTATCCAGGTGACCACTGCAGCCCTTTAAAAGCTTGGCAGTCATCTCAACGACCTCCGATTCTTCCAAAATAGCTGCTGATTGAATGATAGGACACACTGCAGAGTTGGCAATTTCAGTTTCAAGGAGATCCTTGGTGAATACTAGCTCTGACAGCAGCATTCCTGATACTGCCATGGAGTAACTGTAGCTGAGGAGGAAAAGAATGCCACACCCTAACTGTGAATCTGTTACCTGTATTACAGATGGCATCTGCAAGTAATTGAGAAGTTATTCAAATGGAGTCCAAATAGTACAACTCAAAAGATTAAATTTATGAAGTGCAGTAACAATTGTGCAAATGTTGGAGAGAGAAAAAGCAGCCCAACCAGAAAGAAGATACTAATAAAAGAACACAATGGGAATGCAGTTTGGAAGAAGGGAAGGAGACAAGGGAAGATGACCCTAGAGAGAAGCAGAAAGGAGGATGGTCTTTCATACCACATTTGAAAATCTGTGATTCTACTACATGAACAGAGAAAAAGAATAAAAAAGGAATCTTCACAACTATATTTAGCAAAACCCTCTTGTCTTGCTACAGCTTCTCAGAGAGCAAGTTTTCAAGAGGGACAGATCAAAAACATTGGGAAGTTGCAACCAGACAAGGAAGTAGGGAACATAGCTCCCAGAAAGACTCTTGGAAGAGCAAGGGGTCAGCACCATAAACTGCCTCCAGGACTGGTAAAGCAAAGGGACTCAGAGGAAGGAGCACAGTCATAGTGTGAAGGTATGCTCAAGTGAGCAAATTATCCCCTCAGGAATGATGTCTGGG
This sequence comes from Anabacerthia variegaticeps, assembly GCA_035583185.1. Taxonomy (NCBI): domain Eukaryota; kingdom Metazoa; phylum Chordata; class Aves; order Passeriformes; family Furnariidae; genus Anabacerthia; species Anabacerthia variegaticeps. Next base: position 47,010,616 of record JAWWEW010000112.1, read on the forward strand.
GGACATACAAAAAGAACTCTGGTGTAGCAGGAGTGTATTTATAATTATATTTCTTTTCTGTAGTTATTTTAATATTTTTAAAACATTTCTAAGCCATCAAAGATACTGTCTCACGATACTTGCATTTTTCTTACAAGATGCCTCAGGGATAAGAATAATCAGTTTAACCTGTAGCCCATTCTATCATGGATACAATGATTTAGTCTGAGGGAAAAGTACAATAGCCTTATTTGAAGACTGAAAATAGGGTTATGTTCCTAGCAACAAAACGAATAGTCAGCTCTGTGATGTTTCATACTGTTCCTGCATCTTCAATGCCAAATATGCTCAGTTTTCAGTTAAAAGATGTTTCTTCCCAAACACTGACCCTGAAAACATACGGTGGGACACAATAATCAAGCTAAATTTTCAGTTCTTTTCATTCTATTATTTATAAAAGTTTTTCATATTCCAGCCTCAGCCACCTTGTGCAACTTGTTTGTTTCCATGTAGGTGAAATGAAGGCCTGTTCAAATATACTGGAGCTGCAGCTGGGAACAGAAGCAGGCCTATTAAATGGGATTTAAGGGCTATCCTCCTTCTCCTGTATGCCTTGTGTTGCCTGGATAGAGGTCAAAGTTGTCAAAGTAGCAATCTGCTACTGCTATAATTTTTGTTTAAATGCTATTTTTAAACCAGAAGCAGTAACAGAGATTTAGCTGAAATGTTACAGATTAAAATACCATTAGGATTTTATTTAGTAAGTTAGTCAAGAAGGAATGAACTGTCATTGCAAGCTTTAACTGTCATTAAATTGTTTGTGGTATTTTGTCATCAGTGACCTCAGATTATTTATCAGATGTCATTAATGCTGTATCTGAATGCAGCTTTCCTTCTGTGCCAGAACTTTAATAAAGCTGGTTGTCCACAAGTTTTTCATTTTGTGATACTAGGAACAGGAAACATTCAAAAGGTGCATCAGGGAGTCAACCTCAGATGAGCAGCAGGAGCAGGGTTATAAACCATAACATCTTTAGTGACTGATATGCTTATTAGATAAACATGACAGTTGCTTGGAAGATACCAGCACCAGGCCCTCAAAATTATCTCCTCACACACACACAATTGCACAAGAATACTTAATGTAATGGAAAGGTTTGGCTTGGTCCCTTAGGATTTAGACCACAAATAAGTTTTGTTTTTACTTCATAACAGCATGAAGTTACATATTTGTGGATATAATCCAAAACCAGACAGCCCATCAATAGATCTGATGAAAGGAAATTGAATGCGACATGCATAGGTGGGATGAAATGCAAAATCCGTAGGCTGATGTCTTGCAATTGCACTAAAAATGAAGATAGTGCATTTGGTGGTCTTAGTCTTCATAATCCTACAGACATAAATGCTTTATACAGAAACTTTAGAGAAGGGAAGCTCTGCTAATGATAGAGAGGCTCAGATGACCATGCAAAAAAAAAGTAAAATGTGTTTGGCTTCAGGAAAGGACCTTGCCATTTGACAGGAAAAAGGAATACAAAAAAGGTGGTGGAGAGGATGTGCTGGTTTAAAAGCAAACTGGCAGGAGAAATGGACCTACCACGAGAGATATTGTAAGTCAGAATTACAGTTTA
>JAWWEW010000112.1:47012328-47145907 GCA_035583185.1 Anabacerthia variegaticeps
CAAATGGTCCATTGTCCTTGGGAAATGAATAGATGGGGGTAGAATACACAGCTTTAATCACTCCCACACAGTGATAAGTGGTCCCACCTACTGAACTAGGACAGAGGAATAAGAAAAAGGTAGCAGACTGCAGAGCACAAGCCCTGTATACACATGTATTATAGCTCAAAGAAGGGAAAGATTAAGTCATTCTACAAAAAAAAATTCAGCCTATCTCTACAATACATTGTAATTTGTCAGAGCCAGCCTATGAGCTCATGTGTCCAGAAGCTTTAGTAAAAGAGGAACATTTGATCTAGGTTTTTCAAACAATGATTTAAGGTAACATGGACTTCACTTTCCGCTACAACTCTTTCTGAGCAGAGCCTTTACAAATTCAACTCCCACAAAAATCCAAGCCCAAAATAAGGATTTAAAAATTGGTATTGTAAATAGCAAGCATAGAAACCATATCCTTCTTTGCCACATTCAGTGGTGACACCTGGAAGGCAGCCAACCTCCTCAAATGCCAGAAGTGCTGGGCAGGGGCACTGTGGATCAACAAAGGCTTCCTTCCTCATTTCTCCAGTTCATGAACCATGCCCATGATCCTGTCCTGCCAATATGAAACATGCACATTTCTCACCCGATCTAAATGATTATTGTTGTTTCTGCTGTAGTTACAAAGGCAACCACTCCTCTTGACTCTAGGAGAAAGCAGAACCCTAGCAATGAGTTTGACAGATGGGTGTGTAAATCACACCTCCCTGCCCTGTGAGCTCAGGGAGCAGATTTACTCAGACTGAGTGTCAAGGTCATGTCAGGCTGTCAGCTACCTCACTTTTTGTTTCAAAATGCCATTCATTTTGGGCCACAAGATGTATTTATAGGCAACTGTTCTGCTGCATAACCATGCACATTTGAGCTAACTCAATCTAACAAGTACACACTGGGAAGGAAGAGTAAATAGCACAAATTTCAGCCTCTATGTATGCAAGCTCCATGTGGCTTGGAAAGCCACACCAAACTCTTTTGCCACACCTTTACTCTAATCATATTTTAGCAATGAGACTGGTCCATCTTGGATAAATCTTTTGGTGCCACAATTATGGTTTGCATGCCACACACCCATAGTCTGGAGTGGCTTCACCTTCCTCAGCAGAGCAAGAACCACAGCTGTCATAAGCTGTCAATCTTTGCTGCAGAACTCGCCGCAGAGAAGTTTAGCTTCTGATACAATCTTACAAAGACCAAGTGGACCTTTTGAAAAAGTCATAAGAAAGCCCAGAAGTGCTCAAATCTTTCCATAAGCTCCTATTCTAAAAACTGCTTAGTTTATTCACAATGAGGCTTGAAACCTCTGAAAGACAGGAAACAACATATTTTCCTTTTATGGAACTGGAAAAAGGATACTTCCAGTGACTATGCTTATCACTGCTTGGTGTATCCACTAACTTCAGGGCATCCTAGACCAGGAAGTCTGGTTTTGTACCTGCTCTCCAAACCTTGTATTTTCATGGCTGCAGAGCTAGATAAAGTATCTACAACTTTTGAGACTGCCTTCAACTTTATAAAATAAACCAAGGAGCAGATTAGTTGTACAGAATGTCCTAGATGCTATCGACCTAACTGGGAATATGCACTGCAACTTTTCCTCTTTCCCTGCCTGTTTTGCACACAGAGCACTGGGAATTACTTTTGCAACAAACAAAAATACAATTAAACACTCTTCCTAGATCATAAACTGCCTGTTTTAGCATACTCATTGTTTTATAGCATTCTTCTATGCAATTTTGAAAGTTCAGACTTCAGAGGGAGAAGAAAAGAATGGTTTGTTCCTATTTTCTATTTTCAGAACAGGATGTTGGGTGATAAAGAAGAAAACGCCACCCAGGCAGAATGCAAATCCACATGTGCTATTAGCACTGGCAGTATGCTCGAGTGCCCTGGAAGCGCTGAACAACTGGGCACATCACACCATCTGCTGGTCAAAACTTCTCAGGTCGCACATTCACTGCGCTTCGCATCGTGGGTGGGAATGTGCTATGAAGTGTTACACAAGGTAGTTATTGCCCAAGTCCAACCTCATGTTTTACCTCCACGTGAAATTTAGAATTTTCCTCTTCTATAGAAGATTTTCATAGTCAGTAATCCCTCTTCGTAGTATTAGCGAAAGTACAAAGCTGTTTTGGAGTGAGAGGCAGAAGAAAAGACTGAGTTTGGAGTCTCCAAAGTTCTTGAACATTTGAATGTGTTCAAAGTTTTCCTGAATTCTGTTTACGGAAAGTAGCAGATGCAAAGAAGTGATGTTTTTAAAAAAACAACCAACCAACCAAAACAAAAAACAAACCCCAAACAATCCCCCCTCCAAACAAACTAACAAACCCCTCAGTATTTAAATTGAAACTAATCCACAATGATTTTATTCTCATATCAAGAATGCAGATGGCTTGTAGGAGAGAGAAGGGCTGTGCACTTCTGCTGAAAAGCTGAGCCAAAGTATTCCCTTTCCACACATCAGTCATAACCCTCTCCATAAAGTGCAGCTCACAAGGAGCCAGCACACTAAGAAGTTTCAGATAATTTGTCCTAATTCTTCTTTCCTTTCATTTTGTGCTGAACAAAGGCAGAATATAAGATGATCACTATTTAAAGACACTGTACAAAAAGCACTGCCTGTTTCCATCATGATTCTACAGTAATTTCTTACTCAGAGTTTCTTCTCTTGGAGGTTGTGCGTGCAAAGACATCCACTGCAGTTCCTCAGAGGGTAAAAAAACCTTGGTTCCTGAACATTTTCAAATGCAGAGCATCCACATCTTGTGCAGCCCAAGAGCAGGGTGGGAGAAATGCTGCTTCAAGAATTTAGTCCTAAAGGTATCAATCAGACTGTAGGGAGCCCTGCTAAGAAAGTGGCTTGGAAGGGGGTATAAGGAAGGGAAGAAAAGCCCCTCTCAGCCTTCTCCAACTTGCAAAGAGTTTTATTTCTGCAAGGAGTGGGAGAATACTCTTTTCCACTTCCAGCACAAGAACCATCTGAAGGCATGTCCCACCTTCAGTGCTGACCCGACAAAGGAATGGTCTTCAGCACAGTGCAGACTGCTAAGATTGATGCCACCCTTTTCCCAACTCCATCAGAAAAGGTCCTGCCTCACAGGACTCCAGCCTTACAACAAAGACAAATGGCAGCATCTCTCTACTGACTCGGTTTAAAGAGAAGGGGAAGTTTATCAATAGAAAACGTCAAGACCGTGCCACTAGCATCCATGAACAGAATTGGTTTAAAAACGGAATAGGTTTATAATTACTGGGATAATACTACTACAGTTTAAAACATTCCCTGTAAATGTGATTCTTACAAGAATCAGATTTTCATTGCATTTCTAAAAAAAATACTTTTTACAGTCCACCTGAACAACATATTTTCTTTCAGCTGACAGCATGACTTATTTAATTGCACTCAATAAAATTCACTGAAAAGCTTAAGTCAGTCTTCCTTCTGCAGAGTAAGATCTACACCTTCTCCATGCAAAATGCAACTTTCAGGAAACAAAATTTCTTTTTCTAGTTTTGGGAGAAAGGATTTTTATAGGGCTCCTGGTACCAAAGAAAATTTATGAACTCCTGCAGAGATGTGAGAGAATACAGGTTATTTCTGAGGTGATAAAAAAACATCTTATTGCCTATTCTTTTACATTAGGTGCTCTTAACTTTTACCCCATGCCACAGAAATTGGCAAGGCAGAAGTAAATTCTGTTTTGCTGAGTGTAGTGCACATTTTCTGCCTCTTAAAAACACAGAGATATGAAGCCCACATGTGCCCATTTCAAAAGAAACTGTGTAAGCATTCTCTGTCTTCTGGCTACCAGTTGTACCAGGCTGAAGTGAGCTAAAGACAGAAAAAATGAACAGGACTGACCAATTTCTTTTTTTCCTTCAGTTGTGTTCCTGAGAGTGAGGAGAAATTTTACATGTAAAGTTTAGTTATAACTATTTCAGGTCTCTCAAAGAGTTAAGAAACACTTTCAAATTTTCAAGTAAATATAATCCAAGGCTCCACAATTAGATCCTATCTTGTTCAATGCTGGTGAAAAAAGACAGACAAAATTTTGAGCAAATGTCACTATGTTAGCAAAGAAACCTATTAAACACAGTAATATAATTTTCTTTTTTTTTATAATTTATTCTACCCATCTACTGAACTGTTTATCTATTCCACAGTCTGTCCGCTGCCACCATCCCTGACCTTTGATCACAGGCCCTTTTTGAGTCCTTTTGCAATTCTTGACTGCATATCAATACTAAGAAAATGCTTAATTTCAAGGAGAGAGTGGAGAAGCAGAAAAACAGGAAGCAGGTAACTCTTAAGTATTCTACAAGATAAAACCAGATTGGTTCCAATGAAAACTTTAGCACCACAAAGAGCTTTCACATTTTGTTACACATGATTATAAAACACACAAGTCAAAATATTTGGCATATGGATTAGCTGAAGGCAATCTTTTAAATAATGCAATAAAGGAAGTTACCTAACTAGTGTCCTCTGATGCAAAACTTTTCTCTCATGCAGAACAGCTAACTTTTTTGTAGTGTTTTACCTTTATTCAGATTCCTTCTACCAACTTACGTATGACAAATCATTAGCATCACTGAGAAAAGCACTCAAGTAATATTAGTAATGACCTGTTACCTAGTTACCTGTGTCATTACATATACAGATACACACCTGCAATCACATTTCTGTGCTCTCTGATAAAGTGTCCCACTATCTGTCTGACCACAGAGCCAGAGTTTTACTGATCTTCAGCTTCAGAACAGTAGCAAAGTATTTTTGAAGGTAAAATAACTACAGGTTTTGTTTTCCAACTAGGAGAACACCGAGAAAGAGTTTCTTAGTAAATGTTACTGCAGTGTGTCAGATGAGAAATTTTACTTCAGACACAAAAGAAACAAAGAACTTTGAATATGGCTTGCATGGTTAAAGGAAACAGAGACAAGAAAATATTTCCAGATTTACTGTTTTTTGTAGCATCAACTACACTGAAGGCTCCCAGTAACAAGAAGTTTGCTTGATTGGGAGCTGTAATGACCTGGTGACAACCCAAAGCACCTGAAACAAGCAAGGAGGGTCCCGACTTTGGGAAGAAGAGGTGTAAGCCACAACGCCCACAGACATATCTTTAATGCTCATGTGATTTTATAGGTTTGACAACATCCAGTAGTTTGTTTCCTATAGCAAGAGGTAGGCGCTTTTAACTTGGTTTAGATAATTATGTTGGTGGGACAGCAATTGCCAATTTCCTATTCTGACTTCTAATCTATATAATCTATTACAGCAACGCTGGATGGAAATTGTCTTGCTTCAGCCACTTTTGGCTTCAAGCCAGCTCTACAAATCCAGTTTTTGAATAGTGTCTAGTCCACTTTTTGCAGTGGACTCTGGTGCAGAGATTCACAGACCTGGAAGTGAATCACTTTTCTGTACATGGCTCTTCACTGTGTTTTTCTCATCTCACTATATTCAATTGACAAAAGATTAGTTCTGGAAAAACTTTACTTTCTTTATACAGAAAGAAGAAAGACTCCTATAAGAGAATCTCAGGAGGAGCAGCAGGTCAGCAGGCAATACTGCAAACTTTATGTGCAAGTGTTAGTTGAAACAACAGGTCAGTTTTGGCCCAAACTGCCTGTTGCTTTGTGGGATTACCACACAGCTGGCAGAATAACATCTCTGCTTCACGATGCAACAGCAGAGGGTGTTGCAGATCAGGTCTAAATGCCCTGAGGAGAACAAGATAGGATTTCTTACACATCACTTGGATGTTTTTTAATTTTCTGTGAAGTTTTTTGTAAGAATTAGCACCAACTCAGAAATAGCCTGAAAACAATTGTGATTGGAAAAAAGGCCCAAACATATGCATGTATGAAAAGAGGAGGAGAGAGTTAACACAAGGAACTGTTTTCTTTCTTATCTTCATTGTCAATAAGTGAATGAGAAAGATAAAAATGTAATCCACATAGGAAATACTGAAGGAAAGTGGTGAATCTTTAGGTATGACACAAGACCAGTCTTACACATGAAATCTTGGAGAAAATCACAGTTCTGAAACAGGTGATCAGATTTCCTCCAGATACATTCCTCCAGGAACATACACAGAGAAAAGAAAGATTAACCAGCACTTAATGATTCTGGCAGATTGCTTAGTTCCCATCTGACAATGTCTAGAGCACCCTGATGAAAACCAAAACCTTGTGTGTTGCTTATTATCTTCCCCCATTGTAAGAGAAGTGCAAATCTACAGTGCACAGAACAGCTGAGGAAGTCTATAGATTCTCAAAGAAAAGTCTGCTGATGGCAGAGAGAGCATATCCTTCTACTGACCTCATTGCCTCCCTCTCATCTAATATCCCCATGGTAAAACCTTGAAGACCAAATTGTGCAAACCTTTAGGATGACTTCCACATACTACAAACATTGGTATTTTTATTTTTTGATTTATAAAGAAAATAAACTGATCCAAAACTGGGCATTGCTCTCATGTCAGAACCATACTATACTCTCCTTATGTCTGTTATTCTGCAAAATTTCTCCATGGCTGGATGTAGCACCACAAGAAAGTTAAACTCCCACCTTCCAAAGAGCTGCCTTAACTGCCTTATTGCAAGCCGATAATGATCCACTGAAACGGTGTTCAGAGAAGGAGTAGCTACACTTTCCCCTAAGTATCTGTATCATTGCTAAATACAAATTTTTCAAAGATGTATCCTAGAAGAAGGGTTTGGTGGACAGCCATGCACAACTCTCGGTTATGGACATAAATCTGCAGTTTCTCCAAAGCGACTGACAACTGTAAAAGCTGCTCTCAGTCAAAAGCCAGTCATCAACTGCATGCATTACAAATAAAATTCAATCTTTGTTCCATGTGCTTTTAAATATTCAGCTTGGTAAAACACACAATGGCTGTAGGCATTTCACACTGACACGAATGCAACTGAGTCACCAAGCAAGAAGAGAAGTGTTACCTCTGCCTGGTTCATGAAGTGTTAATGGACCAGTCAAATGTAAGCAGGAAATCAATTCTGCTGGAATGACATGCACAGCCCTCCAGAAGTATCATATTTATTTTTAGGCATAAGACACAAGACTGTCTTTTAAAGAAGTCATCAATAAATAAGTGTTGGGAGGGATGGACTGACACAGAGAAGCCCCTTTCAGACTGACTATGGGTGCAAATTAAGGAGTAGGTTGTGTATTCTCTGTTTTCATTTATCTGTTCAAGTCTCCTAAGTCTTTTTTCTCTGCATGATTTGTACTTACAGTGCTGTAAATATGCATTCTTATTTGTACTTTACCTAAACTCAATGTAACTGAAGGTATACTTAATTTCAAGTCTTAGTCAGGGCTGAGGGAAAATAAATGGCACCAGTACTGGAGAACCTCCAAAGTGTCCAGCTCCCCAAACCATTTTTTGAAGGTTCACATAGGTAGATATTGCTGACACCATTTTAAGAATATTTTAACAATATTATTTGAGAGCCACGTATGACAGCACTAAAAGAAGGAAAAGCCTCTCTAGTGGTAAATGGGAAGCTTTCTGGTATATGCCAAGATCACTGAGCAACTACTGCTTGTCCAGGAATGAAAATCACACAGTAACACTAAAAAGTAAAGCAGAATATGTGACCTTCCCCATCAATCAAATCTCCCTGAAAAGAAGATAAATCTCTTCATTGACTAAACAAGACAGAAACACATACCTTTCAGCAGCCATGCAGATTTTGCCAAAGTTTCTGTAAGAATAGCTTTTTAATGAAAAAAGTTACCTGGGTTTTTGTAGATGCTAAGCACACCCTTGAAATAATGAGGTAAGAATCTTTCTAATAAAAGCAGCACATCCTCCAACTCCTCCAGAATGCCCACAAGCAGAAAATTTTCATTAACATTCAGCTTCGCTCTTTCAAGGGCCCATTCACCAGGCTCCCTGTATGAAATTGATGGAGGGAGATAAATGGAGGAGGGAAAAAGAGAAATTTAAATACACATTTACTTCAGAAATTCTAGCCAAAAGTACAAATTAATAAAAAAAATAATTCAGTGCTGTACTTCCAGTAGAACAAAAGAAACCCCACCAAACCTGAGTAGCTTACTGAGGTGTTCCACGTAGCATCTAGAATTGGTTTGATGTGTAAAAACACAGTCACACTAAAAGGAGGTTTAGCACTGTGTGAAAGTACTTCTGGACAAAGTGGAAAAAGTTCTGGACATCTTTTGTCAACTTGCTCAAACTTGTGAACTCCGGTATTTTAACTCGGAAGCGCAACCCTTCTGATGGGAGGAATGACTGCCCTGGGTGGTGAAAGGTGCTGAGGAGTGGTGGTTTCTCTGTACCACTTGAGGAGAACTGTTGTGAAAAACCACTGCCTGCTCTTACTCCGTGAATTCTACACAGAAGACTACAGGTCTGCTTTCCACCTTGTACTTCATTTTAGCTTCTGCCAGAGCCTCCATGAGCTTCCCTTTCCCTGCCATTACCTGTGACTGCCCTGCAGCTCTGCTACAGAATTTGCATTTGTTTGCTCTGACTGATAACTGGTTTTGAAGATGTTTAGGGTTCTTCTATCTTTTCTCCCAGTGGGAGAACCTGGCAGGACTCCAGCACATCTTTATGCTTCTCTCATAGTTTCCCAGGAGATCAATTTGGTTAGACAACCATATGAATCCTACATCCCTTATACTAATTCATACTAGTTATGTCTTGGGAGCTGCAGTCATCATTCACATTGATATGGTATATAATGTCAGTGTTCCAAAATAAAGGAAATAATCTTTTAAACAGGGTCCAGCTTATATGATGAACATCTGAGTCACATATGTTACCTGGCAGTGGCTGGAAATCATGCATCTTCCCTGATCGCATTAGGCTATTGCGAACTCTACACGATAGTAAATTTAACTGCATTTGTCTGAAGTTCTTTCGATGACATGTGGAAGAGCTTATTGCTTTACACTCCTACTAGAGCAGACTTATAGCAGGTTTTTCATGCTCTATCACCTTCTGTGCACTGATCCATTTTCTGGAAGAGCAAAGCGTCCTAACAAACACTATGAGCTTTGTCTTTGCAGCTCGTTGTGAGACTAAGAAGTAGCTGAAGGAAGTGCAGGGGCATGATAGGAGACAGAACTAAAACAAGCTACAAAGCAGTTCCTCAATATACTGTTTGGGAACTTCAGAGATACATGTTGTGAAAATATTCAGGTATGTGACTGTTGTTAATGGGATTACTCATGCACACAAGTTAAATGTGCAACCATAAGCACTTACAAATAAGGCCAAAATATGTTAAGAAAAATGTGTGTAATAAGTGCAATGAAAATGAAGTCATTAATCTGTTTTGTTTCTTAAACATAACTTCACTTATGCCAAAAAAATAAGGCAGGATTTTACAACAAAGATACTTTGAAACTAAGACATAAGAAGGAACACATTTTCACTTGTTACTACTGCTATAAAAAGTATGGCTTTTGGAAGAAATTTTGGAAAACATGTTTCATTACATGTTTCAAACAGTTGTTTCATTATGGAGAAGCCTGAACAGTAAAAAAATAGAATACCTTGAAGTTGAACAAACCTAATAAAGAACATGTTGTGACCAACAATACCGAAGTATTTGAAAACAAGAAAATATTTAAAATTATTAATATATTATTGCATAAAAGTTTACTATGATATCAGTAACACAGCAATATGACAATGGCATGCACTAAAATTAAGCTAGCTCAATTACAGCTGTAGAAGGTTGCATTTTGAGATTCAAGCACGATTACTGTTTCTTACATGGACAGAGAAGCCTGTAATTCCTCATATGTAGACCCGATACAAGCATCTGACCAGATCAAAAACATCTATTGCAAAACTACAGTGCAGATAAAAGGAGTAATAAGCACATACAGTCACTACCATTCTCACCCTGAAAATCCCCCCAAAAATCCACATGAATACATTTAGATTTGATTGAATATTGATGCTATAAATCAAGAAAAAAGAATAATGCTACATTGGCATTACCCTCCTTCCTTCAAAGCACATGCATGCATTTACCACAGACAGTGCTACATTCACTGTACTTATATTTTTTTCACTTGTACTTCAAATAACCATTGCCTCTTTATCACCAGTTTCTGACAAAATGTTGGCAATAGCTTTTGCTGAACACATTGGAATACCTTGCATATATTTACCTGCATCTTGGATGCTGTCCACAGAAATATGGTATGATGTAAAATAACCTGGGATTGGAACATTCAGGGTAGTTTTCAAGGATACATACATTAATGTCCTGTGGGGGAGGAAAGAAAAAAAAAATACTGCATTTTCCTTTCTCTATTAACAACATATTTTTTATAGTCATTTCAGAGTCAAAGAATTGTGCTGAGGCTATACCAAATATCTTAAAAGTCATCTATTGGTCAATTTATCTACTTCTAAATATCATTAGAAAGGTTCAGGAAGGGGAGGAAAAAAGTTATTTTGCCCTAGAATGCAAAAAATACACCTTTTCCCCCACTGCTGCAAACCTCACAATTATTATACTGAGATTACTGTATAATTCAAAGTGGGACACATGGATCAATTTTCATATTGAATAGTATTTAAAATATTCAGGAGACTATTTTCATGCTCCTTTTTCTTCTAACTACACCCTGGAGGAAACCTGAAGTACCCAGAATGAATAAAACTGAGAAAACTTTTTTTTTTTTTTTTATTTCTGCTTCATTCAATGACTGGAACAAACCAAGAAACTGTAATTCCCATTGCTTACTCAATATATGAACATACATCACTTTTGATTATAATTCTGTAATTTTCTCAGATGTTCAGAATTGAATCTACTGTGTAAACCCCCACCGAGAAAAGGGCTTATTAGAAAGTATTCATCATTTTCACAAAATATAGTTCATCTAATTAGAACCTATTTATCATTTTTCAAAGACTAGGCACAGCTACTGAACCCTGAGGAACTGTATTCCATTTCTAGCTCTACTTTAGCACGATAATAAACATACCTGCAAGTGGGATTGAATTCCACTATCCTTATCTAGTCTAATAGACCCTTATTCTCCAAGCAGACCCACTGACTCCAGAGACACAGAGGGCAGAAAAAGTGCAAGACAAAAAAATCAAAGATGGAAGGATCTCGTCTTTGCAGAATCAATCTTCATTGTTATTTAGATGTGTGTTTTAATAATGCAATAGGCTTGATACATGTCAATATCAAACCAACAACTAAAAAACCCCATACTTTATCAAGTAAACAAAATGCAACAGAGAGCATTCCACAAGACAGATGTTCTTGGCAGCATGGAAGACACAGAGACCACCCCCTGCTCTCCAGGGCAGTGAAGGGTACAGGCCTCCAGCCACAGCATCTGCATCTGAGACAAGCTCTTCCCAGAAGTTCAGCCCTTGTGCCTAACTCTGTTAGTGTCACATTTGGGTCCGTAAGCCTTTCAAAGTGCACTCCTCTTTCCTATTTTGTCTCGCACTTATGTAAATCAAATTCTATAAGCACATCAGAAGATCATGGGCTGGGAAGTAAGTCACATCGTAAGGAACCATTACAGAAAACAACATAAAAATTGCCAACTGGTACACAAGCAATCCATTCCTCTGCTCCCCAAAGCATATTCAGGGCTTGCCTTAAATACTTACCAGGTGATTTATGGTTAAGACCTGAATTTTGACATTCAGCTAGCCAGGCCTCCATTCTCAGTGCTATAAACACTACCAAGAAAGCTTAATGTGGATGTGTACATGGCATGGGCAATGTATCCCTACTGTCAACCCAATGAACATTTTTAACATGAATTAAAATTTGCAGTTCTTTAAAGGCTTATTGTGCTTTTATTATAGACACCATCAGAGATGTTTTCAGGATACGCATTTTTGTCTTCCATCAAAACCTGAGATCTGCAATAAACCAATAAATTGCTTTGATTTAAAAAATCTGAAATATTGCCCCAACAATACCATATATTATGTCCAAGTCAGCTTGCACTTGATGCGTAGATTAGATGGAACGCAGATACATGGAAGGCAGAAACACCTACCTAAGATCTAAAAATCATTAGTAACATGAGAACCATTCCTATTTTCTCCCACAAAAAGGTGAATGGACATTAACTCCCAACAAAGAAACTTACCACTTCTTTGAAAGAACAATGAATATGGTGAGTCAGGAAATATTCCCTGAGATAATTATCAATACCCAAAATGAAAATGTAACTGGGACCTTCTTGTAATTCTGAAAAAAGTATTTGATTAATATGGCAAAACAAAATATGGCTGGAAAAACATCTGTACAATAAAAGCAATGCAAGTTCACATGAAAAATCCTGCAGCTTTAAAAAGTGAACATCTGATATTAAGTAAAAAAGAGATTTTTAGTATTCCTTTTTAGGGTAAACTGCTGTAGGATCACTGAAACCACTGGGCTGGCAGTAATATAAACCTCCCTGCTCCTTGATGATTCACTCAAGGTTTAAGATAAAGGCCAGGTATGCTTTCATATGTACCTTCAGTCTTTTGCCAACGACATGCATTTCACATTCCTGACATCAGAACAACCAGGTTTTCTCTGCAGTAAAAGCACTGCCCCTTTACAGGCTTCACTTTCCACCCCTGCTGTGATCTGTATTACAGCTGCTGGAGTGTCCTGATCCATTTGCAGCACCTGCTCACCTTTCCTATTTTACTGTATTTGTAGCCTGTGAAATAAATCACCAGTTACTATCATCCATCTCTCAAAGGAGATTTTACTTGATGATAATTATGAAGCTCCATGAGATGTGAAATCATAGTTTTCAACCAAAAGGTGGGTGAAAGGTTGCCCTGAGGTGTGCTAGTCATTAAAAACTTACACACACCTACAGGAAGATGTTCTTTGGTGCTAGTGGCACTTACAGGAATTTCTGTTTTTTTTCTGAGAACAGAAAGGCAAGGTGAAACGATATTATACTAGGCAGTGTTATTCTGCTATTCTAAGCAACATTAATGCCTTATTTCCCAGTAAGAGCGTGTTTTCCCAGCAGGACACAGATCTTTCAGGGTAGAAATGCTTTTATGTGAGACAAGAGTTTGCAAGGTGACAGATGATGGCCTTGCTCATTTAAATCACTGGAGGAGCTTTGTAAAAAAAATATTCTAATACAGTCCGGAAAGATGCAGAAGGCCATACATAGAGCTACTGTGATCATAATCCTTCACAATCAAGAAGGGGGTATTTTACTTTATTCCTCAGCTCCTGGCTACAATTCATACTGCTCACATCCACCTGGGTCTCTGTTTTCAGCAGGGCAGTGGGACACTTGGGAATCAGCCTCGGGGCTCCAAATAAAGACAGAAACCACCTTTAATAGTACTATATTTTTCTACTCTTGTAATAATTTTTTTCTGAAAAGTTGAGTTGGTATTGTCTACTTCTTTGTTCTGTAAAATTGTATTTCAAATAAAAATCATAATATACCCAAAGCCTTTAATCTGTCAATGAGCCAGACTACTGATCTATCAAAGGTGTGCTATTAATATATTGTTTGAGATTTATAACAAACTGTTTTATTTGCCACAGTGAATTCACACATGCTATGAGAGGAAGTCAGCATGTGATTAAAAGTATTTCATAGAATCACTGAATCATCAAGGTTGGAAGAAACTTTCAAGAGCATCTAGTCCAATCATCAACCTAGCAACTCCATAATCACTTCTAAACTGTATCCACAAGTGCCACTTGAACAGATGCTTTTTGAACACTTCCAGTGAATGTGACTCCATCACCTCCTTGGGCAACTTATTCCAATGCCTACCCTCTCTTTCAGTTATTTTGGTTTTTTTTTTTTTTTTTTCAATATCTAATCTGAACCTCCCCAGTGAAACTTAAGGACATTTCCTCTCATCCCTTCAACACTCCCCTCACTTAACCTCCTTTCAGGTAGTTGTAGATAGTGAAGGGCTACAAAATTCCTTTGGGAATTTTAATGCCATCACAAAAAGAGCAAACTTTAAAGTAATTTTTAATGGAACAATAAGCAATTTAATGAAGTTAATGTCTTTATGGCAAATACCATACCACATACAAAAAGATATAACTTTATATTTCAGACTTTGATATTTTTCTTCCTTCTAATATAAAATCCTAAAAGTACTGGGAGAAAGAATGACTTTTTTTTTTTTTTCCCAGTAGAAGGAACAACCAAGTTAAAAAAAAAAAAAGGATTGTTCAAGATAATTCTTGATTTTCAAAGCATTCCCTATTTCTTGATGCTCAGTGTCTCAACCAAAAATTACAGAAACACCAGATTCTGTCACGCATGTACTGCAATTCTTAGTAACACTGACAATTTAAAATAAAGGGTCATAACTCAAATATATACATGCCATGCAAGTACTTTTCCATTAATCATGTGCTAATCTATGGAAAACCATAAAAATACAGTTTCTCTCACAATTCAAATGAAAAATACACATTGTCTTTACATGCCCTACCCTTTGGGATGCTGTAACTTCTGTGAAACCAGGAGACCCTGCTTACAGCCAGACACAGTGCATGCTCCTTACATCAGTCTGAAGGTTGCAGATGAGGAGATGTGTCAGCAGCAACCTAAACAAATACCTTTCAAGATTCCATAAAAGGAAATGGAATAAAATGATGTGGAAAAACCAGTGACTGAGCCCAGTCTATGGTGACCTCTCCTGCTTTCACGGCTATTCTTCATATGCCACTACAGTCAGCAGTGCAGTCTAGTCCTCACTGTTGCCAGCCAAGGAAAATTCTTCCACTCTTCCAAGAGCCACCAAGAATTCTTTTGTGGCTTGTAAATGTTTTCTCACATAGTTGCTGGGTGTCTCTAAGGAGGTCAAACTGACCAGTTACATCCTGAGGACAATATTGCATCATACAAACCAAGCACAACCACGCTGAGAAAAACCATAATTCCCCACTTTCTCTGACCCAGCTATCGAGCTCTGAGCGTCCACAGAGTGATGGGCAAGAAAATGTAAACATGATGGGCCAGAAAAGGGCTTGTGAGTGCAAATACAAAACAGAAGAGGGAAAAGCACAACTTCCTACTCTGTCAGGCTGCAGAAAGACATGGAAAATTCAAGGTATAATCACCATGTAGTTTTCCAAACATAAATGTAACATGACTTACTAAATATTACTTAGAAGCATAAATTATTTACACATTTTAACTGAAAACAAACTATAATGCAACACATTTTTAACCCTAATTAGAGAGTTTTATTTCAACAGGTGTATTTAATGTTTCTATTCCATCTCAATTGAGCATTTGGATAACCACACAGCAGCAAGATGACTTGTTTCTTTCACATTCTGGAGGCATTTGGTACTTGTTCATCCATCTATGCGAACTGCATTGGCAGTAGATTGCTGAGGGGTGGGCAGGTGCTGGGCACCGCTTCCCAAAGCAGCATTGCCAATACAGTAGAAGCCAAATCTTTCCCATCCTCTGCTATTATGGCACAGAGCCCCTCCAAGGTGGGCTGCCAGGTGGGGTGGACTGTGCCAGACTGTGTGGGACAATTGCCCTCTGGAGATGACAGCAAGCTGGACAAGTTTATCGGGACGCCAGTGGCAGCTGCTGAGTGTGCAGTGGGCATTTTGGGGAGAAGCTCCACGAGATGGCAGAGCAGATCTAACTAACCTGGAGTTCCTAACCCAGGCTCAAATTGGCTGGGATGGTGAGAACACTGCCCTTCACCCTGGCCTGGAATCCCAGAGCGGCCAGTGGGTCAGAAGCCCCACTCCTATGTTAAAGGAAAATAAGCATTTTTATTCATCCTCTACATGGCAATATCACTAATGAACAGGATTCCTCTTCTGAGTCTCCAGTTTGGAGATCCAACAGATGGAGAAGACAGGCCAGAGAGCTCTCCTTCCCTCCAGGCAGGGGGAAGATCACTAGACACCTTGGGAAAGGTGTATTTGAGAGAGGGGATGGAAGATACAGAAACCTTGGCAACTACTGATGACTTAAGATCAACCCTAAATATCAGCAGAGATAGTATAATAAGGAATGTATACACCTTTTACTGTTTTCACTATTTAGATGTAACAAACATTAAACACATTTGTAGATCCCTATTTTCTAACTTAAAATTATGTACAGAATCAAGAAAACATGCTAGTGGATATATTTCTCTTTGCTCTGTTACCAGAAATCATATTAGCAATTTGTCAAAGATCAGCTTTACCAATTAGAATGGAATCACTTGTTTGTTGTAAGAAGACACCTTATCATGTTTTCCTTTTCCATTACTTCTGTATTTTTCACCTCAAATCATTTTAGTACAGAAAATATACTAAAAACATAGAAAGAAAATACTCCAAAAAAGGAAGAATGTCTGCCAGCTGGAAGAAGTCTATAAGCATTAAATAACCATCCTGTTATAGAGGGCACAGATCCAGGGGAGACCAAAAATACAGTCCATTATACTGTAATCAAGAATGAATCCCAGTGGCAACTAACAGCAGGGAGACAGTACATCTGTTAATTCTGTTTACCAACACCTCTTCATAAAAGAACATGGAAAATAAGTCTGCTTGGATGTCAACCTTTAATAAAGTCAATTTGGAATGGCATATATTCAATTCTGCCAATGCTGAGCAGGAAATACCCCATCTCAAGGATTTTTCAGTCCTCGCATATACAGAGTAGGTATATTCCAGCAAATAGATGGACAGAGGTGGATAGAGATGCAGCTGGTGGGAGAGGGTCCTCCTGGTAGTGTGGTCTCACCATACCTGGCAATGCAGGGCAGCCTTGCCTGCTCCTGTCCCAACAAGAAAGGCTGCTACAGAAGACTCAGGGTGTTAAGAAGTATTTTAGTCCATCCTTCCTTAAAGTTCATTTATACCAGGGTTGCGAGTTGTCTGGTCTGCTAAAAAAAAGTGTTCACATGCACTCTAATTCATACCAATACTTTACTGCCCCTACTGTCAGAAAACCTTTACTAGTATTTGATACAAAAATACCTTAATGCAGTTTAAGGAAGCTCCATTTTGTCTTGATCTCAATGAACACAGGAATAGCTGCAGGACATTTGCTTCATAGCACATTTTTATTCATCTGAAGATTTACATCTCCCTGCAGCAATTCTTTTTTAAGACTGTCTTCTGGACTCTCTTCAATTTCTTGGAAGTTCTAAACCAGAAAAATTTTTAACTATAGGCTTTTTCAGAAAAGCAGAAAAGACCCTGCTGGTACCTTACGTAAGTTTTCATCTGAACAAGAAAGTGCCATGAAGGGAATTTAAGAATCATTTCACATCTCTGGCTCCTGGGACCCAGCATCTCCTGTTTGACTTGAAATGCTGAATCCCAGAAACCATTTGTCCTACATATTTTTTTAAAAAAAAGAACCAAATCGGAGAAGATACAGAAGAAATCATCATATAACACTGCAGACCATCACTCTTCTAACACACCCCTCTGTTAATGTTAAAAGCCTCAATGTTCAGCCAAGCATATAATACTAAGACTCAGCGTCTCCTGGATTGACAGCAAGTCTTGCTCACAACTGAGCAGTAATATGCATTATGAGATAGCTCAGAAGAAAAACCATGTAATGAAAAAGAACAATAGGAATCACAGAATCATAGAACAGTTTGGATTGGAAGGGAAATTAAAGACCACCTGGTTCCAGCTGCCTTGCCATGGGCCGTGACAACTTCCACTAGACCAAGTTACCCAAATCTGGTTTTTTTTCACATATAGAAAAGAGCTCTCTAGAAAGAGCCTAAGTCAGGAAAAAAAAAAAAAGACTCGAACTGAAATGACAGTCAAAGACACTTTATTAAAAATGGATAAAATGAACAGGAGATTGACAGAATCAGCGAGTGTTAGACAACACTATAATGAAGAATACAACCAGAAAGGGGAGGAATCAACATCAGCAGAGAACTTCCAACAGGTCTTTGATTCAGTCACTAAAAATGTGATAGTCCTTTGTTTCTAAATTCACAGTGGAAAAAAAAAAAAGGGGGAAAAAAAAGAAAGGGTAACAGTGAAATAGCAAATTTTTCAGGGAATATTAACAAGAGCAGATAAGAAATCTGACCTCAAATTGATACAGAAGGACACTATAATGCTGAAGGATATTCAGTACTGGTAAAACCATAGATCCTTGCAACAGGATACTCTGGATGACAAAGACACAACTGGATTTAAAAAAACCCCAAACCAAACCCCAAACCACCAAAAGAATAATAATAATAAAAAGAAAATGAAAGTGATATATTCATAGAAGAGAGGTCTATCAAGGGCTATTAAACACAGAGATGGAAGCAATGTCTGTTGGTAAGCTGAAGGATGTTAGAAGCTGGGAGGACACTGAAGGGGAAACAGCCCTTTAGCCAGCATGTACTGCCTTCCCTATCTGAGCTGGATGGTGCCCTTGTCTCAAGAAGTGCTTAATGCAGAAACTTCAATACATGACACAATATAATTTGTCATTTGCACAGATACCAAGGGATTTGAATGTTTCAGAATATCGCTTTGTTGTTACAATACAGGAAAGCCTATTTTAATAATGAGACATTTCTGTAGGACACATTTTTCTCACATTTTCTTTCCCAGGTCAAATGTTCTCCTTCCTTTAAAGCTTGACTGCATACGCAGAAATTATACTCAGCAGATTTTAGCCCAAACCTCAAAAATGCTTATAATAACAGAAACACACTGAAATTCTATGAATGCCAAAACCTCTTGAATCTAGCATTACATTGTTTTCAGTAGAGGTCCACAAAAACTAATTTTAACAATATAAAAGTTTAAAAGAGACTTATTAGAACAAATATCAGAGTTCTGAATACTAAGGACACTATCAGAGAGGAGAAATCCATGAGCCCAAAAGGAAAATAATTTCATTGACAATGACCATTAAATATTATGGCTTTCATATAACCAAACAGGACAGAGACAAAACAAATATGAGCGATCATTCAATTTACCTTTTTTATTACAGGACTTCATGTGACAAGAATTGGAAAGTAAAATGCTTACTTTCTTCAATATAAATCTTCAGAATAAAAGAATATATATATGGAGAAGGAAAGATAACACATGAATCTAAAAAAAATTATTGCAGGCTTCAGGAAATAAGTTTGGGTTTTTGTTTTTTTTTTTTTTTTTATTAAGCTTCTTTCATCTGCAGATGTAGCAAAATTTTCAGTAAAGAAAATGAACACTGACTAGCTGATGCATGTTTTATTGCAACATACTGCTCAGTTACAGGTTAGACTATCTAGTATCGTGAACTCCAGTGATACAATTCCCTTTTGCTTATGCTAAAGGAAGTGGGACTGTATCCAACAGCTCGTGACATATCCCTCAATTAATCCAGTCACATGAGGTACACTGTCTAGCAACCAACGAAAAAGAAACCTGCTGACCTCTCCATTAAAAAAAGAGAAAATATATGATCCCTCATACAGTAGAGGTTATAAATTTCTTTGGTTTTGACCATTTTTTAAATTAGATGATAAATCTCAAAAACAACAGAATTGACTTTTAAGAAAAAAGTTCCTCATAGCAGCAAGGTCAAAATGTCTTACATCCTTGGCCTACCACATTTGTGGTTGCACTTTACTACAAGCCTCTTGAAAGTTGAGAAAACAACTAGAAGTTTGAGTTGTGTGCTAATTCTGCTTTCTTATCAGTCTTCTGCACAGCATTGACTGACTAGGAATCTCTCCCTTCATCTCACAGGGCTGACATGCAAAAGGAGCTGCAGAGCAGAGAAGAAAATCACATTGCTTCTGCATGTGGCTTCCCTGCTGCTGCGGCTGGAGATGGTTTCTGCTCTGCTGCCCCAATCTAGTTTCCCTAGTTAAAATCTTCCCCCGCTGAACAGTTCTAATACTTTTCTGGAAAATTACTAATACTCTGCATCAGTCATAGTACTGCCATTCTGAATAGCAGACACAAAACGGAACATATTGATTCCACTTTTCAGTTTGACAAGACTATCACTGTACTGACAGCACCAAGTATTAAAAACCTCCTAGAATTACCTAGTTCAGAGGCATAAATAATGCTCCTAGTAGCATCCTTTTTTAATTTTTTTTTTTTTTAAATCTTCAGTTGTCTGCTGAAGTTCTTTTCTACAACTATGAGAAACAAAACCGTACCTCTCTCCCCACACAGAAACACAGTGTCTCTCTGTCCCCTCATCTCAGGTGCTATGGCTTCGAAAAGCTCAATAAGTCACAAGACCAAGTATAAAATCATGAAGGTTAATAAATCTGCTAGGAAGAAGGAAAAAGTGTAAAATATGCCTTTTTACCCTTTCCTGTTTATCTTCTCTTTGGATTATATTCTGAAGAAATTTTGTTCTTTTCTTTTTTTTTTAATTTTTCCTTCAGACATGGATGAGCACTTTAGTTTTCTTTTTCCCTTTCAAAGAGAACAGAAAATTAATTTTGAAAAAAATAATAATAATTTCATTTAACAATCCATCTTCACCATGGAAAGTTTCCTATTTGCTACCGGTTAGTGGATTTTTCCCCAAGAAAAAGGAAATTACTCTTGACAAGCTCAGTTATGAATAGCGGCTGGCTTTGCTTGGATGAGAGTACATAGGAAAAAGTTGTGTTCAAGGTAACCTGACTAGACTGTGCCTCAGTAATTCACTGAGCAGTAAGCAGCTTTGCTGAAACAATGGCACTCCATTGTCCAGAGTCTGGAACAACAAATAATCATCTTAACATCCTTTGTTGGTTTTTTTGGTGGTTTGTTTTTGATGTTATGTACAGCAACTATATTTACAAGGGATAGAGGAGCTTTGAAAACACTAGCAAACAAGAAAAACAAAAAGCAATGCTTAGAATAACAGTCAAAAAAAGTGAACGCTGCTTTTACTTCAAAGGAGAATTTCACTGTGTTTTTCACGGGCAACATATTCTCTCAGCTGACACAGCAGGTCTCCTGCTTATCCTGAAAGATGGAGTTACCTTTCCATTCAAGACAGGTATCCACCACCCCCATGAGAGCTCACGACCACACAACACCATCAGCAAACGGGGGAGGGACAGGCACATTTTTGAATAAGTAACTCAATTTCAAATAGCCATCTTAAGAGAAAAAAAACAACAGCACATTTGAAATAGCTGATGTCTGCTTATTGGGGCTTTTTTCACATTTCTTTCTTTAAATAATGTGGAATTATAAGAAAGACAATAAAAAATTATTTCCTGGCAGTAATACCATTCCTTACTTGACTGACTATAAGGAAACAATGGTCAAATACCCTGAACCCTAACTCAGTGACAACAAACACAGTTTTGCAGTTTATCACAAGCTGTTCCCTCATATTTTGTCCTTGCAACATCATCTCACCAATTATGAAAAATTGCTTTTATTTTCTCTTTTGACTTTGAGTAAAGTCCACCACAAGAAGGCTGAAGGAATCAGGGTGCGCATAGCTTTCTGAAAGACTCCCTTTGACCATCAGTATCCCTCAGATGCCTGGGGTTATTTCTGTTGGATTTCCAGTTCATTAAGGTGCCAAGACGCCTTAGTGGTTTGAATCCATCCTTGTTTCAGGGATCAGAAGCCATTAGGCCTCCCACTGCACTAAACAGCAGGACTTGCCAACTGCTCTTTTGACTGCAATTGCTTATCGGTCTGGCAAAGAAGCCAATCAGTCACCTAATTGTCTGAAGTCCCTCATCCTTCCATATCCCTTCAGGAAAAAAATGAGGAGGGAGGACATCTAATATGGGTCTGGAGTCTCCATAACTGAAGCAGAGATCCTTAAAACACAATTTACACTCTTGCAAAGAAATTCTTTCAGAAAAAGGAAAAAGAAAAGCAACTGCAGCAATACCTTTTATGCCAAGATGGAAAGTCCAATTTCTGGAATATCTGACACCTGAAGAGCCCTCCTGTAGGAAAGCACACCAGCCGCTTGCCAGGCAGGGCCAAGCAACTAGAGAACATCCCAATCCATTTGCCAACACAAACCTATGGCATTTAGTTGTTTCTGTAGAAACACAAATGTCCACCTCTACATTGTAGAAGTATATTGAAGCAAACAGAACAAGAGCAGACTGACAGCACCTGATTTTTGGGCAAACTAGTCCCCAGTTCAGATTTGTTCATTCTGTAATGAGACAGAAACAAAAATTATATTTGTACCTCTGTGCTTTATCTTCACTGTTGTACAAAGGGCTCTTTCTTTTATTTGCATGTGGATTTGCATTTTGTCTGTCAAGAATTACAGTCAATTTGATTTTTAACTTCAAAAAAAGAGACTATTCAGCACGCAATATGTTGTGTTCACAATGCTGTGAATGCAAGACCCTTCCAAACTAAGGATTTTTCATTACATTTACTTACCACTAACACTACATAGTCTTCATTCAAATTCATTCCTTTCCCTCCTCCAGTTCCTTCTTGTTCCTCCTTGTCCTAAATTTATGCCATAACCTAATCTGAAAGATTACACCGTGAAACTAAACAGGGCTGGCACCACTTCTGTAGTGCTCCAGGCTGTTCTTTATGGAGAAGTCAACCCTTAGAGCCATGGTCTGACGTTGTCCAAACCGACAGCCCTGGATAGGGGCTGCCCCAGAAGAAGACCTGTTGGTCACAGGCAGAAGTAGTTTTATTTATAGCCTGGTGATATCAGCTTATCAGCTTTAGCATCTGAAAGAAAGCTTGCCAGTGATCCTTCAGCACCAGTACCTGCTGGGAACATGTGGGTGCAGGCGGCTGGGGCACTGTGCAGTTTCTGGGAAAGGCTGCAAGGCAAGAAGCTGTGGAGGCTCAGCCGGCCCTACTGGGTGAGCTGACTGGGGATCACCTTCTCAGTGGGACGTGCACCCCAGCTGTGTCCCACAAGATGTTCGGGCACTCTGTGTGTGCTCCAGCTCCAGGGATATGAGCATGGGTGAAAACTGTTGACCAGAAAGGAGCAAACACCCTGTGCTCCAGCAGGGCCTGGGGTCCATGTGAGCTGGGACTAGGACAAGGCACAGGATTTTACTCTGTAGTCTATAATGAACCTCAATGACTTCAGAAAAACCAGGATAAACTAAGTCTTGAGTATGTCTGGGCACTGATGTCCCTTTTTTCCACAAAATGCCATCTCCGTTTCATATGGTTTCAACATAAACTACTTCAGAGTCTTAAAAATACAGAATTCAAAAGTGTGACTTGTCATTCTGCAGTCAACAGAAGAGTCCACACCACCGCCAGTAAACTCCAGTACAGGAAAATATTTTGTTTACAACAAACACCTACGGCCCAGCACAGCCTTGGATGCTTTTATAAAAACATGGATACTCCCTCACCACGTCAGCCATGCGCCATGGGCAGGCAGTTTTCAGGCACTTTTCCTAATTGCACCACCCTGTGTTCTCCCTGCCATCCACCAACTCAGAACTTCGGCTTTGCTTTAGCTAATAAGTTTTAGAGAGCAGTATTTCAGTTTATTTCACTTTGCTGGCAGCACTGACAGCCAGAAAACTTAGGTATAAACCACAAAATGGAAAGAGGAAGGCGAATGACAGGCAAGGAATAAAACGGGCTAATAAATTCAGTTTTCTTTTCATGGGTTGTCAGTTCCTGCAGGTTTTGACACCTACAGAGTGAAGTGAGTACCTGACTGCTTGAAATTACATTATCATGCCACAGCCTGAACACATTCAATACGCTGGCAGTTAAGAGGAGGGCTTCCTCTCTCTGCCCTTCCTCTGTCAGGAGGACTAAAAGGTTTTGCAGTTTACTTCCCCATCACACTGTCAATAAAAGAGTTTTCATTGAAGGTGGTTGGAGCATAAAGCAACAAGGAAAAGGAAACAGGCCTACTCCTAGCAAGGAGCGTACTTAGGAGGTTTTATAATAGGGTTTTCTAAGGACAGCTAACACAATTTCATTAGACAAGTCTTTAAAAAATGTTTTAATTAAACCTGAGTACAATACTAAACAATTCAAAAAGCCTGACTTCTAATTTTAAATACGCACTCACACATATATATTTTATTATGTCATATTTTTAAAAGGGACTATTTGCTGGTCAATGCTCCCTCTCTGTTATTTAGGCCATGTATAAACTAAGTTAAAAAAATATGAATTTTAAAATCTATACTAACAGAAACGAAAATTGGAGGCATTCTTTTCCTCTGGATGAGAAACCATTCAAGTTCTAAAAATCATCCTATTCCAACTTCAGAGAAGCAAAATATCAATCAATAATTAGTTTTACTTGATGACTACTGAAGACTCTCAAGCTTCATAATGCACATAGCTGGACTATGCGCTGAAGATAACATTCATATCACACACAGATCCTCTTGTTTTCATTCACCTACAGTAGTTCCTTGTTAGCTAATTATCATTGTTCAATCATCACTGAGAGCCATGTGTTATCTCCTTAGATGTGTCTTCTGGTTATTTTCACATTAAAAAGTACATGAGCACTGAAAAAGCAAATACTTAAACTGAGCCTTACTATCTAACACCTGAAGCTCATCTATACTGAAACTACTGTAAATCAAAACCAAGAGACTTCTAGTTTCTGAAAAGCATGCACTGAAAAAAATGTTTAAACCTGCTATCTCATGGATTTTTACATCTTCTGTTTTGGTATTTTTACTATTAGCAGTGCAAAATGTAAACTTGTGGATGCATTTCATACTTTAAATGCATTTGTATCTTAGCTCTTAAAGATAAATTTGAGAATAGTTGTGTTAATAGCATTAACAATTAATAGTTTCAGCATCAGTTTGGAACTTACAAAAATTAATTTGATTGGCAGAGCTGTACAACAACAAAGCCTTAGCCACTGTGGCATATACCCAAGAACACTCAACTACTTTAAAGTCAAGATACAACACATTCAACTGGAGATGTCTATAATTATAACTATCTTATATAAATCACCTAGCAGTAGAATTCATTTGCAAGGATGTAATTACAAAGTCCGATTTGAGTCAAGCAGAGCAGTCACTAATTTCAGAATATCGGCATGGGCTGTGAGGAACATTTAGCACACACACACACAGAGGAACCTTTCCTGGGTACCCTGAGGCTTCAGATATGTACATATCAGATATTTTCTGATGAACAGGTCTTGCTTTGGCAATTAATAGCCCTTGAGGGCTACGTAGCTACACTTTTTAAAATAGAGTAGAATATTTCAGGTGGAAGGGATCACCCTAGTCCAGCTGCCTGACCAACTCAGGGCTGAAAGAAAGGTGAAGCGTGTTGTTAAGGGCATTGTCCAAATGGCTCTTATACATTGACATGCTTCAGGCATCAACCACCTCTCTAGGAAGCCTCTTTCAGTGTTTGATCACTCCCTCTGTAATATTTCCTTTTTGAATACGTAAATTGTTATTCACAACAATGATGAGTAAGGACTTCTACAACTTAATTACATGTTCTCTGAACTATCAACTTCTTTCTGTTTTTTTTTCCTGGATCTGGCAACTACCCATTCCCATTGGGATCTTCTAGGTTTTGCACTGAAACAGCCCACAAGCAATCATCCTTGATGCCGCTTTTCCATGCCTCCTGAAAATCTGCCTTCTCCTATCCTTTCCTTTGTTTACTTCCTCTTCATCTAAGGAGTCCTAATCTTTGTCATTCCTCATATGGAAATTATTTCATCCTTTCATCATTACGCCTATTTCTGAGAATTTTCCAGTTCTTCCAAACCCATTTTGAGAATGGGAGGTCACAAATGTAGGAATTCAAGCGCAGACATGCTAGAAATCTATACACAATGAAGTTCTCTGTTTTGCTCTCTATTGCTTTTGATTTGCCTTTTTTGACTACTACTGAGACATGAGCTGATGCTATTGTAGAACCATCCACCACACACAAACGATCTCACTCTTGACCAGCAACAGACTTTTGAGAATCCATCGTTTTCCATGTGAAATAAGGATTATCCCCCTCAAACTGCTTTCCTGCCTTCACCGAAGGCAAGGCTGGCTTTTACCCTTGGGCTACAAAAGAATGCTCTTTTCTGTTCTGTTCCTGTTTCAATCTCCAAAAATACATCTCCTGAAAACATAACATGGACATACTCTCTTCCCTAAGACAGTTTACATGGGCTTAGAAAGCCAGCACCAATATATTAGACTCTTTGTTCTGTGGTTGGGATTTCCCACTCTACAAACAGTATCTTCCTATAGAGAAGCTGGAGAAAACTAGTTCCCCAGGCTACCACAACAAATAAACACCAAAAAAGAACACAAGAGAAAACACCAAGAGGCATCCTGTATTCGCACTCAGAAAGGCACGAATAACAAACTTGGCAAAATCACCATAAAAATGAAGATTCATAATTCTCACCTTTATACAGCAAGGTCCTTTGATAAAAGAACTTAAATGACTATATACCAAAATGTCTTAAATAGCACTACCAATACACAGTATATGGTAAGGCCTTGTAACAAGGTTGAGTTTGAATTAAGATTGTGAGTACTTAGTGCTCAGACCTCTAGTGCTACTTGGTTTCTGGTTTCTTGTGTAGTTTCTTAACATTTGCCATAGCCAAAAATTTTCAGACCAGTACAACACTGCAAGAAAAAAACACCTCACCCTTTTTATATTCTGTTGTTATCATGTGTTCTGTCTCCCCTAAAAGGAATACAATACAGAATGGTTTCATTAAAATAAAAGCAAGGTATTGATGCCTAAAATCCTGGAAGACAGGCACTCAGAACAACATTTTAGGCATCAGTATTAATCTGATATTTGCTATTAAGTATCTATTTGAATTACATGAAAGATTTTAGTGTCATAATCCTAAGCAATGCTATATTGCTTATTTACCATGCGCAATTGACTCAGACTAGTGAATGAAAACAGATTAGGAAGGCACATTTTCTTGCCCTTATGCTGCAATGTTTGGAATGCAAGCTCCACAGGGGAACATTAAAAAATATTGGTTTGTAAATTAAAGTCACTGAAAAGTAAATGTCAGCCACGAAAACATTTCCTTCAAGATTACATTTTATAAGTTGTTTAATCAGTTCCTCTTCCAGCTGAGGTCTGAATTATCATTAACTTTGTGGTTCAATAAATGATTAATACAAAATGGAAGAATCTAAGGGGAAAAATGGTGCTTTGGAGCACACACAACAAATGAAGAGCTACAAAAACGGGCCAGAAATTTTGCTGTGAAGAGGTAGTGCAGTAAAAGGGAACAGCTGGAGACTATTAAAAGCAGTCATTAGAGGGAAGAAGCAGCAAACTGTTCTAATTGGGTCAGCTGACAGGTGGCTGTGCTTCAGCAGTGCCCTCCCGGCAGCCCAAGCCCAGCCGCAGAGATCGATGCTACTGTGTGATCCTCAAACCAGACCTACAGCTGCAGAGCTGAGCTGCAGCTCAGCACTCACTGCAGGACATCCAGTGACCAATTCAAACCACCTCAGCACCAACACATAGCACAGGGAGAAAAATGGCTGCTGAGTGCATGCATGTATGTTAGGGAAAACACTAAGAGTGCATTAAATGTTCAGCCTCTTAGCTACAGCTCAGAACCCAGTAAATGAAAAATGCACTTTTTAATGTATGTATTTAACCCCCTAATATCTGGTATGCACTGCACAGATAAAGCCAAATCATTTAAATCTCTGCATGCCTCAGACTTCCAGTGTAAACAAGGTTAACCAGTTTCATCAGACCCTCCCCAAAATTTCCCAGGTTCAATCAATGGCACTTATAGCCCTTCTTGTGAGGTCCTCGATAGAAAAATCACAATCATGAACCCTCTATTCCCCCACCAATCCTGCAGGCAGACAACTCTCTCATTGCTTTTTTTTTTTTTTTCCTATATAGAAACACAATCATGAGAGTGACAGTCAGAAGATGAAGGTATGGGCTCCTTACCATGGACTTTCCTGGAGGGCATGTTGGCATGTTACTGTCAACTGCAAACTATCCAAGTACTTATCTAAAGTCATGAAGGAAGAAGCTCAGTGATGACAATCAATGACAATCCCTGATGGCAATTCACAATACAATTACCCATGCTTAAATATTTCTATTATGCAGATAAACACAGGAAATAAGACAAACAGCTGCTGTCAGAAAACCAATGCATAAAAGAGTATTTAATAAAAGAGTATTTTTCACTATAGACAGAAATTTGAGGGTATAAATAAAATTGGTTTAATGTACTTAGTGAATATTCTTACATCAATGAAAACCATTCCAGTCATAAAAGGATATTCTAAAGATTCAGGAATACAAAGAAATCATTTTCTGGAGTTTAAACATTCAGCTTTTTCTACAATTTTTCTTGAAATTTTTGAAATAACCTAAGCAACACTGGGTTAAATATTTAGCCAGAAAAGCCAATGTTTGTCACAGGAGAGTTCCCTATTGTAAGGAATTTGACTTGAAAATTCCCTGACGTACTCTGAATTTTTCTTCCCTCCTTTGCAGTAATCCTAACACACTTTTAACGAACATTGTAACAATTCATTTAAAAGACAAAAAGACAGATGCTCCTTTATGGGATCACTTACATGAGTAATCTTTAACATAAATGAGGCTGAATATTGTTAGAATATTTTTATTTTTAGCTGAGAAATGCATATTTATTTTCAGAGATGAAGTTGAAAGACTATGCTGAGCCACACAGAGATGTGGTGTAAACTTAACTGCTAATTATAATGATAATCTGAAACATCCTGTAGGAAGGTGACAAGTTCTTGTTTTACTGAACAATTTTTAACATACAAAACTCCTCACTTCTGAAAAATTAGCTTGGAAACCTTTTACTGGAGTGAGTTAGGAGCTATGCTATTTCTGAGCCTAACAGAGATCAGAATCTCATGTAACCAGATTTTCTGCAGTTCAGGCAACAATACACAGCCCATACTGCTTCACACACTCATTTAGCCTTAGCTATCTTAGATCAAAAGTTCATCCGGTGATAAGGAAAGATGAAAACCCTATACATACCTTTTATATTTGGCCTCAACAACGGTGAACTTGCAATAAATACTAGATATTTACTAAGAAGCCTTCTGGGAAGAATAATTTTAATACAAAGCTTTCAAATATTTACATTAGTCCCTCTCTTCGTCAGGGGTGCTTCCTATCTTTTGCACTTCCAAGCCTTAATCTGAATTATCTGGCGCATATTTTTCTTGTCTTTGGTACCAGCAACGCTCACAGCTGTACTGATAAGGGTTTGCTTGGTTTACTGAAGCACATTCATTACAATGGATTTAAATTAACTTTTGTGAATTTATCTCATCTTACAGGACCATAACATAGGGTGACTCTCTCCTGACTGTGTTTGAGGTTTGACCTGAGGTGCTCACCTCCATTTCAGACCATTAATTACCTCTCTACCATACTCCACACTAGTGCACTGCCACTGTTCATTTTGGGGAAGCTTGGAAGTGATCTCTTCAGGTGACTGACAGTAACTCACTCCAGCAGAGAAAGTGCAGGGTCAGGAAAAGGGGCTGGCTGATCTGGGTAGAAAGACTCACATTGCAGCAGCTGCCTCTGCTGTATCTGACTCATGAATAAAGGGCTTGTTTTCTATCCTGACTTTCAATTAAATTTTGGTAAACACAGACATTTACTAAAACATTTAAAACAATTTATCTGACTCCTGAATGAATGGTTGTTTTCCCTGGAACAGAGTCAAAGCCCGAAACCCTATTCAGAGAAAATTTCAAATGATCGGTGAACGGTGGAAATTTCTGTCTCTGTTTCTGATCTTTGCAATGTCAGCAATGTTGCAATGTCAGTTCGGATTTTCAATGTTAAAAAGACAGCATGCAAGGTACTACAAGACTTCAAAGTGGTTTTGGGTTTTTTTCCAACTCTTTTTCTTTTTTTCTTAAGGGTAAGAATTGACGGGAGGGGATGCTTCCATATCACAACCTAGTAACCAAGCAGGAGTTCAGACAAAAAACCTGATCTTAAAATACTTTTCCTCCCTTAAGATCCTGCTTTGTAAAGGTGCTGAGCCCCCACACCTTCACACTGCAGTTTCTGAGAGAGCATGCATGCTGCTCTCAGCTTTTCAAGGGAGAAAGCCAGTGTGTGCAGCTATTGATGGAGATGCCAGGATGGCTTGGAGAGGTTCCCAGACACCTAAAACACCTTCCCAGGATAGGAAACCAGGAACATCCTGGTTGACAAAAGCACAATTAGCCTCTAATACCCAGTTTTCAAAAGATGTGCACCTTTCACAGGCAAACCTGTTTCTCCTGACAAAACAGAAAAGTTACATTTACAGATTCTCGAGTCTGTTTTATAAGTCTATAACAGCTATCAACACACAGTTTCTCAGGTTCCCCAGCAATGAGCTCAATGTTGTAGAGTAATCAGTGCTTTTGTATTTTCCTAGCTGTTGATTTGAAGCATGATGGAAGAAGAAAAGTAAAAAGCCATATCTTCCCCCTGCTTTTACTTATCTGCTCATGATCAGGCACACCTCATCCCAAGCAGCTTGGGTTTAATATTGTGATCAGTATTGAAACTACTTAATATGCTAAATCTACGCTTACCCTTCAAATAGTCCTCTTTAAAAAAGTCATGCTATATGATGAGATTTGAATTTACAAAATTATTAGGGAAGAATTGCAAAAGTTATGAGACCTGCAATTAGAGCAGTCCTGTGCTAAAGTGCTGTACAGACTCATGCTCAGAGGTAAAACCCACTGCTTACTTTCTTCACAGCTAGATCAGGCAGTTGATTTTGCAGATTTCTGAAGCTATGATTCCAAGAAGTCCAATACCTGAATTTTAAAATATATGCCAGTAGATTTCCTTGCACCACTGAGGAAAAGATTAAAATGCAGTCATGCAATATATGATGTGGCTGGATAGCACAAGTCCTAAAAATGCTGAACGTTCTGAATGAGTGTCTTTTGTTAAAATGAATTTCACTGGTGAGTGCCCTATATGTTACTGTGACAGGAGCAACTTCTCTCTTTGAGTAGTGTTAGTGACCACCAAAGTCAGCCAAGGAGGGATGGAAGACAGATTCCAAAAATGTTTCCAGGATTCTAACACTTCAATTACCAACAGAGAAGAACAAAAGGAAAATGCAAAAATAGGTTTTATTAAGGATGCTGACGGTGCCTCAGTCCAACAAACTGCCTTTTGAACAAAATGACTACTGACCTCAGACAGCCACTTTTTATTTCTTTTTCATTACAGTGTTTGTACTGATCTGTGTGTGCATACATAGGTGCATGTCTATATAAATAATTAGTTTCTGAAAGAACATACCAATGCAAATGAAAATTCAAGGTGATTTTTATTTGCTTTTAAAGCAACAAAACAGGAATTTTATCTATTCATTTCAGTTCTGCTTGAAGCAAAATTTCACTTGCTGTACATATCACATCTTAAACTGCATAGGCAGTATTGAATTAATACCAGCTTTTAAAGAGTCAGTCATAAGAGGCGCCAATCACTACACTTCAAATAATAAATAAAGGCACTCAGAGTTAAGTACAGACTGTGCTGCTCACTTTTAACATTTTCAAAAAAGAAAACATGACAGTGCTAAAGAGATAAAAGTTGTAGCATAAACCCCACCCCACATTAACTTCTGCAACCCTCTTGTCTCGTTCACAGGTGAGAAAGCAGAAGTCCAAGTACACATGGCATACAAAGCCTTCCAGCTCTGCACACTGGGAGGTCAAGATCTGCTCATCTGACAGTGGGACCCCTTTGGGATCTAGAGGCACACAACAAATAAGAAATCCTTTGCAACATTACTGAAATGAGTAATGTACAGCAGATGTCATGAAATTTAAGGCTGTGCACCACCCCTTTAAATTACTAATAATTTATAAGCTTGCCCACAGCAGTAGACAACTGTACTAAAGGACAAAAAAAGTCAACATAGCCCTATAACACAGAAAAAACCCCAGCCTTCCTTGGATCCATCTGACCTCAGCTAGGACTGAAACATGTGTGGCAGTTGTTCAGAGCTGTGTTCTCTATGGCTCATCCACCTGTCTTATACTCTACTGCCCTTCCAAAACATCATCAAAACATCCTCTCTCCTTGTTCTCCAAAAGCCACAGATCTCTCTTGTTTTGCTGTTACGCCTGGCCCGCAACATCTCATAGCAGACCATCAAGCTGTCCTGTCACCGCTGTGTTACTGAACCCTCTGCAGGTTCGAGTGTGGCTGAAGGCTGATTCCAGTCAAACTGGATCTCTGTTACAGACAGAGTAAGAACTAATTCCACCATTTTTTTTAGGGAGGTGTCTGTGTGCATGCAAAGAGATTAATATCAAACAAACCAACCACCTTCATCGCCCCCTCTGTTTCTTATTAAGCATTCATTGAACACCTACTGCCACCAGACCTTCACTTGCAACAAAGGGTGACAGGTGTTACTACAGTTCAGCAGTTGCATAAAATTAAAACTTATAATGAATGCCTTATCCAGCATTATTGTCATCATTAATCAAAAAAAGGCTACAAAACCAAACAAAGATCTGAGATTAGAGCCTTAGTACAAAGAACACTACAAAAAACTTAGCAACAAGAACATTAGAGACTTGGGCTCACTGAATTGCTCTGTTTCGCAATTTTCCTCTGAGGCTGCACAGTTACAGACATTGTTCCAACCTAAAAGTTTATCTGAATATTCTCAGTGACAAATATAGACAGAATTAATAAATTACTGTACAGTGCAAATCCAACCCAGTGAAAGGACTGAAATTCAACAGTGGCAATCTGGGACTTGCTGTCAGTTTATACAAGACCAAACAATTCATTAGCAACACTCTACAGAGTAAAGCTGATCAAACTAAGAACCAGGCAAGACAAAGACAGAGGAAAAAATGCAAGACAGAAGATGCCTTAGTTTCCCACTTTTCAAGTGTCCAGTTTCAACAACAGCATTATGTAACAATGCTGGGAAATTGGTAATCAAAGGCTTTTATTTAAACATACCAGATATCTTTCCTCCTGCCTCATGCTGGGGGTACGGATCAAGTGATTCTGTTCTCCTCTCCAGTCTCCAAAACGTCGAAAAAAATAATTGGATAGAAATCTATTGACAGGATCTCTAATAATATTGATGTACACTGGCTGGTCTCCTCCAAACCTGGTGGGAAGAAAAATGGGTGAATCTCATCACAAGGTTCCACATAGGCTCATATCTATTATATCTCATCTGAATGCTTTCAAATTACTTCCCACAGAAATTCAGAGTTTTTACAAGGTTAGGAATGAAACTGAGAAACTTACAACTAGTTTCCAAAACTTTGTAAATGCATGTAGGATCTCTTTAGGATGAACAGTAAATATGGTTTCACATTAAGCTACATGTATACTATAAAAAATTTAGTTTAAGACCATTTTTTCTACTGCATCAACAGTTTCGCTTCAGTTCTCTCCTTGCTGTTTTCAGATGAAGAACCTTCTGCAGATGAAAGAGAGAATAAGCATTTCTTTTTCTCAACACATTTTCCATCTGGGAAGTCATGTCAGAGCAGGCACCACTTCACACTAACTGCCATAAGGCAGCCTGGGATCACCTTCACCTGTACAGTAAGTGTCGTAACGTGCAAAGGATTTTGCAACACACAAGCTTTTTTCCAAAGGCTTCCTCTGGATGAACTGACAGATATGCATGGTATTTCCACCTTTATATTTGCTGGAACTTGTGCAGACCTTCATCCCCTCACCCTCAGCCTGCACCACCAGCTGGATTTGACGTTATTTCATGGTTATGTAAAATCTTATAATCTTATCCTTGTACTTCACTTCATGAACATTTTTTCTTTCTTTTATAAGGAAAAAAAAGGTTATATGAAAATTCCTGCTTCAAAAAAGAAATAAGTATCAATTTCAAGTACATGCAAGTCCAATGAAAAGGAAAGAACAAAATCAGCTGTGGCCAGGCTTGCACAAAAGTAAAATGCAGCACAGGTACCTGCACTTTAGAGATGAGAAGATAGAGCAACCTCATTACATTGACTTTACCTTCTTGCACACCTCCTCCTGGTACCTAATGTCAAACATCTTCAGTTTAACAGGTGGGAAAAAAATAGAGGAAAGGGGGAAAAGGGAGCTTGAGAAGGTTTGTGATTCCACTGTATTTTCAGAGTGTTAAAACACTGACTGCATATTTTGCGTCAATACACAGCATCAGGGGAGCAGACCTAACTAGAACTAAAAAAGGGAAGTTGCTGACATTGTTCTGTGGTCAAAATTGAAAAATGGACATTCATGGAACAGACTTATGGACTACAAATGCTGTGAGACAAAGAATAAAATAAAACCTTCCTGGATTGGGAATAAATAGGATAAATTCACCAGGAATTAGCCTGATGTAACAACATGAATGATGATTCTCCCTCCTGTTTCCCCAGTTTAGGTGAACAATTCTTACATGAGCACTAGCTTATGCTTTACTTTTGGGAGCTAGAGGACGTAGCCATATTGAAGTATTTAAATGCTGCTCTGATGATTTTTTTGAGTCACAATTTAAATATTTTCTTCTAAAATGTGAAATATTAGATTAGAACAAAGAAAACTGGAGACACCCTTTAGCTTAAAAAAACCCTCTAAGCCTCCCCTCATCTTTTGAGTTGATGAATATTTGAATTTGTATAATAAAAGACCAGGGCTTCTCATAAATATTAAAGTGCAGCAAAATTGTTTAAAATTATGAATTCTTGTAAAAGACAATAGAAAAATCTCATCAAGTTTCAACTTGATTTCGATTCTGCATGATTCCCCAGACCCCTAAACACAGTCTGCAAAGGCTTGTCTCATGAATAACTACGCATATCAGTAATTTCATTGACCTCAGTGTTGCAGGATCGCTGTCATAATTTGAAATTGCACAGACAGCATAAAACTTTAAAACAACCCAATTAAAAAGGCGGATGCTCCTTGCTTCCTAATTAGTGCATAGCCCAGTTTGGACATGAGTGTACATAGTGAAGTTTCCTGAATTTAGTATCCTGAATTCTTCTCTGAGCTTATTTGTTGCTTTTTGTCTTTATACAGAAATAGAACCTACATTAAAAAAAAAAAAAAATAGACTTTCCTGCAAATACCACAGGACAATGAGGGCACATAAAGCTTTGACAAAATTTAGTCAAATAGAAAGCTTTTGATGAATGCAGTGCTGGTAGCTTTGAAAACTAAACTTTTCAAGTGAAATTGCAGGCAAGAATAGATGGCATCTAAATTACTGAACACAATATCTTCCTGCTGCTTGATGCAGATCAGCAGTAATCTAAAGACAGAAGGGAGAGGAGAAGAGTAAAAAAAGGGGAAGCGAGGGAGACAGTAAGAAGCGATGACAGTAGCAAGTTGTCTTAAGATAGAAGCAAAAAGATTACAAGATTCAGAGAAGCAAGACAGCAGGGATGTCCTGCTCTGGGTTTTTTTAGAGGATGTTAAGTCTAAATGTTCATCAGAAGAGTGAAAAATCAAAACCAGACAGCTATTAGTTGTCTAGATAGAAATTTTCAACACGTATTGTCTTTTCTGAAGTAAAAGGAAGGGTGAGATTGCATAACCAACCCACCAAAGCCCCAGAGCCCATCCTTTTGCTGGTAAGGTCATGTCTCTGAAGATAAGGATTGTAAATTCAGTACCAATAGCTCTGAGAAAAGAGGCTCATATAAGCTTGTTCATCCCAAGAGGACAGCTGAGATGGTAAGTCATTCTTTCACAAATGGTACAAAGGAACTTCCATTTCTGAAGTGGAGACTGTGTGTGCCCCCAGTCCCCCAAGCACAGAACAGCTTGAATTTCTGATTTTCTGCACAATGTAACCAGCCTGCTATACACCCAGCCGCAGTTGCTCCACCAGGCAACAAGCATGGAATTTTTAGAAAAATTAAGTCTGTTCTGGCTCTTATTCAAATATGCATTTTTATTATTTTTTTTTTTAAACATAGTTTATAATACTTCAGATTCCAACCATTTGTTTCTATGGACTGTACTGAGAGTCTTTTATGGAAGGTAAGCAGCAGTCACATAGCATAAAAAATCCTACCAGGTAAAAAAATCAATTACCTTAAGCTATTTAGAGAAAAAAGGGGCAAATCAATGCTCCATTTGTTCAAGTATGTTCTGCATATTTTTAGATACTTATCAATCTCAATATATTAAATATTACTTAGCTCTCCAGAGTGAAACTTTTCAAATTAACAACACCCACATAAAAGCACTCTTACAAAAAATACATATGAGCTCTCATTATACATCATGTCACCTTATTTATACTCACACACCTACTTTGAAGGATTTAAAATGGGGCAGAATTATAGTTTCTACGCTTGAGCAGAGGACTTACCTTCTCTGAGTGGGATCACGATTGGATCCTGCATGATGAATTTACCTGACCATTCTCAAGTCCAGCAGCACATTTGCTGCCACTAGGGAGAGTGGGCCAGGACACCCCGACTCCAGAAAAGCACTGCAAATGTACACACCAATCCTCCACAGTGCTCTTCCTGTACCAAATTTCTCCTGATTTATTTAGTATATACTATTAAATCCCATTAGTTTTAATTGGTGAAAGATATATTTTTGGAGTCCTCATCAAAAAACCTAGAATATTTGCAGGCTTCAATCTATAGTAGTTAAGTTCATTCCTATGTTCCTATATATCCCTATGTCTTTTTTAATAAAAGAAAATTTAAAAAAAAAAAAAAAAGTTTAAGAAGTATGCCAGACATTGCAAGCTTGTCCCTTTGAAAAACATCTTAGATGAATTCCAATTTTAGTATTTACATGTCAAAACCATTTACAAACCACTTATGAGCTAGGAAAAGAAAAATAAAAAAAATCAACCAAAGTGATTTGCTTGGCTTTAACATGGAGGACCTCTTAGCTTCCACTACTTTTCATTTCACTTCAGGAGGCTGCTGCCTTTCCACTTAGCACAAAACTCCGTGCATAAGCAGAAGCAGGTTTCTTCATCCCTGTAGGCAAAATACAACTTTTCACGGAAAAGGTGACTCCCAACCTATTCTCTATAAAAATCTTGTCTTCCTCTTACTCTTTTAATGTATGTCTCCCCTTAAACAAATAGATTGGTTGCTAGAAATTCAATATAATGGAAACCAAAAAGAACTGACAGCCACCTAATATTAATAGGGACTGATATATTGTGTCCCTCTTATAAAGGAAGCACTTTAAGTGTTCTAAAACTGAAAATCACATGCCAAGAGCACAACTGCCCAGCAATTTACTCACCAATTAGATTACAGCTCCATTACCTGCCCTGCAGCACAGCTTCATGGGGAGGTCACAAAAAAGCACTAACACATAACTTCCATCTTTTTAGGGCTTAAATAATATGCAGTTACTTCTAAATTTATCTTCTGGAAAAGGTATCTTGAATTGAAAAGTTTTCATAACGTCTTGCACTAGCATGAACTTGTGTCAAAGCAATCCGTCTCTACACACAAGGCACCAGGCACCTCTGGGATGCTCCAATGACCTTCCTCAAGGAGGGGCTGCAAAGAGGAGAGGGCTGCGGTACTGCCTATTTGGGGGAACATGATATTGCCAGCCTCCATAATCAAGGAGTTTATCTTCCTCCTTCAGAGTGCAGTGCCTCTCTCCTAGTCTTCACCCTACACTGTGGTCATGTTTTCAACCTTTTCTTTAGAACTAGGAGATAAAGAAGGAAGGTAAGTTGACAAATGGCATTTTTATACCGACACACCTTTGTCACCTACATGATTATTTCAGTCATAATAGTGCTGGCATAGCTAAACAGGTACAAGGACTATGTAGAGCAGACTTCAGTTAGAAATTTTGGCTCCATGAAGCCTTTTTCCTTTCTCACAGACTACTAACTAAGCTGCCTCTCCCCAACAAGCTGAACTAAGTTACGCCTGTTTGCTTTCTTGTAACTGCTCTCTGGTTTATCCTAGATGCAAAACAAGCAATGCAGCGACCATGATGTAATCACCATCCTTGGAAGTGTTCAAACAATATGGGGATGCAGCACTTGGGGACATGGTTTAGTGGTGGATTTGGCAGTGTAGGTTAACAGTTAGACTTGATGATCTTTGAGATCTTTTCCAACCTTAACAAATCTATGATTCTATGAGATAAATATTTTCATCTCAAAACTGCATCTTTGGCTGGCCTGGCCTTCAATGGGAGGTGTGTGCAGGGATACGAAATGCACAGTGGTTCAAGGTTAACAGTAAATAATGCATGCTGGCAGCACTTCTCATTAATTACCCTTTCTGGAGCTGTGATTTCAACAGTAGACATTTCAGCTTCTGAAGGGATGTGTCTGGGTCACGTCATTGTAAAATCACAACTGAGTCCTCTGGGAATTGTTTAGTAAGCTGTTTCAGGCCAGTGAATGGCTAAAAGATAATACTATTGAGCCTTGTATTTCTCTGTTTCACTATTCTGTAAATCTCCAAGAACATTTTAGGTCGTATTTCTGTCAGTCATTCATGCATGCTAAACAATGAGGGTTTTTTTTTCCTACGCTTTTCATTCTCCTGAGGACATCAAAGTAGTTTAATATATAAATTCACAATGAACAGCACTAAGACGGATACAAATCCTGCCTGGGTCTGTACAGTACCCCCAAATCAAGAAAAGGAAATACTAATTGTGTTTTCATTTACGTAATGCAAAATTATAGCTGGAAAAAAGTAAGAGAGAAAACATTAACTCTCCACTAAACACTAACAGCAGCTAAACTCCGCATTAATTAAAATCACCTAATTCCAGATACCCTGTATTTAAGACTTTCTTCCAAAGGTCTGGTTCAGGATCCTTCTGGACCTCTGATTAATATTTCACTATAATTCAAAGATGCAAATATTTCATGTTATATAGAGTAATAGAAAAACTAATTATAAAGTATTACAATAAATTTCCTGCAAATAGTAGAACAGCTGTCACAGCTCTTTGGAAAGTATTAAATCAACAAACGTGATGGATAGAAATGATACATCTTCAAAATTGGATGAGACCACAGATTTGGCTGAGATAGTCATGTTCACATAAAATCCTGGGGCCCGACTTCTTAGGAAGGTTATTATGCAAAAGATGTTGCAATTCATTCAGCACTGCATATTCAGCTTCTTGTATGAATGCATTTATCAACAAAATTATGGGTGACTCCAGCTGTCCTGTAGAAATGGTTGTTGCAAAGAGCAACTCAAGATAATGTTAGGAATGTCCATATGGAAACTGAAATACATTTGGTATAATAAAAAATAAATTACTGTAACTTGGCAGTCTATACTGTGTGTACAACCTACAGAATATAAACATTAATGTAACTGAAACTTAAAGCCCTGTCCCAGATGTGAAATTCTACACAATCACCAACAAAGAGAGACCTGTGGATATTGTCATGCTTGAGGCTTTGAATCTACACCGTTTAACCTGATAATCTGTGATTCAGAAGATACATGCAAACTGGTAGTATTTTCAGAAAACAAAGCTGCAAAAGGAGAGAATAAAGAAGGGAGTGATTTTCTGGTAAAGGGCCACTTGAGCCACAGGGCAAGAAAGACATAAGCAAACATTTTTCACTGTAGTATGGCAAATGAAAGGCATCTAGAACCAGAAGCAGAGGATACTCAGAGGGAAGGACATGCATGCTTCTACATATTATCAGCAATGTGTGAGGCCTTACAGGCCAGAGTTATCCTAGTTTCCCTTTTTCTGAGAAAAAGGGGCAGAGAGGAGCAAAGACCTGGCACAGCACTGATGCCACCATGCACAGAGTCCATTTTCAGCAAAGCATGAACAAAGTTCAATGCAGCATTACAAGCATGAGGTGTAAGAAAAAAACCACAAAAGCCTTCCTCTTGAAAAGAGAATGAGAAGGAAAAATACAGAGAAGGCTGAGAGTTGATTGCATCATGATGTGTAAGAAATAACACATCAAAGCTTACATAGAGGAAAAATTTGATGAGTCTTTACAAATGTATTCTGAGAGCCAAGGAAAAGGAGTCAATTGGACTTCTCAGAAGAAATAAGAGGAAAAATTACTCCAAATTTACATTCTAAGAGAAAAATTCACTATTTGAAGAATTTACCAAGGGCAGAAGATTTTTCATTACTCATGATTTTGAATCAAGACTTAAATTTCCTTCCTGAAAGATGAACATTTTAAGTTCAAACCTAAAGAGTCTGTGCCATGCATTACACAAAGGTAAGAAAGATGCAAAATGGCATTGTCACAGTCCATCTTTTTGCCTAAAGGCAGGCTCAGATATATAATTGCCCCTAGGAGCTTCAAAATGCTCATGTACAATCTATTCTGTTTCAAACCTTTTCCTAAATGTCTGATCTAGAATTCTATTGATGCAATTCATGACACCATTTTGTTATCTTTACTGATGAAAAATTGTATAGTCCCTTTATCTCTGCAGAACCTTTTGGATAAAAAAAAACCCAAAGTGTTATCACAGTCCCTTCTTTCCCAGTCTTCTCTATTTGTTTTGCTTTTCCTGCAAAAATAAATAAATAATTTATATCTCTGAACATTTTCTTTATTCTCTTTTGGACCCCTCCGGAGTAATCATCATCTTTCTTAAATTAAGTTACTCTCAGACTGGTGATCTACAGTGTGAGTGTGATCATGGAATCTGAACAGCAAAAAAGAGAAAATTGAAGTGTTATGCCTGATTCCACCTTCAGCAACCAGCTTTCAAGCAAGCATCTCCATTCTGAGACTATCATATTATCAGCTGAATGAAAGATAAAAAAGTCCACTATGCAAAGAACACAGGAAATCTAGGGAAATAAATTTTAAATCAAATAATCTTAAAATCTGTGGAAAAACTCACCATAAAGCAATATTTTTTTAAAAAAAATAACTCCCCCAAAAAACCTGCTGAAACCATACAAAGGTCAAACTGCACATTAGATTTGTGCTTAGCTTTCCATCAAGTCACAGTTGAAAAGCATCATTACACACTCACATCGTTAAAAAAATGTAGTATAAAAAAGGAAAAAAAGATGTAGGAGGGATTACAGCACCATGTGGCCATTCATGAAATGTGTACTTTACAAGGCAGACCTCACATGATGGTAGAAAGTGTTTCATGAAGTGTTAGCAAAAAGTATAGATTATAATGAACACATATAAAGACACAGTGTTAAGGCCATGCACACAAGTTTAGCTGACATTTCCCTGCTTTTAAGAGCTTACCCAGAGGGTGAAAATTTTTTTTGTTACCATGTTTTTAATGACATTTCCCTATGAGTGTATGGGGCTTTTTTAAAAGGAGAAAAAAACCACATCACGAAACTACTTTAGTAGTTAATCTTAGGCAGCAATCATTGTTTCAAGATGTTGATTCAAGGAGATATTCAAAGGGCCCAATCTCTCCCACAGCTGAGCTGTATAGAAACAATGTGAGTTGACCAAACTGCAGCTCTTCATACAAAGTATACCTAAGTTTGCATTCAAAAGGTCATGGACATTCAGCATCTTGTTATGCCAGCTTCACATATTTGCCC
This sequence comes from Anabacerthia variegaticeps, assembly GCA_035583185.1. Taxonomy (NCBI): domain Eukaryota; kingdom Metazoa; phylum Chordata; class Aves; order Passeriformes; family Furnariidae; genus Anabacerthia; species Anabacerthia variegaticeps. The sequence goes on from JAWWEW010000112.1 coordinate 47,053,825, forward strand.
AACACACTATTTTCAAATGCTAGTGGAGCATGGTCAGCACCCTTAATAGGCATGTTCCTTAAAACATGCACACTCTGTGTGGTATTACTTTTGCAGGAGAAAGGAAGAAACAAAAATCAAGTTATTAAAAAATCTGAATGTTCTGACAAATATCCCATGACATTTTCTTGAGACAATGAATACACCACCACAGTATCACTCCAGTTTTACTGACCTCTAGTCAGTCTATAAAAAAGGAAATTCTATTTCCAAATCAATGAACCAAAGACACGTATATAGGTTAGGTCACAGCAAAGAAAGATTTTTATTTGTAAATGTACCATCCAACCCTTACAAACAGTCAACAAGCTAATATGCAAGGCTTCCAAACACCATGCTGCCAGCAGAGTGTGCTTTGGTTTTCAAACACACAGCTTATTCACATGACAAAGTTAATTCATCAAGATTTACCTCCTTTTTGTTTGTTAGCTATGGACACATTTTACAAGAAAAGAGATGCTGTACTGTCAAAGTGCTGTGTTAAAATACAATTTTTAGAGCTGCTTCTGCATGACAAAACACACAGAACCAGTGACTAACAAAAAACCCCCAACAATATTGAGAAATTAAATTTAGTTTTGGGCTTATCTGGACTGAATTACTCTTTGTCCATCTGTGTCTTCACATAGTATGTAATTTATTGCTACCCAGTCAGAATTCAGGTCAGAGTTGAAGGAAAATGGCCAAAATGACCAGCACTGCTGCATGTGATACTGTCTGCTGCTACAGCAGCTCAATTTATTCCTTTTTATTAGTTAGTGTTGGCCATTGTGACTGTGTAAAAAAGTAAAAAAAAAAAATAAATAGTTAGTAATGCTGATATAGACTGTCTACCAAAAAAAGGTTTTTTCAAGAAAAAACAAGAACATTACACATTAACTCTGCTAATGAAAACCAGAAAACTGGAAGTATTTCTTATGTTGATTCCAGGGATGAAAGGCAAGCCCCTTCCCAAGCAGAAGATCCAGTAGATCTGTCTCTCCTTCCCAACAGCTGTCACCCTACACCTCTCAAACTGAGCAAGAAGGGCATGGCAGAGCTGGGGCTGGTATCCAAGAGGGGCACAAGGAGTTGACTGCTGGCTGTGGCTCAGTAGAACGTCCAGCAGCTCTGTTTTGCACAGCTTTCCCTTCAGCAGATGTACCTGCAGCAGTGTGGTTGTCTCAGTCTTCTACTGGCCTTTGATTTCAAATCAATTTGATTTGAGACTGACCAACAGGTTCAGAAACTATTAAGGAATTGGGGAGGCCAGGAGGATGGAAAGACACACAGAACAGCTGGAACTGCTGTATGACTCATTACGTTAAAAAATTTGCTAAAAGTGAAGTGTCATCCCTTCCCCTCAAGCACATGCACACGTATGCTAAATACACACCACAGATATCAAACTGCAGCTGAAAGGAAGAAGAGGGAGGAGCCCGAAAGAACAGAAAGGATGACTCCTGACACAGTAATGCTGGGAGATAATTAATTGTGGCTTCGAACAAATAAGATACACTGAACTGAATTAAAGGGTCTAATTAAAATGTAAGATTAAATCGAGTCTGTGCTTTATCTCTGCATCTCTTTACCACATCATAGGAAATTTTAAAGAAGCTAATTCCCCAGTGGCCTATGACTACTGCAGAACGTAAAGAATTGACAGTTCCAGTGAAACATGAAACGGCTGTTTCACTCTCTGGGTGGTCTTTTTAATGCTTCTCCTTCCTACGACTTTTACCCTGACCTGATCAGCCAGCCTTTAAACAAACCAAAGTTGCTTACCAGTCACTGACAGAGGCATGTCATTAGGGTTTTACACATTCCCATGCAATGTTCACTTACCCTGAGACAGGAGGGAATGGCCAAGTTCCTGCTCTGCCTGAACTGGGGTCTGTAAGTGCATGTTGGGAACATAACAGTTCCCTGTCGGAAGGAGGCACGGTGCCTTCCCGTGACCAAGATGGGTGTTGTGCAATTCTTTATAAACCTGACTCATCTTGACCCAAAACCGCAGCCTTGCCACTCGCCTCTGCATTTCTGCAAATGTTCTTTCTGCTTCTCTGAAATCTGTGACACTTGGAGAGCACACCAAGCATCTTGAGTTGCTGCCCAATCACTGCTACAGTTACTAAATTCAGCAGAAAATTACTGAAGGGTCAAGTGGGGCTTTTCTACAAACTTGAGGCTTCTTCCTGCTTCATTTTTTCTCAGGTTAAATAAATAGATGACAAGTGCCATTTATAATTAAAAAATAGTGAACAAACTGCAGCTATTCTAAACCAGCTTTTTATCTCTCTGCAGGTTATTCCACTTCTTCACAGATTTTGCACTCCAACTCTGTACCACACAGATCGACCAATAACACCTGGAATCTCAGCAAATATATCAATATATAAACCTTTACCTGCTTAGAGACATTCTTTAATATTTGCTTCTGATTAACATTTTTGATGTTTTTCCCAGCAACACTAGTCCATAAACTTCAATTTAGAAAGAGACAACAAAATAAACAGCACCACCTTCCACAGAAGAAACAGTCCTGAAACGAACCACATGGAGTAGCCACTCTCCAGGAGCACTGGGTCATCTCCTAAAACTGGCCCTAAATGCACTGGAAAGACTGGAAACAAGCTGCAAAACACTTGGAATAAAAGCTTTTTCTGTGACAAGTGCTATGTAAAAATTCACTAACATCAAAGAAGAGCAAGGAAGTTTTTATCTTCTGTTTGAAGCTGAAATTAATTAGATTTATGCCTGTAAAAATTCACATTAGATTTGCTTTAATGTCTCCTTTTAAAATTTGTCTTTTTGTCTGCCTCTTTGCACTACTTTGGATTGAGAAAAGATAGTACCAAACCAAAAGATGAAGATGGAGATTAAATGAGGATTCATTTACTCAGCTGAATCAACAGGCACTCTTAAAAAACCGTTCAAAAAATGAGAGGAAAATGGCCCTGGCAGGCATTCAGGTCAGGATGAGATTTTCAGGTTTTTAGAACTTTGTTCAGCAAAACTAATGGTGTTTCAGAAACATATATGAGCTCAAACTCACCACTGAAGGCTTAGCTCATTTCCACTAGAGATTTATTCTGGAAAGAAGATATAACCCTTTTTATTTTTTCTCCCCAGTTGGAAACAATCATAAGTGAATGGTGTTATGCTTTTCTGAATAATCAGAGAGCTTTAAGTGCTGACAGGTTTATAAGCAGGTACAGGGATCAAAGGAGGAAAATTCAAGTGGTTTGTCACTGCTGCTATTCACATCAGCAATGTTAAACAAAAATCAAGTTTGTTTTTCTTACTACTGTTTGGGAAATTGAGAAGCACCAACAAGGATGACGAAAAGGCTGTGGTACTCTGCCTTCTTTGCCTCAGCCTTTAATAAACCCACCAGTTGTTCTTGGGGTACCCTGTGCCTTGAGCTGGAAGACAGAGACAGGGAGCAGAATGAAGCCCTCATAATGGGAGGGAAATGATCAGTGACCAGCTACACCAGATCTATCAGGCCAGATGGGATTCACCCAAGGATAGTGAGGGAGCTAGCAGAAGTTCTCACTGAGTGACTTTTCATCACTTAGCAAGTGTACTGGATAACTGAGAAGGTCCCTGTTGACTGGAAGTTAGCAAATGTGATGCCCATCTACAAGAAGGGCCAGAAGGAGATTGCAGGGAACCACAGGCCTGTCAGCCTGCCTGACACTGGGGCTGGAGAAGGTTGTGGAGCAGATGAACTTGACTGCCATCATGTGGCACCTGCAGGACAACTAAGGGATCAAGCCCAGCGAGCACAGGTTTATGAAAGGCATATCCTGCTTAGCCAACCTTACCTACTCCTATGACAACGTGACCTGCTTAGTGGATGAGAGCAAAGCTATGGATATTGTCTGCCCGGACTTCAGTAAAACCTTTGATACTGCTTCCAACTCCATTCTCCTGGAGAAACTGGCTGCTCATGGCTCAGACAGGGGCATCATTTGATGAATGAAAAACTGGCTGCACATCCAGGCACAGTGAGTGGTGGTGGAGTTCATCCAGCTGACATCCATCCAGTCACAGGTGGTGTTCCCCAGGGCTCAGTCCTGTTTAAGAGCTTTAATAATGATCTGGATGAGGGGATCAAATGCATCCTCAGTAAACTCGCAGACGACTTCAAGTTGGGCAGGCATGTTGATCTGCTGGAGAGTAGGAAGGCTCTGCAGAGGGATCTGGGCAGACTGGATTGGTGGATTGACCTCAGTTGTATGAGGTTCAACAATGCAAAGTGCTGGGTCCTGCACTCGGATCACAACAAAGCCATGCATGGCTACAGGCTGGGGGAAGAGTAGTTGGAAAGCTGCTGGGGTAAAAGGACCTGGTGGTACTGATTAACAGTGTCAGAACATGAGCCAGCAGTGTGCCCAGGTGGTCAAGAAGGCCATATCTTGGCCTCTATCAGCTCTAGTATGGCCAGTGGGACCAGGACAGTGATTGTCCCCTCTATTCAGCACAGGTGAGGCTGCACCTCAGTTCAGTTTTGGGTTCCTCCCTACAAAAAAGACATTGAGGTGCTGAAGCAAGCCTAGAAAAGGGCAATGGAGCTGGTAAAGGGACTAGAGAAAAAGTCATACGAGAAGTGGCTGAGGGAGCTGAGGTTGTTTAACCAGGAGAAAAGGAGGCTCAGGGAAGACCTTACTGCTCCCTACAACTACCTGAAACGAGGTTTGTAGGCAGGTAGAGGTTGGTTTCTTCTCCCAAATAACAAGCATCCAGGTGAAAGGAAACAACCTCAAGTTGGGCCAGTGGAGGTTTAGATTGGATAATAGGAAAGCTTTCTTCATGGAAAGGGTTTTCAAGCATTAGAACAGGCTGCCAAGGAAAGTGGTTGAGTCCATATCCCTGGAGGTATTTAAAAGATGAGTAGATGTGGCACTTGGGGACATGGTTTAGAGGTGGACTTGGCAGTTCTGAGTTAACAATTGGACTCGATCTTCAAGATACTGTCTACCTCAAATGATTTTATGCCTCTCTTCTAAGCAAAAGCAAAGGAGACTCCCATTTTTCATTACTCTGCTTACATTTTCTCTGATTCTCTAGTACCTTGGTGATATGCTCTAAATGGCTTAATGTGATCTCTACAGATCTTGAAAACACTCAAACAGAGGTGCCAGGAGAGTGGAAGACAGTACTTTGGTTCCAAATGTGACCTACCAAAATAGTAGCAAAGTAACATGCCTTTTAAATGCTACCTGTCTGCCAGCTCAGCATAGGCAGGTAAAAGTGCTCCTTATCCCTTCCTATGAAGAAAACCTTGGTTTCAAAGGTATAGAATGCCAAACAAGAGAAGTGAGTTTGGTCCCTACGTTACACACCAGATCAGTTATTATTGGGTCAAAACCACCTTGTGGAGGGGTTGTGTGTGTATGTGGCAGGGGAAGGTTGACCCTCACACAGGTTCGGTGCCATCATATCCCTCATGGCAGCCCCTGAGCCCACATTTGGAAATCCCAGAGCAGCTGTCAGTCACAAACAGCCCAGGAAAACCACAACACCCCGCAGCTCCTGGAGCCCCTGACCCAGCTCGATTGACAGGGACAGTGAGAACACGGCCCCTCACCCTGGCCTGGGACCCCAGAGTGGCCAGTGGGTCAGAGGCCCCACCTTGGGTGTTTGGCTGTAGAGACCACAGCAGATAAACTCAGAGGCTTTGGGGTGCCACATGTCATGATCCTGCCATCTGGATGTGTGAGAACTGGTCTGCCTCAAAGTTTCAGCTATCTCTCCCTCTTTATCCTTCTCTCTTTTCTTGATACCTCTATTTCTTTTTCTTTACTCCTTTTCTAGATGCTTTGGGTGTCTTGGAGCTGAAGGGATTGGATTTGACTTAAGTGTGGTGAATTGGTTTCGTATTGACCTGGGTGTTGTTAATATGTGCTGAGTTGGTATTGTGGTGGAACATTTTGTCTAGCTTGTGTAGCCCTTTTTGAACTTTTTCCAAGTTCCCTTATTTTCTCCCTTAAATTAATACAGAAACTTCTTAGGAACAAGTCCGTGGCTTTTTTTTCTGGATGTTTTCATAAGGTATTAAAGAACCCTATATATATCTAAATATTAAAGTAATACTCTTAGCAGGGCCTGTGAGCCCGCAGCTCTGGGGCTGGAGTGTTACACCCTGGACTCCTGCCCAGAACCACTGCTCCTGCAAAAATTCATGAATTACAGTAACGGCCCTGCTGCAACAGCATGTAGAAAGCCTCATCCCTTCCCTTGGGAAGGGGCACAGATTTCACCAAAGCAGGATTCTTCAAGCTGATCCTTGAGCTTTTCATGGATCTGAAGCTGCCCTAAGCCTGTAGTCAGGAGTCAGCTTTGCCTCCTACCCATCCCTGTGCATCTGTCCTGATCCCCACTGCACTGGCTCCTAATGGCAAGCTGTTGTATAAGGTTTTCAGCTGTCAGCCAGAAAACACAAGATCAATGCTCTGATCCCTATTCTTTTAGTTTGGGGAGTTTTGCACAACTTATGTTGAGCTGGCAGAAAAAGCTGGGGGAAACAGGAAGAACAGTATTCCATAGAGAATATGAGTTCAGCTATCCACTAGAGATAGTCTATAAAGGAATAGTTTAAAAAAATCAAACAAAATCAAACAAAACTAGAACACTTTCAAAGTACTGTAATATTTATCATGTGCATGTAAATCACATCTTGAATTTTCTACTAAGTCAATAGTTGACACTCCATTTTCTAATGAAATCAGATTAAAAGCATCACTCTAGAGTTAAGGAACTGAGAAAATAATCAATGTGGTACTTCACTGGTATGTATAACACTGCCAATACATTTTGAGACTAAAGACTAAAACTTCCATAAAGGTTTAATTTATCAGAAAACACTAAGAAATGCTAAACCATTAGTAAGAAATCTTGATGACAATTCAATGCTGTCTGCTTTAAAAGACTCATCAGCCTTTTCACTACTCTGTACCTAGTAGTTAAGCCAAGCACACTCTCAATAAAAAAAAGATAAATTTTTCAGGTTTGCAAAGAACAGCAAAAAAGGAAGCTGCAAATAATTTGTACATGTTTCATAACTTCTATGTATTTTCACAAATTTGTATTGGAAGAAATATGTAAATACATTGTAGATGCATCATGTATACACTGCAGAGGAAACATAATACCTATGTGACAAGGACGTACCACAAGTATAGAAAATGGGATGTACAGGGAGGAGCAAGAGGTGAGAATGTTCATCTTTTTCTGCGGTACCTAATGTTGAGTACCATCTCTGAAAAACTGGTCTAATCAAGAAACATCCCTTTGACTCTCAGGTGTGGCTGCTTGTTTGATCTTACAGTTTGGAAGAGAAGAGAGATCATTTACAAAAGGTAAGTGAAGTTCTAATGATTTTTCTTAAAGATAATACATTAGAAACGAAACTCTCATGGAATCGGAAGAAAGAACAGAGAAGATCAAAATATTGTTTAAGTCTTCTAGTTTCCATGTAACAAAATCATGCCCATAGTTAAGTTCTATATTAGGGGAATTTCCAATTGCTCAAAATATTTTATTTTCTAAGAAAACAAAACTAAACACCCCCCTCCCTATGCCCCAAATTTTATCATTTCTTACTACACTCTCTACCAAAGCCTGAGGCCGTGCACTCACATTAACATGTAAACAAAATATGGAGAAGTTAGACAAGCTCATGCAAAGATCTGCAACAAATTCATATTTCTACAGAATTTCTTTTAATCTAAGTGCAAGGAATCCAGCCTGGTGGCACAGATGGCATGGTTCCTGAATATCATTTCCAGATTACATTTACAGCCTGGGCAATAACCATCTGCAGTCAGCTTTAACCTCTGTGTCCTGGCTAAATGCTAACTGGCATCACTCATTCAAGTCCTTCCAAAAATTCCTCAGAAGTTTCATCCAAATTCAATTTTCTTCACATTCCATGCTATAAATGTCTCTAGAGTCTTTCTGCATACTTTTAAATAGCTGCCAGAAGAAACTGCACTCCCACGATACAGAGCATAATCTGTTTGCGTGGTTTATAAATACTTCTGTAGCCTGTGGAATGGGGACTATTTTGTCAGAACAAAATTAAGTTGGTTAAATTGGTGACGAGTCATTCCAGGTACAAAATTAATGAACTCAGTGCAGTTTTCAACCTCATATTAGTAGCTGGCTATACAGAGATGAAGCATTAACAAAAGTGTCCTGCCACTTTTAAAACACAAGTTTAAAGACCCAAGTCACCATCTCCTGCAGGTTGACTGGAAACCTTGTCAATCATGACCCTCTCGGAGGCAAAAGCATATAATAGCATCCTGGCTTTTCACAAACATACTGTACATAACTTTCCTACGCCAAACTGAGTGCAGGAAAACCAAAACAAAACCAACTTCTGAATGTGACTTTCTCAGTGCCAGAAAGAAAGAAAAAAGTATATTGTATTGTTTATGTCTAGGAGGGAAAATATTCTATGTATTACAAATAATAGAAATCAATGAAAAAGATTTTTGTCTGAAAAAGCGCCTTACCTTGAGAAGTTGAGGAAATGAACATGTCTAGTGAATAAATAGGGCTGCTCAGCAGTGCTTATGTTTTTAATCAATTCCATCTAAAAAGAAATAACAAATTATATTTTCCATGTTATGTCAATGCACATTTTGAGACAAATATAAAAATTTCAAACAGCATATGATAATACAACTTTCAAATCTGAATTACTCAGGACTTCCTCCCCTACTATCCCTCCAAAACACTGTCATCAAGATAGCACAACCACTATTTTATGTCTAAGCAAGAAGAATGGTGTCTGCAGCTTAACCTGTCATGGAACTTATGTACTTCCAAAGGTGGGCATCAATTTAAGGAAAGGTATAAACTAAGGGAAAAATCTAAACTCTGCCTAAATCTGCACCAGAGCTTGGCAAATGGCAGCTGCCCTCTTGAAAACACTAGCTCTATTCACACCAATGCCAAAAATGTAAAATGTCTGAAACTGTAACAGAAACTGGGCACTGAGCCAATGACCATTTTCATACAACAATAAAACCTGCCAACTTAGCCAAAACACCAATCGATTTGCCTGTTTAAATATAGAAATCAGCACTTGCCATTCCTTTAGCTATTACAGCAAATTAGGAGTACAAATTAAATGGGCACTTTCAGAAAGATGATGCTAAATTCCAGTCCAGGCACATTCACATAATGTTAATTTTTTTAAAAATAAATGAATGATTTAAATTTTCAGATAATTAAAATGTAACAGTGTAAACAGTACCATGGATATAAACACCTATTTTGTGTAAACTGAGCTCTAACTGCGATTTACAGGAAACTCAAACTGTCTAGTGAAGCATCATATGCTAGAGATTCAACATATTTCAGTTAACTTTGCTCCCCTCTTATTAATTTCCCCAGGTTTATTTTTCGATTTTCTGTTCTGTGTTCAATGCAGGCTACGTTATTGACATGGGACACAAACGAGTTTGAAAAGACAGGTTAATTGATTTTACAAACTATTCAAAAACTGGAAATAAAAAGAGATAAGAGAGTGTGAACCAAACATTCTGGTTTGAATCAACTTATGTATTAAATTCAGCACCGTAAAGGAGACATTAATTAAAAAAAATTATTTCTTAAAACTTGAGTGCTAAAGCTGACATAAACAAAATAAGCAAAAATGTTGGGTCCAGCTTGTTATGCAGTCAAGATAAAGTCACTGGCATGTGATGAGTTACTAGAAGCAAAAAGAACGTGGTAAAAAATTACATCTATGCCATAACAAATATAAATTACATTTAAGGGACAGGAGTTGCCAAATTTCCCTCATTTCCCAGTTTCAATATTTTGCCATGGTTTTTAAACTGTGCCACATTTTACTGGCTTCTCATCCAACTTTCATTCTCCACTTTTTCCTTGAACATATACCCTGCCTTCTTCTTTCAGACAACACAAGCTACAGCCATTTACTTCTAGCACTGAATAAAATGTACACACACACACTAATACACTTTTCCCTATTTTCCCATTGCTTTCAAAAATTTTATACACATATCTGTATAATAAGCACTGAAGCAAACAGTTCAGTTTGTTCATCTTCTCACGATGGACCATTTCCTGTCAAACTAATTTGAGTACATTAATGCATATTAGGTCTAGACCTTGTATACCACGGCATATTAGGTCTGAGAAAGCATATCAAGGTATATTAAACCTGAAAAAGGCTGTAAACCCAAAGAAATGGAATATAATGAACATGAGATCAACACAAGAAAGTCAACATAAAGGGAAAATAGAAACAGGAGATTATGGAGAGAAGAGGTGCAATTAAAAAAATTTTAAAAAGGCAGGAAGGGAATAGTGTCCCTGCTTTATACAGTCATATATGGACTCTGGCCTGTTTGATTCAAGTACAAACAGGCCTTCATACAGCTTCTTCTTCATTATAATATAAATGCTATGGGCAAGAAGTTCATAAACCTGAAGACCAAAACTTGCCCTGATCAGAATTAGAAAGCCCAGAAAACTTTGCAATAATTGGCACAAAGGAATTGAGTGTTGTTTGTTGATGCCTTGAAGAGACAAAGGCTTGCCTAGCAAACCCAACATGTTGACACTTCATTAGGACGTGTAACTCTCTCTGCCAAAAAATTATATTCATTCACCTTGCAGAATCAAACAAGGAGAGACTCCAGAGGCTGTGCATTAGATGTCTCAATTGGATTCTTTAAATTTTTTTTTCACAGACAAGTTACAGGAGAAGTGAAATTCTCAGAACTGTATGAAGCTTTATGTTATATTTGGTATTTTACCTATGTTACTCTATCTGTATGAAGTAGGGAAGGAAGATGGCAGAAGGAAGTTACTGATATGGGATAAAAACCTCTATTCATGCCACTATGGTCATCACTGTAGTTCCATCTTAGAATAAATGAAAAAAAAAATCATTAGAGTATAAATATGGAGAGATAAAGATACTATACCTATACAAAGTAACCCCACTAAGTTTAAAGAGACAGGCAGCTTTAGTATAATACTACTAGATGAACATAGCAGGAAGTATATGTGAGTGTTAGAAAGTACTGTGCAAGCATCCTTTGGCCCTAAGCTTTCCTCAGGCTGCCACCAATTTGCTGTCACCAGCCAGATTCACATTACACCACCAGCAAGTTTCTCACTGCACTTCACCTGATGTCAGTGTCAAGCTCCCATCAACCTGCCGCTGGACAAGCACAGACACTTTGGCCTCAGGAGCAAAGGGAGGCTGGAAAGATGCACACAGAGCACGACAGCATCTGGCTTCCAGCTTTTTTTTTAGTCTCTTGCTACCAAACTCAATCTCTTGAACTATGATAATAGCTAAGTCCAAAGCAGACACAGAATTTTGTTTTGACTTAAAGTACCTTCATATTTAGATTCTTAATGACCAACTGGACTTGTAAGCAGATGTGGATAAAGCTACAATGTGCATAAGAGCAAACAAGCGAAACCAATTCTTTTAAATACCCTGCCAAAAGGGTAAGTAAGGCTCAACTGAAACAACACACAGATGTCAGGAGGGAAAAATAAATAACTGTAATGGCTCACAGCCACATGTAAATTGTGGCCATATTTCCCATGGGCCTCTCTCTCTCTGATCCTGCAGTGCTGAAATCATTTCAGTCTAACAAACCAACTGTATTGCTCAGGAATACCTAGGGGTCCGCCCCTACTTTTAAGATGATGGTAAAGGAAAAAAAAAAAAGGAAAAGAAAAATCTTTCAATGTATCCCAGAAGAGTAAGGTCTCTAATGGTTTGGGTTGGTTGGTTGATTTTGGTTGTTAGAGTTTTTGTGTTTGGTTTGATTTTTTGGTCTTGTTTCGTTTTTTGTTTTGTTTTGGGGTTTTTTTTTGTGAGGGGTGGATTTTTTTTTTTAGATGTTTTTAAAATTTATTTTATTTATAAGATGGTTAGTGCAAAGCACCCACAGGGACGAACAGTGAGCAGAAGATCAGAGCTGAGGAAAACAAATATTTTGGACGGAATGAGTGATGAAGAAGAGTCACATACAAGTACAGATGATCCAGGGTATTCCTAAGTTTGAAAAGAAATTAATAGGCACAAGCAGCACAAGATAAACTACACTGGCAAATACTGATGGGGAGGGATGAAGCAGAACGCATCCATGGTTGGAGGGAGGAGCTGTAGAAATATAAGGAGAAGTCTGAAAGGAGCACACACCTGCTACGATAAGGGCCCATAAAGAGCTTTTTCCCCTCTCACTGCTGCCCAGAGCTCTTCTGAAGGAGTTAGGCAGTTTCAGTGAAACAGTACAGAAAAATACACCAATTTTCTCTTGAAATTAACTAAATTGCACCATAGAGTTAATGCTGCTAAAAAAGGATCCAGGGAGAGGGAAATGGCAGGACATGAAGAGTGTGTGCGGAAGCAAACCAAAGCAGTGGGTGCACTCTGCTTCCCAAAGAAAGAGAAGCATGCACACCACATGGCTGGAGTCTGCAGAGATGATAAGTCACACTAAGCAGTCGCCAAGACCTCTGTGCTGTGGTTCCACTTGTCCCCCTCAAACACCAATTAATTTGAAGGAGCAGAGTCTTTCCTGGAATAACATCTTTCTACCACTGTGACTCCTGCTTAATCTTTTATTCTATTTTTTTTTTCTCTTTATTTTTTTGCACTGACTTTTAATCAGGCCCTTTAAGGAAGACCAGATCCACAGAGGCAATCCTGTAAATCACAAGCTATTTTTGAATCTTAAAGCCCACCTGAACATGAACATCAAGAGACAATATTCCAAGAGGAAAGGTTTTTCCTTAATCTACTCTCCTACACTAACCACTGTGGGAGCTCAGCTGGCCAAAGGGAAGAAATCAAACTGTAATTGCTCAGCATCACCCATGTACTTGTACTGGGCTGGTGCTGCATTGTAAATAACACTCCAGTAGATGGCACCGTAAAGTGACTCCGAGAGGGCTGGATGGGGCCCTTCCCAAAAGGGGAGAAACGCGGAGGGTGGATTTTCTCAGGCACAGCATTGTTCCTGCACAAGAACCCAGCTCCAGCCTTCAGAGAGGACACCTTTCCCTCTTCTGGGAACAGGCAGCCCCTGCGCTGACTGCTCAGAGCAGTCCTGTTTTGTTTGAATTTTGCAGCAAGGAAATTCTACTGGGGACAAAAAGAAAATCGGATAAAAATCCCACCTGGATAACAACCAAAATGTTACTACTTTTTTTAAGATGCTGTATTTCACTGGGAGAATTCGAGGTCAAAATGCATAAAAATGGTGAGGCAAGTGGGATTTTCGAAGTGAGGTCTACTGGATCACACTACGGTCTCCACTCATAGTGACACAAATCAGACAAACAAATTTGTCTATATCTGTCTTTCCTCTGGATCCTTTACCTTCTTCCAGTGCTTTCAGTCTCTACTGAAGGTATGTAGTACTCAGGAAGCACAAGTATCTACAGGAATTTTTGTATATCAGTTTCATCTCAGTACTCATTTCCATAAAAAACTCACGACTCCTAGGAATGAGACTAGATCTTCATTGTCAGCTCTCAAAAGTTTGGATTGGTTTCAAGAATTTCTTCACCTCCCCAAACTGGTATGACCAATTTTCTGCCTTGAAAAGCATTTAAGAAAAATTAGGGATGAATTTTTGGTGTGTTAAACTGGAATTGCATATTAAGTTGGCTGCACAGCCATAACGATGGGTGGTAGAAGGAAACAATATGAGGATAAACTACCAATTACTCCCGTATGTGACTGGTATTTGTATATCTGTAAGCATACCCGTTCTTACTTCCCTGAGTACAAGAAAATGGGAGTGTGGGACAAAGTCAGGGAAGATTTCATTTTGCAGCAGTTCATGTGGAATTTTAAAGCCACATCAATTAGATTAACTTTAATATTACATATTATTTTCTGTATTTAATTTACTTGGAAGTACTACAGCAAATGGTTAGGCACATATTAACTCATCTATTTCCAGAGCTTATGCCCACAAATATTCAAAGGCTGCACTTCAAATTGCTGGCAGACACACACAATTTGGGAAATTTTCTTCATAATAAGGAGACTGGAAAAGGCAACGAGAATATGGATTCCAGTTATGTGCAATCCCCACAGTCATTAAAACACCTACATGCTTAATTTTATTTAACAACAGCAGACTGCATAAGCTAAATATTTACAGAAAAGTCTTGGCTGGATCGGGGCTTTAACCAAACACAGGACAGAAAAATGACAGAAGGAAGAGAGACATATGATCTCAAGTGGGAAGCCCATGCTCATGCTGGAAGCCTACAGCTCAGCCCAAGCTTTCTTTTTTCTTGTTCCAATGCCTGGAGCCGGAGATCATCCATTCTTTCAACTTCCTCTGGGTACACCACATTAAAGGTGAAAAAAGTAATTTATTTTTTTTTTATATTCTGCTCTTAAAAATTGAGAAGACAACTAAAAATGCCTTGACAACAGAGCAGTTACTGCCTTCAGGTATGTTTTCAGGCAATCAAAGACACTTTTCAGCAAAAGTACTTATTAAATTATGAACCTATTGTAACTATGTAAATAAACCACAGGTGAAAATAAATAGACTCCAGTTATAGTAGGGTCATCTATAAAGTAAATCATCAGCTCTGTAGTAATACTTCCAGCACATTTACTGTCTAGTAAGCTAAGAACTTAGGGAGTGCAAAAGGTACCGCAGATAGTTATCTTCTGTCAGTGTATAGGTAAAAGGTAAGCCTGAGCCTCTCTGGAATATCCATGTTCCAGACTAAAGTACAGAAGACTGCTAAAATGTGATCTTGTGTCATGTTTTAACAAAGGACAATCCCCCCAACAGAGAAGGACAGAACAGAACTGAAAGGAGGATGATGATGAGGGTGAAAGCTGGTGATTAATAATACTTGAAAGGTTTTTGAGTTTGATGATGTATCTCCTAATCAGTAATGTAAATTGATGAAAGATATAGACAAACAAAACCCAAACAACACAAAACACAAAAGCAGTCATATCCACAGAAATCCCCTATTCTATAT
This sequence comes from Anabacerthia variegaticeps, assembly GCA_035583185.1. Classification (NCBI taxonomy): domain Eukaryota; kingdom Metazoa; phylum Chordata; class Aves; order Passeriformes; family Furnariidae; genus Anabacerthia; species Anabacerthia variegaticeps. Next base: position 47,068,882 of record JAWWEW010000112.1, read on the forward strand.
CCCAGCAGAAAAACTACACAGACAGGCTCTGTATCACAGGATAGTTTAACTCCTTTCTGAAAGGACTATTTTGCAAACTACCCCAGGCTCTGTGGTGCTGCTGGTAGGACACACAGGTGGAATCTGCAGCAGCCGCAGCCCAGGCCTTCCCTTGGCCACAAGCAGGGGCAGTGAGGGGACACTGTCCTCCCCCACAGCCTTTTACTGGCATCTAACATGCAACTGTGCATAGAAGCCACCTTTGGGCTGGTGTGGCAGCCTTGGCCAGCTGGTCCCCACCTTGGGCTGAACTTTAGTGCCATGAGTCATTAGGTCAGCTGGCTGCTGGTAGGATCCCAGTGGACACCTTGAAAGGGAGGAAGGTGGGACTTGCAGGAGCAATATCAGCTCCTAAATTTTCATTTGGAATAAACTGTTGTATCTAAAATAAGACACTTGTGCTCATAAACAGGCTACAAATAAATGAGCCCAAATCACAGCACAATGCCAATGGCAGACCCACATCCGTATTTTGATCATCACACACATCCTTTTGTGGTTTGCAGGCTGCTATTCCTAGGAGTGACACAGGCAGTTATTGCAGCCTTTACCTGCAGCTCAAAATAGCAGTGCTGGGCAATGTGTGTGGCATCTGACTACATACATACGCTTTGGAGTCTGAGGGTTTTTTGCATTACTTGTATCAATATCTACTTATAGCGGTGATACAGAGGGCACATGGTTAATCTGAATAGAAGAAATTTAAATAACTGGATCTTTTATACAATCAAAGCTACAAAAGTAATGCCTTCTGTCACGTTAAGGGACCATGAAAAACATTGCCTAGGTAAAGAGGCATCATGTGGTATTTTCACTTCCTGTAGTGAGGGTTGTGCAGTATCATGAAAAAGGCAGATAAGAAGAATCTGAGATAGGATCAAGGGCATGTCAGATTATAGTTAGCATGGCCTGGGGGAACAACTTTTTGAAGCTACTGCTTACTAAAAGTGAAATAAGAAAGTTATTGAAAAAGACCCTTTTGGTTATTATTTACTCCTGTTGTGCTTAAGGAGACTCAAGCTAGGTCTGAATAAACTGGCCTGGTTATATGATAAATGGCCGCACCCCGCCGATACTTTAATACGTGTCCTTGTACTAACCTTTCTTGCCCTGATGGTAGCCTAACTGCTGTGCTGACTAAATTCAAGAGCTGGCTCACTGAAAGTTAGTTTTTCTGATTAGCTTCCACATCATGTTGTTCTTGGCTCTACCATCCATTTCTCCTATTGAATGAACTCACTTTGAGAATGATGAATTCTGGATGATCACTCAGGTCAAAGTAACAATACATCTTTTCAATAGGATTTCTGCTAGCATATGCCTTTTCTGCTCAGTTTCATAAACATAACAAGAAAGCTGGATCTAAGAGAAGCAGCAGTAACTTACCTGTTCATTTTTGGTCAGTCTTGTTTTGTTATGAATGTCAGATGTAACCAGATTGAATCCATGTTTCTCTGATAAAATTCTCAAAAGCAAAACCACAGTTCGACTCCCACACTTTCCAACTCTGTTGTAGACCACCTGACTGGGGAAAGGGAGTACCTAAATAAAGATTGAAAAAAATTGAGTCAGTATATTGATATTTTTGTTTCCATGTACCTCTGAATCACACTATGTTTTGACCTTAAGCCAACAGACACACAGAACAGAATTTCTAAGGCCCTGCCCAGGTCAAAAGGATTCACTTCCTCTAACAAACCAGCAGCTCTTCAGAACAGAAACAACATGGCTGAGGAGATGGAGAGGTGATATTTCCCCTTCAGGATCCAGTGAAATGTAACAGATTGGCAGCTAGTCCAGAAACATTATGCAACTGCTGATAATGGGCTTAAGCTTGCTGTTTGTAGTCTCAGTGCAAATAGTCAGCTTTAGTTGACTATCTCCTATAAAAAGAATGAAGAGCAGTGAACTTTCACTACAGTTTGGCAACTCAAAGTGAAGTTGACACAATGCAAGAGGAATGCTCGTATTGCAAAACTTCAGTTTAAAAAGAAAAAAAAAGCAACCAACCACCAGTTGTACAAAGCTAAAATTAATCAAGTCTTTCAATTTCAAGTACAAACAGGCATCTTCCAAACAGATTCAGAGAACAAATCACGCCACTGGCTAGGTATCTCCTTGAGGAATAAAAACTGCCATTGCCACAGGTGGCCTGAGAGCTGGCACAGTCTGGTCACCTCTGTACAAGTAATGATCACTAAACTTCAAAACAGAACAGACACATCCAACCTGGATACTGGGAATGGTCTCCAGGCCACACTAACTCTTGCACCATGCTTTTCTCCCTGGGAACTGAAAAAAAAAAGAGTAGTAATTCACTGCCTCAGAGTACAATGGATGCAGCCTTATTTTGTCCCCGGATGATGTCTATGGTCTGTTTTATCAGCAAAATGCATTCTTAAGTCATGCTATCACACTAGGCAAGTATTTGGTGTATAGCACACAGCAGCAGCATCTGATAGTATAGGCCAAGAGGAAACTGTTTTCAAGCCTTTAAACTGGCCAACAGCCAGGAGCTCACAGTTTCATGCACTGGGGTGCATATATGGCACTTAAGGAAAGATTATTCTTCTATTAAGACAAGGGCAGAAAATGTTTCCTTTCACAGGGCCTGCACCCAGGTTCCAGACAAATTGTGTTCAGCGCAAGGAATGGCCAAAATGCTGGTGTGTCTCAACCGATAGTTATTTCTGCTGTTCATGCAATCATGTTCTCCCATCAGAAGGACTTCTGACATAAAAGCAGATATGGCACTTCTCAGGGTATTTGAACAGGTAATAATATATCTTCACCAGGGAAGCAAAACAATTCCTTAGGCAACCCTTCAGACTACTTTAAAAGAAGACTACTAACTAGAAAGAATAAAAAAAAAAAAGAAAAACAAATTAAAAAAACCACCTCTACATTCCCTTATATTTTACAGGAACTTAGTGGTACTTTGCTCTCAATGTTACATTTCATGATCAAATGAACATTACTATTGTTACTTGTTGGGATGTTTAGGATATCCTTCACTGCAACATAAATGAGGAAGCCATCATTCTCCAAATCGCCTGGGGAAGAGGTAGGTATTGGGTGATCATGGCCTCAGTTAAGCTTTCCAAGCCGCAAGACATGACATCTGACGATTGAGCAAGCAAACATAGGCCTCGTAAGGCTCACACCAACCCCATATAATGCACCAGCTCTGACTATGTAACATTTTTACGGTGTTTTCTATGAGAAACCTAGCCCTGTTATTCCTTACCAATCTTCTTCAGAAGGCTTGCTTCCTACGAAGTGCAAAATCTGAGCCTCAATTATTAGAGAACTCCCAAGGTGATGAATTTAACATCTCTGTGCTACAGCTGTAGCTAACTTTTTCCAAAACTACTGCTAATGATGTCTGAAAGGTTAACATTTGAATGCATGTTATTATGCTGATTACCACACCAGGGACACCATAATGAACAAAAACACACAGCCCTATTCTGGATTGTCCCCTTTTTTATTAATTTCTTTGCACAACAAACACTAGCATCACAGTTTGTCATGGCCCTGCAGCACCATCCACACATCACCGTAACTTGGGGAATGGGAATTTATCCTCTGCTCAGACATACACCTTTGGCATACTTGGCTGTGCAAGTATGTGAAAGCCTTCAAGAGAAATGCTAAGCAGATGTTGACAGGTTCCAGTGAAGGAGCAAGAACAGTGTGTGTTTGCCAAACATTTTAGAAATTAGATAAATGATGAGAGCTTGTAGGGCTACGGACATATTTAACAATGCTTCATAATTATTAACTGCTTTGATTTACCTATCAGAGTTGCACTTTGCAATGTAGTGAGTAAAATTTTTTCTTCATTGCTACTTCATTCAAGTACAATTTTGCTGCACCCAGATGATGCTTAAGTTTTAATTAACTCTTTGACTTGATTATCCAGTAACTTTGGGTGAATCTTATTAATATATTTAAAAAGGAAATAAAATTAAAGCAGGTCTTTGTAAAGTCTCTATTCTAAGTGTAAACAACTTTATCAGCTTAGAAAATTGACAGTAGCAAAAAACTTTGTCCAGTTGTCACATTTGTTTCTGAAACTCACCTTCCTAGGTAGCGCAATTCTGTTCTGCACAAAAACAATAACCATGGCAACCCCCAAAAAGAAACTATAACAAATATTCCCTGTAGATAAAGAAACCTGAAATAAAGGGCTATTATTTTCAGACACCTCTTTTGGTTAAAAGGAGGCCAATACATCAATGCCATGATTCAGTAAACAGCTGAATGCACTTAAGTAAAATTGGGCAAGATTCAAGATAAATGCCACAGCTCAAGGATCACTTCAGAAGAACAATCATTAATGGGAATCAAAACTTCACTTGTGGCACTGCTGAATGTGGGAGCTTTACAGGTGCACTGCTGAAGGTCTGCTCATGTTTCCTCTGTTTACGTCACCAATCCACTTAACACACCTAAATGCCCCAAAGGATGTGCCAAGTGCATAAAGCCATGAAGGACACAGGCTTTTGATATATAGGCAAGTTTTTGTTTAATGTGACCAGTTCCCATAGGATGTTGCAAATCTGCTTTCTGCATTTTAGAAAAGTCTGTTATTTCTTAGGAGAAATACTTCTTCCAGAAACCTGAGCTTGTGTCAAACAGAACTAAAAATGCAAGAAATGGAAAACTTCTTCAGAGACGAACTTTCTTTTCCCCCTCACAATACAACAGACTGAGACAATACAAGAGATGGTGGCAGAGGAGGCACTTCTAAAGAAGGCTTCTATTATATTAGCAGAAGCAAGATGAAAACCAGAAGTCGGAAGTTTATAAAAAGCTGATTGGATTACACTTTATTTTATAATAAGTGTATGTATCATGTAGACTGACTAACTGCTGAGGTGATGCTCTGGCAACATGATAGTCATATAACTATACACAACTTCAGAATAATTACAGAGTGACTTTATTGAGCCCTACATCAACGCCCAGAGGTAATATAAACAATTCAAACATGTAATTCACTTTGGAGTTATTGAATTAGTACTTACAGCCATAAAAAAGTAAAAACCACAGTATAATTACGACAGCTCTCTAAGGGTTTGGAAAGTTATATAACAATTTACTTGTCAGTTCAAGGAGGGTGGCTTTTTTGTTGTTGTTCCACAGTTAAAGAAGACGTCAAGAACTTTTGTGAATGAAGTCAAGGAGAAAAAGCATATTTAGCCCAAAACAAACTTGTATTAGACAAGGACTGTCAAGTAGCACTGCAGAGTACATCTGCCAGCCTCAGGAAGGCAGCCATTTAAAATATAGCCTGACTAAAACCCAGGCTTCCATCTTCAGTGGTGGCTTTGTCTCCAGGTAAACCTTTGCACCATTTAAAAAACTTTGGCTGGATAATTTTTGTCAATAATTTATGGATCCACCCAAAGGCCTAAGTTATTCCACTTTTACTGAGCCAAATCCAGTATAATTTTGCCCATTTGCCAAAAATTTCCCAGTCCAGGTACAATTTGCCCAGATTAATAACTCATGTCAGAGAGACGTGTTCCCACAGAGTAATCCATTATCTTCGCAACTTCTGGAAGTAAATGATCCCTGTCCTTACACACGAGAAGGACCAGAAGGGGATGTCAGAACTCTTCCTTTCTGAGGAGACACTAACCTATAGTGAGACAGTCCTCCATGTTTATCAGGTGAATGAGGCCAACCAACACAGATAAAACTGGTAAGATTGTGAAAACAAATGTTTGCTGATGTCACACATCTTTATATAGCACACCTTTCCAGGGCAACCTCTTTTTTATTTCTGTCCACTGGAGACAGAATTAGAAGAATTTAAAAAAATGGCTCAATCGGCCAAAGCAATGGCCCATGTGACTCAGGACAGGAGGATGATACCCATTAGGTACCTATAAAAACTGAGAGCTGTCAGCAGTCCATTTCTCCCCAGTATCTCTCCTCCTCCTCCAGTGTCCCCAAAGATTATATATGGCATTATAGAAGTCACATTCTTGCCTGTTGCCCAAAAAATTTCTTACATAACTCGCTGTACTGACAAATTCCAGAATTTTGTAACCCACCATGCTTTTAATTTTTAGCTCATTTTCCACCATTTCCAGAGAATACCTGTTCTCATATTGTGGGTTTCATCAAGACACATCAGATAGTTCAGTCATCAGCTTTGAGATCTTAGATACACTGGATGCCTCTTTTTAACTTAGGTTTGTCACAAGCCTGCTGCAGCCTATTTAAAGACAAACTGAAAGGCTGCTCGGAGATACCGATTCCAAATCCAACTTCAGGAATTCCTCCACAAAATTCCAAACAAGTATCAACTTACTCATTTTTAAAGCAATTACAATGAAGAATTGCTAACACAAAAATATGCCAGCAGAAAATATGACTGAACAACGAACAAGGGAGAAAACTAAATAAATTACTATGTAGCCTCCTTCTTTCCCAGCTAAGCCACACAGATCCAGTTATGTCAAGATTCACCTGTAGAGAGTAGTGATGCTAGACAGAGACAAGCTTTGGGAATGAACCAACTTTAAAGCAGATCAGCCAGCATGGTTTTCTCTATGGGTCACTGAAAATACACTAGTAACCACAAGAAAAGGTAAGGGTGAAGTCTGTTTGTTTTCAAAGTTTAAATGCCATGTAGCTGCAGTGAAGCATTGAAAATAAGGCAGAAGAAGAACAGAAGATTCTTCTTAAGCAACTAATTTAATTGAAAAAGGATGAATTCCTTCTGCCACAAACAATGCATTTCATCTGTTGGACAGATGACATATTTGGAAGACTAAGTTAAAATGTGTTCTCTAACAATTCAACATCTCTAAGTACCAAAATAAATTGAAAACATAACCATGGAGCACAAGAAGCAAAAGGAAACTTGGTTGTAGACAGCACTCAAATTTATTAAGACTAAAGAAAAGCATTACTATGAAGTGTCTGCCAAAGCTTATGGTCCCTGATATGTCCCATAAAACAGATCTGTACAGCCAAAATCAAAATTTCCAGTAATTTTTCTATGAAGCCCTGCACACTTACAGATCTAAAAACAGCTCAGTTCAAAGCATAGTAAAGTTTCCCCTCTGTCTCAGATCAGGTCCTAATACAAGATACTACGGCTATAGAAACTACTATAATGTCAACAGCAACCTGGGAAAATTATAAAGAAAATGTCAAAGATGCAGTTTTCAAAGCTTTGGCTGCATCCTATCAACACATTTGGGTTTGCTGCTTTTATACCTGATTTACTTGCCTACAACAGCAGCTTGCAGCAGAACAAAACCTCTGCTCATGTAACCTGCTGTACAAGACTCTCCACTACAGGGAGGGCAGAACCAAGTTCTTTCAGCTATGTGAAGTTACAGCAACCTTCAAACTCAGCACATGTATACAAAGAGTCAAACAGGTTGGTAGAGAGCAGATGCTCTGCTCGCTCAACAGTTTCAGATGCTCACTGATGTTAGGCAGCCTCTGGGGGTGTAAGTGGGACTCCAGGCTTTCATCACTCAACCATCACCTCTAGATTAATAAAATATTTTCCTTTCACCCTTTCTTGACATAGCATGCTTTTCAACCTCTTCTTTATTTTTCTTGCTTTCCTCTGCAGTTTGAAACTTGTTCACTTCTTTTGGGGCCAAAATTAGATAAAGTGCTGTATCTCGTCTCCCTGGTGCCAATGAGACCTGAACAGTTATCATTTGCAACTTGCAGACATTTTTTTTTATATATCTCAAGATGGAATTGAGAAGAAGCAAAGCATATATGACCGCCACTAGTATAGAGAGATGTGCATAGCATAGAACTATCACTCTTTTTCTTCTTTACCCTACATGAGTGCATAGAGATTACAACAGAAAAAGAATTGGAAGACCCTCATTAGTTTTCTCATGAAAAGAAGCATATTTATTTCTTACTTCTCAAGTTAATCACATTGTGGAAGTTATCTTTCTGGTATGCACCTTTACCTCATAAGAAGATAAAGGAGATAAATTATGTAAGGGTATGGGTCACTGATACTGGTATTGGTTGAGGGCACTAGCATGAGTTCAGGTAGGTTAAGAATTTTAGTGTTACATTAATTACCACATTTTCCACTGGAAGGTTTTCCATGTAATATCAGAAAATCTGAATTTGTGCAAAATTGATTTTAATTCCAAAGCAGCCTCACACTAGATGTATTTTGGAACTGCAAAGTTTAAAACTGCTGTTTTTCCTCCTGAGCACAGGGTTTTGTACAGTTTGTGATGTGCTCAGAACACATTGGCACAGTTATTCTCTGTTTAAGTAGTAAATCCTATCACATCCAACCCACATGTTTATATTGGATACTTGCAAAATGAGAAAAATTAAGTATCTAAGCCTGCTTTTAAAACTTTTTATAATACCTCACAGCACTGGTGTTCCCTTAAGTAACCTCACTACCTTACAGTAGTCTCTATCCTCCCAATGCAATATTCATTAATTCACCATGAGAGCCAATAATATTTGATTTGAATGTGATGAGTGGTAGGCTGAATAATTTATTTCTCTGTATGCATTTGTCTTTCTTTATATTAATGTTTAACCCTTTAGTACGTATTGTGGTTGACTATTTGGCTGCAGTGAGTACAGCAACTCATGGTTTCACCATTGCCAAGGATCTGAAATGCTGTATTTCAGTTTGTCCTCCTGTCCTTTACTTAAGGCCCTCTTTCAGTAGCTCCACATTTTATATTAGTGTCTCCAGCATGCTTGCCTTTCCACTGTACTTTGAGTAGACACTTTATAAGTCAACTGCAATATGAAATAAAGGTTGTTTATAGCCATAACTTGACTTTAGTTTGTACAACAGGCCAGTTCTGCTGGACTGTAACCCACATCATGCTCATTACTGATGAACTGGCTCTGAGGTGCTCTCACTCTGCATGCTTGGAGGAACTCAAAAGGACCAGATTTCCATCACAGCTCCTGCAGGTAACAGATTAATTCTAGTTCATGCCAAAGTGTCACCACCTGGAAGGAACAACACCAAGAAGCACCTAAAGGAAGGACAACATGCTGCTGACCAACTCTTCTAGCAGAACCAGAACAGAGCAGAAATCACTGTGTCATCTAAAATGACTCAAAGGCCCAGACTACCCTCCCGACAGACCATGATTCATATCTTGAGTCACAAGTGGATCCTGTGGTGTTGCAGATGACATATCTCAGAGAGAGTAAAAGATGAGGCCCAGCATCAAGTGGTCCCATTTCACTTTTCTGTCATTTGAAATTATTAATCTGACTTGCTCATGTAAACCAAACCTCATTCCTGCTGACCACGACATGACTCCTTTCCTTTTCAGTGGAGGGAGATTCTCTCTGTATCTGCTCAAAATCCCCAACAGTGCCAGCCACAAAGGCCTCCACACTACCTCAGGAGAAGGGAGTGCTGTGGCTGCTGTCCTGAGCATTACCTTTTCGCATAAACCGCACTGTCTTGCCCTTGCATTACTTGTCTGAATTCTTCCTTCACCGCCACTCTCAGACCCTTTCATATCAGTCACGATGCCCCGTCCTCTTTGCCTGATGTTTTGACTCTACTTTCGACCATATGGAGGCATGTCCACAATCACATTTTTTATTAAAGCTCATGGCCCTTACTAGAGTACTTCACTGCTATTTACTATTTCCTGAACTAAACTTTATACTTTGTGAAGCCTGAGTAGAATACTGCCAGGACCTACCAGTTCACCCTCAAAATCATGAGCTTTCAAATTACTGGAATTGTTATTTGGTGGTGGTTGTTTTTTTTTTTTTTTCCCAGTTTTGCAAGTCTCCGTAGCATCCCAAGTATCATATTTGGTTTTTTCCTTCAAACATTGTATCTAGAAAAAACTCTTTTAATTCAGAATTTAAGAATGCCAACAACAAATTTTAAGACTCTTGATAAAACCATGAGTTTTACTCAACTCAGTCACAAGGCTTAGTAAGATTAAGCAAATCAACTTGTCACTTTCAAAAGATACTCTATTGTGCTACCCCGGTGCAGAATGGCAGATTTTTGTTTTTCCACTGAAGGTTTAGGTCATCCAGACCCAGGGGTAATTGGACTTCATTATAATTCTACACTTCCTAATAAAAAGGTAATGAAGGTGGCCATGATTGAGCAGCCATGACTTTCTCCTATGCTATGCTAGTTATGAATACCTTCCTGTCATGGAAAGAACGGGAAGAAGAGGGGAATGTATTGGACAGTTGGAAATTTAAAAGTGTTATCTGTAAGAGATATTCATATACTGTGACATAATCTGCAGAGATTATCTGCAGGTTAACAAACATCAACTCAGAATGGATTATGTTCTAAATTTCAGTGAAAGCACAGACCTTTACTAGCTTTACCAACGGGAATGCTAATGCCTTGGGCATGTGACATAAGAGAAAACCTACAGATTGCAAAATTGGTATATTAGAATCTTCCTGTTTTGTGTAACACTGGGAAGGCTGCTGTGTGAATGACAGAAGCAAGCAAAATTTACCTTTAACTATGCACACACTGACAATTAAAGCACCAACCAAAAGATAAAATACTTCTCAAGCATCTTTGAAGTTAGATGGATGAAAACTGCAGGCTACTGTCATTCACAAAACCTTTATCTCTGTTGTGTCTCAAAGTCTTTCAAAATTGAGAGGCTGAAAATGTCAGGCTCAATAAAAAGCCAGTTTACTACTGTTTAAACTTTCGCAGGACATCAGCATGCACAGTATCCCTCACAGATTTATCTTCTTGTGACAGGCAATCTGGCTTTAATTTCCCATGTCTCTTTTGTACTGTTCATTTACTATGGGTCAGCCTCCCCATATCAACAGGTTTCTGACATACTGCAAAATGAAGACATATTAAAAAGTATGAAATCATCTTCTCTATTTCGCTAAATCACACAATAAACTGATTTTTTGTCCTTAAGATTCTTGAACAAGAAATTAATAGGAACAAAACAAACATATTAGTGCTACAGTACAGACTCAATTCTACCTTTTAGATAGATCTTCATATTACTCGTGTACAATATTGTTCACTCCCTGTAGCTTCAGCAGGATTAAAAACAATTATGAGTAACAGACAATATGAAAACCTGGAAAAAGAAGATTTTTCTTCCCTTGATGTACTGTCATCAAAATAACACAAAATAATTATTCCCAATATTTCTACAACTATTTTATGCTATGTCCTGGTTTTGGCTGGGGTAGAGTTAATTTTCTTCACAGTGACTAGTACTGGGCTGTGTTTTGGATTTGTGCTGAACACAGGGTTGATAACATAGTGATGTGTTTGTTATTGCTGAACAGCGCTCACACAGAGCAAAGGCCTTTTCTGCTTTTTGTACTGCCACGCTGGCAAGGAGGGATGGGGTGCATGGGAGATTGGGAGGAGACACAGCCAGGACAGCTGACCCCAACTGACACATGGAATATTCTATAGCATATGACATCACGCTCAGTATATAAAGCTGGAGGGAAGAAGGAGGAAGGGGGGTGGAACATTTGGAGTGATGGCATTTGTCTTCCTGTCACTGTTAGGTGTGATGGGCTCTGCTGTCCTGGAGGAGGCTGAACACCTGCCTGCCCAGGGGAAGCAGTGAATTAACTCCTTGTTTTATGTTGCCTGCGTGTGCAGCTTTTGCTTTCCCTATTAACCAGTCTTTAACTCAACCCACGAGTTATCCAGCTTTTACTCTTCCAATTCTCTCCCTGACCCTGCTGGTGGGGGCATCAGGGAGCAACTGTGTGATGCTTGATTTCTGACTGGGGTTAAGCCACGACACACTGCTACTAATAAACAGAGGGAAGTGAAGAAATATTTTATGGGTTCTTTTTAAATAATAGTATTTTATTGACTGTACTAGGTTCAAAAGCTCAGTTGTACTGTAAACCAGTGCTATAAGGGGGATCTTTGTGGTTAAGGCACTTAGTAAATTCTCTTAGTATTTTATCAGCCAGGTACTAGGTCTGGTAACCACAGGAAGTTACTCTATTTCTGCACTGCTAAATTCTCACAATTTTTGCTGACTGAAAATTTGCACACTGCTCGGTCATCTCAACTCTTTTTTTTATAAGCACAATAGAGATTTTTTAAATCACTGAAATCTTTCCCACCCTGCCCTGGATTGACTGCTTCAAAGATTATCCACCAATTTTTTAAGAAAAGCTAAACAGAGAATTTGCAGTGTATCAAAACCACATACATTACTATTAATGCCTTAAAATTCCTAGTAGGGAAGCATTTAAAAGGTAACAAATTTTGCTTCCTTTTTAGTATTTTGGATGGGGTTTTTTGATTATTTTGTTGATTTGTTTGATTTAAATCATGAACTTCATCCCTAAAAAAATCAATCACTTAAGATTGTAGAGAGCTGAAAGTTGTTAAAACCATGTTGTCACAAAAGAAGACTAGAACTAAAATACGAGTCCAATGAAATGGGAAACCCCACTTAAAGCAAAAAACAAAACCCAAAAAGCATGAACTAAAAAAAAATGCAATGCTCCTGGCTGTAATTTTAGTAATGTTATTAAAATACTTGCAAAAAATAAAAATAACATAAATCTGATTAACATAACACTCAGTTTGAGGGAGAAAATACTGAAACAAACTTTTAGTAAGATTTAAAGGCAAATAAAAAAGAATAAATAATCTAGTTGACAATGGAGAGTGACAAGGATGAGGTAGAGTACATACATTTCAAAGGCCACTCAAGGATTCTACTACCTTTTCTCACAGTGGTGAACATGGTGCTGCTATGTTAATGGCTGGACCTGATGATCTCAGAGGCCTTCTCCAATCTAACTGATTCTATTATTCTATGATAGCCTTGCTCCATAAAGAAAACATGAACAATTAGCACATAAGTACTAGCTAAGAAGTGAAAGCATGGTGAAAAGTGCATTTATGCACTTTTCAGCTTTAAACCAATTAAATCAGATCAAATTTATTTTGTGCATGCATTTTATTTCTTTTCATTTTGAACTCATCCTAACCCCCACCCATTTTTGTATTCACTTAAAGCTTTGAAGCACTGTCACACGTGCTAGGCACAGGGCTCTACTGACACCTAAACAGCTGCCAAAAGACCCTGGGTCCACAACAGGCATCCCAAGGGAAAATGATCAAGAAAAGGACAATAGGCTACTTGAACATAATTTATCTGTCATCTATGTGCACAGCCCTCTTACACATACATATATCAGATGCACTGAAAAAGGGACATATCCTAATGCTCTTGCCAATTTCTCTGGGAAAAACTTCCAATCAATGACAACAGTGGGTTTGATAAAGCTCGCATCATTTTTTCTGAAAGGCCAGTTTCACCATCTTCTTGGATAGAGTAAAAAAAATTGGGGAAGATTTGAAAAGGAAATAGCTAGCACAAATACTGGAACAAAATATATCTGCTTTATTCACTGACATGCTCAGACATGATATATGTCACTACTGAACATCAATCTCACAGGTGTTTTAAAAACCAATCATCTATAGACATCACATAGACACCAATCTACAGAGAAAGGTTAAACAAATCATCTCTTAAAATTTGTATTTTCAGATGCTTATTAAAAAAAAAGCCAGAAGGTAGTGAGATAGAGGTCTGAACTAGGAAAGAGTCAATTTTCACTGTCAGTGGAGAAGATTGGCTCAAATGTATTCGCTTTTTATCTGTTACATACTAACATCAGCAATACCAGAGGTCTGCTAGGGCTACTGGAGGTTGCCTCCACCTGCAGAAAACCACACAGAGATCTGTCTCAGAACTTGCGGAAATCTAGAATTAGTCAATCTTGTGAAGTCTTGTGAAGTTATTGTGCGGAAGTAATAGTGGTTAGAGAAAAGAGGAGTGAGAATATGTGAGAGAACATCTCTGTAAACACCCAAGTCAGTGAAGGAGGGGGAGGAGGCATTCCAGGCACCAGAGCTGAGACTTGCCTGCAACTTGTGGTGCAGAGCATGGTGAGGCAGCTATGCCCCTGCAGCCCATGGAGGTCCACAGTGGAGCACAGATTCACCTGCAGCCTGTGGAGGAGCCTCACACCGGAGCAGGTGGATGCCTAAAAGAAAGCTGTGACTGCATGGGAAGCCCATGCTGGAGCAGGCTCCTGGCAGGACATGTTGGTTCATGGAGAAAAGAACCCACACTACAGCAGGTTTCCTGGTAGAACTTAGTGACCCCATAGGGACCCATGCTGACTGGATCAGTCTGTTCCTGAAGGACTGCACCCCATGAAAGGGATCCACATTCAAATGAAGAATTGCAACCTGTTGGTAGGACTCACACTGGAGAAGTTCATGGAAAACTCTTTTCCTGTGGGAGGGACCCTTCTCTGGAGCAGGGAAAGTACTCCTCTTTTGAGGAGGAAGCAGCAGCAGAAACAACCTGTGCAGAACTGACTGTAACCCCCATTCCCCATGTCCCTGTGCTGCTGGAAGGAAGGAAATAGAGAATTGGGAATAAAGTTAAGCTTAGGAGGAAGAAGGGGATGGGGGAAAGGTGTTTTTAACATTTGTTTTATTTCTCGTCCTACTCTGATTTTGATTGGTAGTAAATTCAATTAATTTCTTCAAGTCAAGACCACTGGCATGGGCAACCACTGCTAACCTTTAAGTCAAGTAAACCTTTACTGTGGGAACACCTGAAAAGCTGGCTCAACTGGCCTTCAAGGGAGAACCAAACCCACACCAGCAATGTTCATGTACAGAAGTAAGAAAAGCTTTCCTTCTCTGCTTGCACTGAGAAAATTCCTGCTACCACCTTTATTTGAATAAAAAAAACCAGACCAGTACCCTGATCTCCTGAAACATGATGATGCTCATTCCTTATTCAGAGAACAAATGTTATTTTCAGTTCTTCCACTAGGAAAAAACTGCCACATATTATTTTAAAAAATCCAAAGGTTTGGCACCTAGCCATGACAAAAAGCCAAAACTAATACGATTTCCAACAAAACACTGGAATGTACTCTGCAAAATAGCTACAGCCCAGTGCATATCAACTGTTGGTGGCCTTCCACTACAGCTAACTACACACTGCCGATATTAGCTACCAGTCATTTCAACACCAGGCAATGCACTGCTGTTCATTATCTCCACTTCTAGTTTTTAAGCATTTTGTAATGTCGGATTCAGGACTAACTTGTTCTGACACATTTTTATATGTCAAGTTAAAGCACGCATGGACCTTAACCATGTATTATTAGTTTAAATGTAGACAGTTATCTAGTCATATGAATAGAGGCTACTTGAAAGATAATGACAATTGCAGTGAATTTATTATTAGTTTCACTCACACTTGCAGAGTTCACAGTTCAAAGATGACGCTGTAAGAGGGTAAATAACTGCACTTAGCCAACAAAGCAATGCATGAGATTTACAAAGCAAGAGCATTTTTGTTCAAATCATGACCCTAAGCAAATACCAGGAATTATGTGCTCTTCTTACCAATCCCCACCCATGCTTTGATTAGAAAAATGAAAAACAAAGCATAAAAAAACCCCACTCAGGAATAAGCAGGCTTATCCAAGGGATGATCTAAATGACCCATGTTTTATCAGGTTTTTTAAAACACAGGCAAATACTTCAAAAAACAAAATACTTGTAACTTATACAAGGCTATAGCCTGTTACTCCACTGAGCTTTTCACAATGCTTTCAGGTGTGAGGATGATTACAGAGGAAGCCTACATATTTTCCTGACTGTAAGTAGCTAATCAAAGAGTACCTACAAAGCCAATCAATCAAACGTGTAGGTATCTAATCAACTGGCCTTTCTACAGACAGCTGAGCTGCAGTTGGATGAGGCTGTGTGAACAAAGCCCAAAATTATATGTTTAGGTAGGCAAAAGATGTTTTTACAATGTAAACAGAAAAGTTCCTGGATTGTTTAAACCTGTCCAATTGCTACTGCCCATTGAAGTATGGAACTCATCCACAGGCTGATTAACTGGTGAAAGTAAAATTCCTGAAGTACCAAAATCTGAATAAAGTTTCCAAGGTTGAAAGCTCCTTTCTAGATGACAGCCTTTTCCTTACTGGAACAGCTTGGCATTTCTGAATGCTAATGAAAGCATGAAAAATACAAGTCTGGAATAAGCATTGCTTTACTCTTCCAAGCCAAGTGTTAACTGTGGAGACCCGACAAACATAATGCTTCACTCCCTGCAGGTTGCTGTATTGCTGGACAAGAGAAGCAGCCAGTACATGAATCAAATACAATAGAAAAAAGATATTTCAAAAGCACCAGAGGGTACTAAATAGATTTTAAGTGTGAAGCATTTCCTTAGCCTTAGTAATGATAAACAGAACAGGTTGATTTTGTCACTTCTGTCTACATCCATTTGTGTTTGTAATTGTGTAGATTAAAAAACCTGAGTAATTTTTGTCAAAAGGAAGAAAATTAACTGTACATCATCCCTCTAAGCGAGCTGTCTGAACTATAAGAGTGTAACAAATACCAATATACCAGCTGAAAATTACAGAGTTCATTTGCACACAGACATCACAGCAAAAAGGTGAAGAAATCCAGATTCACAGATAAGTAAGTCAAGTTACTTTTCACATTACTCTCCTTCTGTTAACCAAAAGCCAACTGTTTCACCACACTGATGCACACATGTTGTTGAGCTTTCATCTCAAGGCCTGGTGGCTCAGGATGCGATTTCACGGTTAGTTCAACAGAGATGAGTGAGGACTACCACAAGAGATAGTGGCTATTCACATCCACTCCAACTACTCACTCTCACCTGCTGCACTGACATCCATGGGAAGCCAAAACAAAGAAAGAACCTGTCCTCTTGTATAGAGGATATTTGTACTATACAAAAGGAGTTACAATAGTCTTGTTTGAAAAGCCAGGCACAATATAGTATCAAACTGTGTTTTAGAAATTAAACCAACACAGAGTAAACCAGAAGAAAACCTAAGAGACCCTACATGCCTGCTTCTACTCTTTTCCTCTTGAAGAAACCACCATGATGGCATTCCTAACCTGAAATGTCTCAAGGTGCCATGATGATGGGAGGGAAAAGTTTATGCTGCACAATCACACATGATGGGAATAGTGAAGACTATCCCTGTAAAAGGGCTCACTACTCACATTCATGAAATCTATCCTACTGACTTGCTTCAAAGCATTGCACCTGCAGCAGAGCCCAGGTTCCAGAGATATTGCCATCAAAAGGCCATCCTCACCTGCCTTGCTAGATCCAACTGCAGGGCCTTGGTTTTTCACACAAATATGCTGACAGACAAAACCAATAAAATCCTGCCTCCCCTTGACTCAATTAGTTTAATCACACTGAGATTTAGCCCAAGTTATTTATAAATGCCTGAAAACACTTGTGGGAAAAAGGTTGGAAAGGCTAAATGCTGTTGATGTAAACTCAGCAGAGTTACTTGACACACAAACATTGAATCAGTTAAAAACAAAAGCTAAAAAAGCAAGGAAAATCAAACACAAAATAACAGTAGCTTACCTTTTGAGCGGGTGGTCCGTGGTCATCCAAATAAGTGGAATTTCCTACAAAAAGAAGAAGGATGGAGATAAGCAAAAGCCATCCAATGCAACTTCAAAACTTGCCAATTCATGGAACCGGTGTATCTGTATCCCATTGCTTTTATGGAAAATAAATTCCCTTTTTTTTAATTTTTGACTGACAAAAGAAAAACAAAATGAATTTGTTTTGACTACATTTGTAATAACAGATTAGATGCACATTGTCATTTCAGAAAAAAAAATTTGCTCAATTAATTTAATTAATCCATCACAGCTTTCAACTATTTGTATGACAAGAATTGTCAGCTGCATCCTTGTACATTTTAAGGAAGCGAGCACAGTTAACCTCAAAAAGATTTCTTAAATAATAAAATATCAAAGACCTTTATCAGACTTTGGTTAGATGGAGTTGACAAGCATTCAACTTGTCTATCTTCTAACATTTTCCTCATCTTCTAACATGTATTTTCCCCAACCTCCAAGTTACTTTTTGTTCTCAAACAAGTATTGATTGAATGGGAGTTGTATTCTGATGTAATGTAATGACACCTGCCTTTTCAAGGTGTTCTTTTAATTCAGACAAAAAGCTTCAGGAAAAAATAAAAAAAAAATGAAAGGAAGCTTCTAAACAAGTGAGTTCTCTCATGTCAGCTACAATAAAAAAGGCAGCAATTTCAGACTTTATACTTGTTCCTTTCAAACACGCACACACACACACATATAAAACACACTCTACCACACAAACATAGGCTGTTTTCCCTGCAACTGTTCTTCCTGAATCCTTGTCTCAAAGGATTAATCAGGAGCTTTCCCAGTATGTCCCAGCAGATGATTAACCCTTGCAGCAAGTCTGAAAGTTCCTCTTAGGTCACACATGCCTCTCCTCTCAGACATCCTCCTACCAAAGAAAGCAAAAAAACCTCTGCTCTCACCTTATATCAGTATGGGGTATGCAAATAATTTTTACAGGTGCCTAACAGACATCCAAAAATCACATGGAGTAGGACTTCAAAAATTACGGCCCACTTGTGAGCACCTCTGTTTCTGGAGTGTTGAATGGGCAGCAGAAACTGCCTCTGAGGTAACCCAGGCTAGTGGGAATAGAACATAACTCGGCACCCAAGAGCTGTTCTCTTGTCAATCTGGCCAAAAAAGACCCTGTGTCACACTGTTTCTCGGAGAGCCAGAAAAAAACCCCTGATATTTCTGGATCCAGAAGGCAGGAAAGAGACATTTGTGTGTGATTATGATGAATATCAATGTACAACAAAGAGGGGGGGACTATTTTTCAGAGGTATTTTGCATTCTATTTTTAATCTGGTTTTCCAGCATATCTTATAAAACCATGAAAACTTCAGTCAAAAGGCTTCCAACTCATCTAAAGGTAAGTCCCAATACCTCATACTGCTTTTACAGATGTATGTACCTTGATCTTGGAAAAGTTTGTGCAGCTACAAAAGCCTGAACAGTAACTTTTGGATGGTCATCTTAAATCATGAATCGTCATGCCAGAAACTCATCTTTCTATACATTTTACATAAATACCTACCCTTTGAACAACCCAGTTGCTTAATTTAATGCCATAGATAATCTGGCTGACTCCCTACATTCAGGATAAATTCTTTATCCATTCCTCTGATACTATTCCATCAGCCAGGGAAGTAATTCAGTTCCCCAACTGCTAACAGAGTTTTGTATGGCTTTCTGTTAGAGTAGCTAGAGCGTATGCAGTGCAATGGACCTGAAAATAAGCATTTCAGGAAAAACCCACAGTTACATCTGGGAGGAGAGCAAGGAAAACTTCTCGTTCAGGATTTATATTTTGCCGTGGAATCAGGCTGTTACTAGTTCATAGTGACTTTCTCCTCTTTGTAATTAGGCAAGTGGAAAGGCTGACACTGTTGATAAAAACACATTTCTTACAATTTCCTCATTGTGTCAGGAAAACTGTTTCATTTTGATGGATGATAAAACAAGTGATGGTTGTTGTCTAAACAAATGAACACATTAGAAATGACATAAACATTATATGAAAACTACTAACTTGTTAGAAAGAGTAGCAAAACTTTGAGTTTTGTAATTGTTATTAAGAAGGATACAGTAATAATAGTCTATTTTTCCTGTCTCCCCAAAACATATACAATCTATGCTTACCTGAATAAAAAGGAATATTAACTACATATGTATTAACTATATTTAGCGATCACCTCTCATAGCCTATTTTGCTGTAGGGAAGGATTTGAATTACCAGCCATAGTTTAGACAGCACCTTATAGAGCAGTATCAAGTGTCAGAGTTATACTACAGGAAAAAAAATTGAGATATTCTTTAAAATTAAAGAGCCAATAACTTAACTAATTTCACCATTCTGTATGAGTAATCTATGTTCTTAGTATGCAGACTGCACTTTCTTTCCTTCCTATCCAGGCTGCATATCTCTGGCTTTGAACATACATCCCATGGATTTGACTTCTGTTCTTAGAACGTTGTTTTTTTTCCACAGCACATTCTAGTTATTACTGTATCCACTTAAAAGACAATGTAACACTATGAGGCATTTTCTAAAGGTAATTTTCATGGAATTTGCTTGCTCAAGTTCAGAAACAGCTAACTGACAGAAACTAATTGCCAGAGAAGTACAAGGAAATAGAGTATTGATTTGAAACCTAGTCAGAATAACTTACAAACAGCAGAGGAGGGAAAGCTTCAGACATTGTCCACACCCTTACATTGTCCCAAACTCCATGTGCAGAGCTAGCTCCATCTCCTGATGGATCACCTCCTTCTGCTCCTGATACCTAGGAACCAGAGTCAATCTCAGCACCCGTAGCACACCACATCAATTCAATAGTCTGAATTCTTTTAGGTTCAAGTTTTAAATGACAATTTGTTTCCAGTAATAAAAGCAAAATCTTTTGCTGTACTATTCATATCATACCCTAAGTAAATACACTAAAATAATCCCACAAATCCAGCTGCGGCGGAGTGCAGGAGCAGCCTGTGAGGTACACCAGCCAGCTCCTTAACCCCACGAAGGTCAGCACGTGCCCTCACTGATCATCATATCACAGAACTGGACTTGCTTCTCAGTCCGCCTGCAAAACAGGGGCCACACTATAGGAGACTTAATGCATGCAGAAATATCATGCAAAACGTGCACCTGTGTGAGAACATTTCTGAAAAAAACCTGTAGGAAAGATGATGACTTTCTAACATAAGAGGCAATGAAAATCTTATTAAGCCTGACTCCCATTTTATGGACTTAAGGCAGGGTGTCACTTTCACACATGGGGCCATTTTTCAGACAATACATATCAGAGTAGGTTAGTTTAAAAACAAAAGAAAAATCCAGCACTATAAATATTTTAACAATGGAAAAATACCAGGGTAAAGCCAATCTATGAACTAACAGTTGACATAGTAGGAGAGGTAAAGCCACTGACCATAAGCTCAAATGTTTATTGTAACTATATTAACACAACAGGCTTTTATGCAGCTTTTATATACTCTGGCACAGACACCATGTGTTTGACATCACTAAGTGCCACAAGACAAAAAGAGGCTTCTGTGGTGGAAATGATAAAGTGATAGAAGAGAAGGTCATCTTTCCTCATTAGGAATCTTGTCCATTGCCTTGAAGCAACCCATGGCATTAAATTATCAAGATGACTTCTCTCAAGTCCTTTAATAAAGACATCATTGCTCTTGTCTGCTGATCAAGAAGATGTTTCTACATTTTTTTTTTTTCCGGGAGAGGACTATTCCTGCCTTCCTGTAATAGCATGAAAGTCTAAGGTATTAGAAACAAGTCACACAGAATAATCAAGTCTATACACAAGTGGGATTATGCATTCCACAAACACGTTCAACAGCACACTTGAGCTGGCTGAACATGGTCTCCTCCAGACTCTGTCACAGATAAAAACAAAGAAGTTGGTTTTACTGTAGAAAATGGTGAATACATGGAAGCAGTCCAATTTTTTCCATAATTTATTATCCTTGAGGTTAAGTGAATCAGCTGTATGCAAAATCTTAGGGGAAATCTTGTGGTTATGTTCCTTTTTTCTTGGAATTACTGAAGTGTGGGGGTTTTGCTAGAAGCAAGCCAAGTCTAAACAGAGAAAGATGGTCAGTCATCAGGATTATGGACAAACATTGCTGAATTCAGTTCAGAACCACAGATAAGAAAAATAACTGCAATTCTGGAAAAAAACGTTCCAAAAAAGTACTGGGCAGTACAAGAAGAAGAGGTAAATGGGCTTATGTATGTACTAAAGACCCTTTGATAGCAACCAAAACAGGATAACTCCACTTGAACAATTCAGATACGACGTGGAAAGAATTGTGTAGTGAGAAAGAGAGAAAGCCAACCTGGAAAATGTGGAGTTTTGACTATTTTCCTGGGTAAGGGTTTTCCCTTGTTAGGAATTACAAGCAGCAGTCTAGGGAGCTGGGACCCAGCTACTGCCAAATTTAATTTGTCTTATGAAAATCCTCCTTTGTTCTCTTCACTTGGTCACCATCTCAAACTTCCAGGCGCCAATACAACCCTTACTGGCAAACCATCCCTTACATCATCTGACGCCTAAAGGAAAGGAACAGTTTAATAGCCGTCTGACAAATCTTCTGGTCACAAAATCAGGCTTTGGAGAAAGATTTCCCTACCAAACACCTCTAATCATTACCACCTGCACCTTCAAAATAAATGAAAGTGAGAGTGAGTAATCAGAAGAGGATTAGTTCTGCTCTGCTTCCTTCTTTACTTTTTTCCCTCCCAGCCAAGCAGTGGACATCCTTAGAAATTTCAAAAATATTCACATATCTGAAATAATAAGATGTGCTAGTCATCATGTCTTGGAGCCCTCTGTGGTCCAAAGACAGGAAGGGGGCTAGGGACTGCAGCTTGAAAACTAGCAGCTTAGCAGAATGATGTTGCCCACAGCTCAAATCCAACCTAAACAGAAAACCCTGCTATTGCTGAGGTCAGCAGAGCCACACCAGATTTCACAGATGAAAGTTTTTCCAGAGGTGTGTGGAGAAGATTAACAAAACATAGCAAAACCCCAATGGCCAGTCTGCACTGGACTACAAAGTGACTTATTGTTATTTCTTACATCATGTGTAAAAATCTGTGTACTTACAATTGATTTCCTCTGTGTGAGATGAGCATCCTATCAAAATTTTCATTTTTTGATCATTAAATAAATGTAAAGATTATTTTTAACATATTTGACAGTGAAAACTCTTGGCTAGAACTGCTCTCAAGTAAGAGAAAAATCCTCACATCTTACAAACTCACAAAGACAGACCTAGGTAGTCTGACATGAGAAGGTTCATAATCTTCCAACTACAAGTACCCACATTCTGTATTTGTCCTATACACATATGAAACAGTTGAATATTTTCCTCCAAGGCTTTTGCTAGGAGGCTTTTCCTAATCCCCAACTGTTAGACACTTGCATCTTGTCTTCATTGTGGAAATCTCCCATGACCATTTCACACCAACTTTTTTCTTGTACTGGCCTTTAGCACACAGAAGTCTTCATAGCCCGGTACATACAGGCCCCAGCCCAATGCACCAACACACAGCAGTTTTATCCCCTGCATTTCTGGCTCTCACCCTTCCACTCCTTTGAGATTCTTCTTGACCTTCTCTTTGAGATCTTTGCAGGTTCAGTCATCCTTTCTATGCCCAGGAGCAGCACAGCACCTGTCCAGGCAGCCCTGGTGAAAGAATGACTGCTGTCCTGATTTCAGCCCATGCAGCAGAGAGGTGTGGGCAGGACAAGAGAAAGAGCATGCTAGGCATAACCCTCCTCTTACAAAGAGAGGAGACTCCAAAAGGCAAAGCTACCCTGAAATCACAGATCCTCTCTGATTTGCGAGCAATTCAAAATGTACAGACCAGTGTTTCATTGTTTTTTTAATAAAGTCCTTTAATACTACTGAGGGAAGGGAGAGGAGGCAAAAAGAAAAAAAAATTAAATAAAGAAATAAAACCAGCCCTGGCAGGTACTTTCCTGCACTCAAAAGAAAAGCAGATATGCAGATCTGTCAAGACACTGCAGAGAAAATCTAACGATCAGAAAAAATAAGCTGCCATTAAGCCAAACTATTGCATTTTTATTTTAATTCATTTTGCTATGAGAACAGAGACTGCAATCTATCTCTGTGGCCTAACAGCCCTTTACTACGTAGACTTCAAAGCCCCATTAACCTGTCCTTCGTCTTCACTATTTTTTCAGCTAGTTCTCAAATTCAGCATTTTGGTTGAATTTCACATACAAGTTGACACAGACTAAATATGGTGGGTTTTTTTTGTTTGCTTGGTTTTTTTCTCCAAGAATTTTTATTCTACCTTCTGTCACAAAGTATGCCAAATATTTTGTAATTACTTTTATTCTTTTCTTAATTTCCTTAGCGAGATTTACCTTAAGAAAAATGCAGTCAGTTCGATAAATACATACATGTGTCCCTGAGGAAAAAAAAATAAAATCTCTCAAAATATGTGGTCAAGCCATACTTAAAGCTAAGCCACTACAAAAAAAAGACGTACAAAATTTAAGGGGCAAGTTGGGAAAAGCTCACAGTTTGACAGATAAACTGCCACCCACCAAAATCACACAAAGACAGGTCTCCGACTTAATTTCTTAACTGGATAACATGAGAATAATAGCAGATGCCATATCAAATTATTATGGCTAAATACAAAAAAAAAACCACAACAGAGTAGCACAGAAACTAGCAAGTTAGAGAGTAGTTCGAAACATCTGACATTTGGAAATGAGCTTGACTCAGTGGCATCCAGGTAAGCATACTTGGGACACTGCCTGTGGCAGGCTGCAGTAACAACTATATTCGAGACTTAAGAGGGAATGAATAAGTGAAAATGTGGCTGAAAGAAAATCTCCTGAAAGTAGTTATCAACAATCAACACTCTTAAAATGGAAACAGAAAAATGTTGCAGCAATCAGGGGATGACGACTGCACACTGGAGATACACAAGAGCAAATTAGGCATCTGCCAGCAATGACCCAGGTGTTGTCATACTACTTTAGAACCAACAGGCAAATTAAACCAGCTCCTATTCAAAAAATATTTCTGTTTAATTATTGTATTTTTTATTTTTTTAATCAAACAAACTTCCTTTGAGTGTTGTTCTGAGTCCTATCACTCAATATTCTCATTCATTGCTTGAACTATGCATTGAAGAGAATTGGAATCAAATTTGATAACACTACCAAATGCAGGGATTTGACATCTGCTGGAACTCTTGATGAGAGCACAGAAAGATAGTGATCAGTTAAAGAAGAGGTCTGAAAATACAAGATGAGATCCAGTAAAAACAAGCATACAAATTTCAACTTGGATAAGGGAAATATGTTCATAAAAATGGCAAGGAAACAAAGGGGAAACTGCAGACCAGACCATGGGGAGAGATGACAGGAGGTGAATACCAATTCCCTTCTTTTGGATCTATTGAAACACTGTGAAAGCTTTTCAGGAAGATAATTCAATTCTAGCTGAATGTAGAGAGATTCACTAGCTTGGCAAGAAGTCTGTTTTAATTCATTGTCATATGAAGAAACTTTTTAAGACTCAGGGTTACTCCTTTTTCCCCTTTTCCTCCTAAGTGAGAGGTGAAAGAATATTTGCAAGGCACTTGCCTTCTTCAGGGAAAACTTTTTTCCACTCTACTCCACAAAACGCATGATGCTGAAGAAGAAACTCTATGGGACAACAGATGGTGACAGGACCATGACACTTTCCCTTTCAATTCATACATTCTCCCCTGCACGAAGAACAGCACACCCAACACAGGAGACCTTCCTCTGCACAACTGAAGGACAGGACTGCAACTCTGCAGATAAACCTTCTCTTCACAAGGCTTTCCTTACCAAAGTGGCATGGGCATAATGATGAAACTTCAATGAAGACCTTGTCATGTGCGAGGCCTCTTAGGCTCACTTCTCTCTGCCATTCACACTACAAACCCACAGGAATCCGTATGTGACCAGACACCTTCTTAGATGATACCAGTCTCCTATTACATCAACACCAGACATAAGCTCTGCTCTTTCTCATGATGTTTTTCTAGAGACAAGTGTTTTATTATTTAAGCTTAACCCAGCTTTCAAGCTTTATTCCTGTCCACTGCATTTAGGCAGATATATTTCTCTTTCCTCTTGCACAGGCCATCTTGACACGCAGCAAGTCAATGAACTTTGGAAAACACCCTGCTGGCAAGTCACCAGCTACTCAAGGAAGACTTTTATTACTATTATTAGTATTATTAAGTACTACTCTACAACTGCTATCCAGAACAAGTTGTTTGTTGGGTGTTTGGTTTGAAGTTCCTGTCCCTGGAGGCACGTTTCCGAGAAGCTGCCTAGGTCTGTGGTCTGACCCCAGCAGCACCTTCCTAGGAAAGAAATGAACACACTTCACAGAAAATTAGTCACATTCAGCTCTAAAGAATAATTCATATTTTTATTGTGCTGAAGCCAAATGAGTTTTCCTTCCACATGCCTTTCACAACATCTGAGTCATACGGTTGCTATGATTTTGACACACTTCTTTACATAGGCATTTAGGAAAATGGACCCCACATACAAGGTAGCCTGCATAATCAAGCTGTATGTCTGTTTTTCACTTTCTTCATAGTTCAGGTTGTCTTAGTATCTGATCTCAAAAAGTACAAATGAAAATATAAAAGCCTTTTTACAAGTCTGCCTTCTTTTCCTCTTCTCTACCGGTTTTTTGTGTCACAGGAGAATCACCGTAAAACTCTTCCCTACAGTTGTATACTTCTTGAAAAGCAATAGCACTCTAGGTAGGAAGTAGCTACCTTCTATTGCTTTCTTCTCTGAAGATTAAGTTTTAAAAAAAGAATTACAAATTGTTTAATCATTATCAGCTTCCTATCCTCCAAAGGCTTAACAGACACAAAGTTGGAAGTAGCATTTCTTGCCAAGTCTGTTAGAAGCCTATAACTGCAAAACAGAGCATTTAAGTAGGTCAGATAAGGAACACACTGTACCCAAATGAGCTATTTCTTCTTTATGACACATTAGCATAAAATTTTATTAATCTCTATTACAAAAACCACTAACGTTTCAGATGGCTTTTTAGACTTTGACAAGATTTAACAGAAATATTTTCCATTACTATAAATGCTTTGGCCAAACTGCTCATTTTTCACACTATCCAGCTACTCGCTTCTATTCATGAAGACATTTTAACTCCTTTTTACCCCTGTCTCAAACAGATGCACTTGAGTGACAGTAAGACTTCTCAGTGCAACAGTTCTGTATTTTAGGAACTTCTACATAGAAACTGCACATTCAAAAACAAGAGGCAAGATTTAGCAACCATAGAGCATTACATTTGACTTAAGCCTGTCTTTCTATTTCAGCATCCTTCCATCTACTACAATTATAGGACAGGATTAATCCCATTCCTGTCATTCCAAACCCTTGTAATACACATTCAGATTTCAGCCTTTACTGAGAAAAAAAAGTAATTTTGGTACATGGAATAGACAACTTAAAACTCAGTGTTTCTGAAAAGATTTCCCTCTACTATAAAGCACTACAAATGTCTAGCATGACCATTATGATTTTCAGAAAGATGATTTTTCCTGCTTTTTGCCTCATTTCTCATAATCTTAAACATGATTTGTACCCAGTTTTGTATGAGTTCAAGATTTTTTAGATTGATTCATAAACATCCTATAGAATGCTCTATGAAAAAAAATAGAATGCATTGTTATAAAAACTTTGCTCTTCAAAATCTAACGCTGTCCTTATTACTGTAGCTTAAGACTCACAACACAACCCTGATGAGTTTCATCAACTCAAACACATCCAGCAGTAAATATAAACATGTACTGATTGTTTTTCACAGATTCAAAACAGCTAAGATTTGCCTATTAATTATCAAGCATTTTATATGCTTTCAATTTTCAAAAGTCTGAATGAAAACTTTAGGAAGACAAGTTTTCAGGTGTATTGACTAATTCTTTCTGCCTTAAGCTCTCTAACAACCGAAACAGTTTCCCAAAGCATCAGCAATGGCATGTTCTGCATTAACATCCATTTATTAAAAAGGTAACTACACTGTATGCAGTGTCATACAACAGAAGCAGTCCAAATATCAGCAGCCTCAGCAGAAATCTTCAGACTGACATTATTTCTCTCACACTCTCTACCCTTCCAAGAAAGATTAGAAATTTCTCCATCTACTACTAAGCTAACAGTGAGGAGCTCAAAACCAACAAAGGTATCAAGAGGGTCTAAAATGCATTTTGACTCACTAGGATAACTGTTTATTTAGAACTGCTCTGGTGTGCTTTGACTGCACTCATGAACTCTTGAGTTGCAAACATTCACTGCTGGTAACAATTACCTAGGCGTGCTCTTTCTTTTTATATAATTTTCCTGTGTTTTATTTAGCTTGGAGAACCACACCAGGATGTCACCACTAAGATGTGGTAGTTTAATAGATCTCTAACCACCACTCACCAGCCCTCCTGCAGACTGTGCTTCTTACAAGAGACATCTTAAAATACATGAAAAACATCTGTGTCATGTAGACTATGACAATATAGTAGCCATTATCTAAATTCAGCTTCTCAGTGTACACATGCATATTGAGAACATTTTTTTTAACATAACTACATATAACTAGATAAATACATATCAGCAACAACCTTTGCTTTGCTGGAGCAGTTAAGAAAATTAGTTGTTTAAAAAGTTATAACAAAGGTATTCACAAACAATATAAAAAAAATAGTCACATACTATGGATCAGTATAGCTTAGATGTATTATTGCACAATACCATGTATGGTGGTGTAATATTTTTAGGACAGGACTGTCAGCCTTCTTTTTAAGAGTAGCAGTAATATTTTTAATGCCAGAGCTTTATATCAATGCTTTTAAACTTTTGCTGAAAGATGAGAATAGACCTCTTGTTCTAGTTTTATAGCAGGCAGAGTGGTGTAATTCTACATTTCATGGGGTCATTTCAGCAAGTGTTCCACTTCTACAATTCCCATTGAATTTGGCTGAGATATAGAGTAAAGAATTTGCAGCATACTGAAATCAACATTCAGATGCATTAAAAATGCAATTCTTTGTCCTTTATTCTGTATCAGATTCTACATTTCTCAGAAACACGACAATCAATAATGATAGCAAAATCTACCTAGAGAAATCTAACCTAGAGAATTATTTATGGTTTTATATTAAGAAAAAAAAAAAAGCATGCTTGAAGACCCTCTAGAGCTAAGCCAGGCTACTGTTAAATGTTATCTGTCAACAGCAATATTTGTTACCATAATTTTGGGAAAAGGTCATTATTAACTATTATTTATGTAGTATATATTTATAATATTAATCATTAAATGTGTGTTCTTTTCATGTTTTTATACCCAAGGATGCAAGAATACCCAAAAATCATCTTATATGTAACACATAAAAAGTACCCTCTCCCCTATTACAAAGTCAGAGCTGTAATTTTCTGTGCATTAGAAGCTTAAATACTAACTTACATACAATTGTAGCTCAGTTTAATCTTACAAACGATATATTTCATTAAGTAAAGACATTTTTACATGGCAAGATCATCCAGATCTAAATCATTAATTTTCTTATGGCTTTATCTTTCTTCACATGGGATTTTTATTCCTTTACATCTGAGGTTCTCTAAGTACAGTAATTCTGAAATTAAATTATTGAGTTCCCCAGGAAACAACATATTGCAAAACTCACTTCTCCTAAGTGAGCCCCATTTAGGATGGCTTGCAGTTTTCACTCAGGAGATGTGTTTACATAAGCACTAGAGAAATCAAATCTCATTCCATGTATTGAAGTGTTCAGGGGTCACAGGTTTGGTTTCACTGGGTATTTTTGGTTGTTTGTTGGGTTCTTTGTTGGTTTGAGTTTTTTAATGCTCGTGTTTTAAAGCCACGTACTTAAAAATTAAGGAACCTAGCATTTTCAGACACTGAAACAATGGTCTGCAGCGTAAAAATCATCAGGACATACAGACAACTATGTGGATGGTGCTCGCAGTGGTGACATTAGTTACTCATGGAGAATTTAACACTTCTGTGAATTGTCCTGACCTTTCATCCAAAGACAGAGGGTACTTTCTGAGGAATACTGAACCCTTCCCTTTGAATAGCCCCTTATGAGAAACAGATTCTTTCCAAAAAACACCCAAAAGTCAGTATAATGCCAACACCAAATTTGTTTCAACCTGATCAAACCTTCACACTTTAAAGGAGCGCATTCACCTGGCCTGCAGTGCCACCGCAGCAGGTACGAGCAATTTGCTACCTTGTAGGAACCTGAAATAACCCTTCACCAACAGTTGCAGCAGTTTGCTCTGCTTTGGGATGTGTGTCTGTGCTTTTGTGGCATTATTTTCCCCTCTAGACCTCAAAAAATCATCTCAGACTTCCTACCACAAGTCATTTTGTTTGAAGTCTTTACATCCTTATGGATCCGCTATCGACAGCTCTCATGCTATGGTCAGCCAGTGTCAGCTCCTCAGCTCCCCTAACTCCAAACAAAATACAGCTGTGAAAATACCTCCTCTCTGCTGCTGCTGCAGCTTCACACAAGCTGTTTAAAAGGTCTCCACTGTTTTCTTCTGGTTTCCCACAGCACTTTCCACTGTATTACATTATTTACCAATCAAGAGTCCTCCAGAACTTGCTTTTGTCAAACACTAAGAAACAATGTAATTCCTCTAATTGCCTTCACAAAAATAGTACATTGGTTTTTAATCAAATTGAAACAAGTAGTTATTAAAAAAAAAAAATAAAATCAGCCCTAGACATATTTCTGGCACATAAAATATACCAGCCCAAGCTGTGGAAAATTATGAAGCTGAAAATGGGACCTTAAGGAGGTTAAACTGGTGTAGAAACCTTGACAAAATGCCACGGCACTGGCATTACCAATACTCGTATTTCAGAAGACACCAGTGTATTTACTCAGACTGAAATGAGAGTTCACAGCCAAGGCACAAGCAATAAAGTGGTTCAAGTATCTCAACTGGGCCCAGAACTCTTACTCCCATGCCAGGCAGCTTTCCTCCACCCTTGCAATCCTTCCTTAAAGCAAGACACTTAAGTGTCCCCTCAAACATCTCTAACAGCAATTTTTTCTTCAGTCATCTTTAAATCCAAATTATTGTATGACATATTTTTTAAGAGCCATTGTAAAAGTGAACTATAATAAAGCCCTGTGATGGGTTACTTTAGTATAATGGTTATTGGAAAGCCAGGAAAGAAACTGGTATTTCAAAATAAGATTTACTCCAGCAATGGTTACAAGACTGAGCCTTCAGATTAGCACCTCTTTGGAAAGAGCATGCAGCCTTCTAACATGCTCACGTAAGGCCCAGCACTCACGAACTTCACAATTAACGAAAACACATCAAGTTTCCAACATCCTTAAAAGTTTACTATTCATTTATTTAAGCCCAGGACTTTATATATTCTTACACTTTTGACTCTTTCGTTGGCATGTAAACATGAATTGCATTTAGCTCCTAAGAAGCCCTGTAATATGCCACCATTTTAGATCACGGAAACTTAAAGGAACAGGCATAAATACAGTGCTGTCAGCTGGAACACGAGGCGAGTGAGCACAAACAGGATTTTACATAGGTGGCTATATGAGGCTTATATAAAACTACACAATTTTACAGCAAGACATATCACCCCAAGTAAAAACCGGGGTGGTTGGGTTGCTTTTGTTTTCTTTTAAAAACAAATGGCCTGGTAAATGAATCACAGCATGAAACCAGTGCACACATCCCATCGGCCCCTCCCCCCTCAATAAAACCAGAAGGTCTAAAGCTTGACAGAAGGAGCAGGAAGGCCTGTTTTGGGCTCATATCTCCTTTCTGGTTTTGTTTTGGTTTTAGTTGTTTGTCTCCTTCTGCCTCACCTGCTATTTTAGAAGTGTGTCTTTACTATAATGGAATCATATTCCACATGTAATCTCCATGGGAAGAAAAGCAACTTTGCACTTGATTCATCATGTCATATTAAGCTACTACATTACTGCTTGGCCTGGGAAGGATGCCAACAGGCTCAGCATACCCTCTCCTGCCACTTTCAGTTAAGGAAAAGATTTCATGGCCTTCTGCTTCTTTCTGCACTCAACAAACCATAGCTGTGATATTCTCCCTTTTTATAATGCAGCTGAAAGACAGGATACGTTTTTACCATGTATTCTCATGACACTTGCTGAATGTTTAGTCAGATTTTAAGTACCCCGCCTGAAAGTTATTAACTAACAGAAGTCATCCCTTATGAATTTCCCAAGAGAGGAAAAAACAAACAAACAGAAACATGGATATCAGCACCTCACCACTGACAGTGCAGTCTCAGTTCTGTGCAGCATTCTCCTGGGCTACTCTGGCAGCTGAGCTGCTGCAGGTACACACACCCAGGGAAAAGACCCAGACTCCATGCAAAATACCAGCCATCCTCCAAGGGGTTGGACTATGTCCTCAATCTCTTCCACCACCACATCTGAATCTGGCAGCACTACCAGCAAGAGCAGGACTGATTCCTTCAAGTTAAACATCTACGGAGTCTGAGCGACAGTGTTCATAACTGCCAACATCCACAGTTCCCAGGACATTAAAATGGAAAATCATAGAACCATTTCAGTTGGAAAAGACCTCTAAGATCATCAAGTCCAGCCATTAACTCAGTACTGCTAAGTACACCACTAAACCATGTCCCTCAGCACCACATCTACAATCTTTTAAACACCTCCAGGGATGGCGACTCAACAACTTCCCTGGACAGCCTGTTCTAATGCTTGACTACTTTTTGGTGGAGGAATTAATTTTTTTTTTTTAATACCCAATCTAACCCTCTCCTGGCACAATTTGAGACCATTTCCTCTTTTCCTATCACTTGCTACTTAGAAGGGATGAAACCCCAGCTTGCTACAATCTCCTTTCAGGTAGTTGTAGAGAGGGATAGGGTTTCCCCTGAGACACCTCTTCCCCAGGCTAAGCAATGCCAGTTCCCTTAGACACTCCTCAAAGGATTTTTTCTCTAGACCTTTCACTGGATTTGTTGATCTTTGGAAGTGTAATTTGGACACATTTAAACATAAACACATGCAAAGTTACTGTGGTAACTAACACAGAAAACGCAGAGTGAAACATCACAGCATCAGGTGGATCCCTCTCTTCTTTTAGCACAAATGAACCGGAAAACAAATATTAAAGTGAATATTAAGGAGGTTTTGGACTTCCACAGTTGTTTCTCCAAGCTATGCATTCAACAGAGCTGACCCAATATATTAGCCAACATTGGTACCTTGCCAGGCCTAAGGTAGATGATGCATCAGAAGCAAATAGGTTATATCATCACATCAGACAATGGTGTTCTAGCCAAAAAAACACAAAAAAAACCAAAACCCACAACCCAAAAAGAGACAACAAATGAAACCCATCATTTACCTGGGTAAATTTCTCAGCCATTCTCCAGAACAGATACTGGACTCATCAAAACCCAAATGAACATTCAAAATAATTTCTGCTGGAAGCCAGTGCTGAAATCATTGGAAACTTTCAGCTATTTAAGTTTCGGTTACACAGAATAGTTTCTTCTCTGAAGGAAAGAGGGATTTCCTGCTGTTTCCTGCTGGGATTTCCAAGCTGTTATGAGGTGAACATTTCTGACATTTTATTTTCTGTGTAATATTCTGACAATATTAACACAAAAATACTAGGCAGTCAAGACACCCTTTCCAAAGCATGCATGAGTCCAGAAACACACGACACACAAATAAAAAAACAACTCTGAAGCTTCAAGAAATAAAAACAACTCTGGAGTTCCAAGAACTTTAATATGTTTATATTATTCCAGACAACATTGCTAGTCAGCAATGGTTTCACCCAGGCAGAATAGGACAGCAACATATCAGCAGTAAGGAAGGTTGGGAAATGTGATTTCATAGTACAACTAAGATCTAGGAATAATTTAGTCACTCCAAGATCACAAAAGGGAGAGCAGTTTTATTCCTCCCAGCTGCTGAGCCATATCCTGGAGGTACTACAGTTTCTGTTAAAACGATCACAGAAGAAATAGGCATTTTACAGTTTCAAAAATTGTTTTCAGTACAGAAGTAAGTGAAGGCAGTTCACACTTTTCAGGAAAGCCATAAAGGCAGCAGAGACTATCAGAAACCCAGTTATGATATCTTCAGTGATTAGAATTTTTCTGCCATTACAAATGGAAGAGTATCTTTGCATCTAACATAATACTGTTTTCACACAGCTAAAATTACAGCCTTTCTCATTTCCTTGCAATCTGGCATGCAACCTGTTTTTTACTTGACTTCCATTCTTAATATGTCATTCAGTACTCGGAACATTATGTAATTTTGGCATTTTAACTATTTTTCTGCAATTCTGACAGTTCCATAATTTTTCCACAACTGACCTGTTATTTACTATTCATCTATTATTTCTACATTATTCTGAAAGGTACCTCTGCCTTTACCAGTATCCTTACAGTATCTTTATTTCAGATTCATCTGCAAATATAATCAAAATCTTAAATCTCCCCTTTCTAAGTGTTAAAGCAGACATTCCACAAAAACACCGTACTAAACCTTAACAGGCGCCTTCCTTAACATGCACATGTCACAACAGCTGTAGAACCATGGTATATGAAAAATATTATACTTACTACTAGTATTCTCATCAACAAAAATATCTCCTAATGGAGACCGAAGGTTAAAAGAA
Organism: Anabacerthia variegaticeps; assembly: GCA_035583185.1. Taxonomy (NCBI): domain Eukaryota; kingdom Metazoa; phylum Chordata; class Aves; order Passeriformes; family Furnariidae; genus Anabacerthia; species Anabacerthia variegaticeps. The sequence goes on from JAWWEW010000112.1 coordinate 47,103,214, forward strand.
GGAACAAAAATTTACCTCTATAAACCACTACTGATTATAATTGCAGCATTGCACTCTAGCACACGCTGAATGACGTTCAACCACATCCAGCGACCAGACCCTATTCCAAACCATCACCACCCTCAGCACCACAAGGAGCCATCACAACCAGCACATAGTCATCCCTCTGCCTTCTCCAAACCTGCCCTGAGCTATACCTGGGTGCCACCCTGCAGCCCTAGTGCCTCCCTGGCAGCAGCCTCCAGTCACCTTGCCTGGCTGCAGTGACCAGACCCAAGCTGCACTTCAGGGATGCCACTTTCCCTTCTTGAGCAGGACTGGGAAGTGTCACATCTCCCACTCCACAAGTGGCTTTCACCACAACCTCTGAGTGCTGATTGCACCAAGACCATTGCTCCCAACACAGAGCAGTCACCCTCCAGCTTCTCCACACAAGGGTTAAAGCACTTGAACAGTAACATTTCTATGGCTTATAGCAAACTGTGTGACACTTCACAGAACATTATTTTTAAACTTGAATTAGTCTATGATTGAATCAGAAAATGCAGCTTTGAATGGCATACAGTGTGGCATATATGAAATCATTCACTGACGTACAGTTCTTTGCTGTACTTTCATTTCTAGCAGCCCTGAAGTGAAACAACACATTTTGGAAGTAGAACTCCTAATAAGCTGGTCACTTCAGAAAGTTCTGTTAAAAGTGTTAAATTGTGAAAGAGACAGAGGAATTACAAGCTGCTTTGAGATATTTTTTCCCTCCCTTTGTTTCTATACAAATTGAAGCCTGTTTGCTTTCCTTTCCTACAGCTGCATTTAGAAAAACTCAGATTCACGCTTTTATTTAAACTCTTGCTTTTACTTCAGCAGAAGTCCCTATTCTGAAAAACACTTAAAAAAATAATGCTTCTTGTCTGACGAGAGCATCTTGTGCCAAACAGTGGGAGAGCTGTGCTACTGCTGCTGATTTGCTTCTTCCTAAACACCACTTGATTCCATCATTCACCTGATCAACAACAGGGGAAAACAGTATAGGGAGAGGAAACATTCAAAGCAACAGCTGAATAAGCCACTACAACTCAATGGCATTTGACATTTTGTCAAATTAAAAAGACGGCCTGCTAAACTGATCTCTCAATATACCCCATCACATGGTTATGTTTTCTGTGAACACTCTAACCTTGACAATTCTGCACTTTCTTCAACTGTTAGGAAGGCTGCTTTAATGAAATAACAACAAAAAAGGCACCTCAAACCACAACCCCAGCCATATAATATCTAAGGCTGATAGCTTTTAGTCAAGCACTACAAATACCCTTCACCTGCAATACGAACCAAACCTAAACCTCTGAACAGCCTAGCCTGCTGCCACAAGTCATGGCAAGTGGGCACCAATTCATTCCTACAGTCCCATCAGCACTTCAACTGCCTCCCAGCTCCACACAAAAGCTGGAGTCCCTCAATGAGCTGAGCCATCACACTCTCCTCCAAAGGGCCTGTTACAGCTTCCCCATCGGCTCCTCTGTGAGCCAAACCCCACAGGGCCCTGGATGACAGTCCCACAGCAGTGTTTGGCAAGCCTGGCTGCTGGGGACCCTTGTGCAAGGCCACCATGGAAAACAATGTTCCTCATGCGCACAGGCACTCTGCAGGAACTTCTGCGTCATGCAAAGGACACTGGTCCTGCAGTAACTCTCAGACCTTTGGTCACCATGCATTTACAGCGGCCATATAGGCAGCCACAGTAGTAACTAATCTGAGGAAGACTTTTCAGGGCAAGCCAAGGTATACATGCCAATGAAGGGCATCAGGAAGCATGCACACAGTGGCTGCTGAAGTAATGGAGCAGTCAATAAAACAATCTTCCTGCAAACAGGGCAGACAAGTATCCTGCCTGAACTACAGCTGGTGTCATTTACACACCTAAAGCTCCCAGAAAACTGACAAACTTTTTCCTTTCAGTGTCCAGAAGATAGGGAATATTGTTTGCCATCACCTACAAACACGCTGACATAACCAAGCTGCCCACCAGAATGTCCGCTACAGTGGCAAGAATGAATGTCAGTCTCCAGTGAGGTACTGGTACTGTCAGCAGGCTTCCTCTCCAACGCTGCCACTCTCTGCCTCCTTTGGGACTGCTCTTACACTGGCATCTGATGAAGCGAGGGCAGCCTGGCTCCCCACATCGCTGATGCAACACAAGTCCTGCACCTGTTCTCCAGCTTCTTTACTTATCGCAGAATCACAGAATATACTGAGAAAGGGATCCACAAAGATAGAATCGAACCCTTAGCCCTTCACAGAACCATCCCCAAGAGTCACACCATGTGCCTGAGAGTATTGTCCAAATGCTTCTTGAACTCTGTCAGGCTTGATGCTGTGACCACTGCCCTGGGGAGCCTGTTCCAGTGCCCAACCACTCTCTGGGTGAAGAACCTTTTTCTAATATCCAGCCTAAACCTCCCCTGACAACTTTAGGACATTCCCTTGGGTTCTGTTGCTGGTCACCAGAGAGAAGAGATCAGTGCCTGCCCCTCCTCTTCCCCTCACGAGGAAGTTGTAACTGCAGTGAGGTCTCCCCTCAGCCTCCTCCAGGCTGAACACACCAAGTGCCCTCAGCCGCTCCTCATACACGCCTTCCCCTCAAGGCCCTTCACCATCTTCATTGCCCTCCTATGGATGCTTTCTAAGAGTTTAATGTCTTTTCTACACTGTGGCACACAAAACGGCACACAGTATCCGAGGTGAGGCCACCCCAGTGCAGAGCAGAGCGGGACAATCCCCTCCCTCGACCGGCTGGCGATGCTGTGCCTGATGCCCCCCAGGACAGGGTTGGCCCTCCTGGCTGCCAGGGCACTGCTGACTCACGTTCAACTTGCTGTCAACCAGGACCCCCAGGTCCCTTTCCATGGCACTGCTTTCCAGCATCTCATTCCCCAGTCAGTATGAACATCCAGGGTTGCCCCATCCCAAGTGCAGAATCCAGCACTTTCCCTTGTTGAACTTCCTATGGTTGGTGATGACCCAGCCCTCTGATTTGTTGAGGTCTCTCTGAAGGGCCTCCCTGCCTTTGAGGGAGTCAACAGCTCCTCCCAGTATTATGTCACCTGCAAACTTGCTCAGCATCCCTTCCAGCTCTGTGTCCAAGTAATTTATGAAGATGTTGAAGAGCACAGGGCCTAAAATGGAACCCTATGGAACCCCACTATTGACAGGTCACCAGTCTGATGTTACCCCATTCACTATCACCCTCTGTACCCAACCTGTGAGCCAATTGCTCACCCACCACATGGTGTGTTTATCCAACTTTTACTGACCTCCAGCCAAATCATTATTTTCATAACGCAATACCATTTCTGGCATTAAATCGCGTTAAAAACAAGGTTGCAGTGAATTTTTACATGTGACATTGTTTTCTACAATCTGAAGACTGCAACAACTTGGAATATTTTCCTTCTAAAATCTTATAATTTAAGAAGACTTGTAAAAACAGTGAACAACCATTTTGAAAAAGACTCTGAAGTTAGACATAGCAATTAAAGTTGGAAATACAATCTGTTTTTTAACTGAGCAGAAAAAAAGAAAAGGAAGACAATACAAACAGACAAAAGCTCGATACTCTGCTATCCAGAAAGCTTTCACTACACCTAAGAAACACAGTTATACAAAAAGAAATAAATTTAAACTAAGGAACCCACTGCCATTTTGCTGAACCAAAAAGTATCCTATTTTTGTGTTTAACTGAATGTTCTCAAGACAAGAACATCTGAATTCAATTAACAGAAGTTCTGGTTTGGGGGGTTGCATTTTTCTTTTTTTGCTTTTAGTGGGTTTGTTTTGTTATTCTAAGTACTGAAAATTTAACTATGTGAACTCATCATTGTTGAATGTCAAAATCAGGGGATGGTAAAGGCAAAATGTAAGTTTTGAATAAATCCTTAGGAAAAGCTGTGTGCAAAATAAATGTGGAATGTGATCACACAGATATCCTGCAGTGAGATGTAAAACAGTCATGCTGTTGGTAATTCATATATTCTGAATTTAGGTAGTTGTTTATCCTCAAAGTCCTGGGCATAAAGATGACGTGCTAATTTGTTCCCAACCTAATGACTTTTCTTCAAAAGAAAGATAAACATTCTTTTTGTCCCTGGTAACAAAGGTCAGTCAACTAAATCCATAAGCTTGAAAAATTCATGCAATTAGGAGTTCTTTTTTGCCTAGTATTTCCAGATATTGGTTTGCACCTGACATGAGGAGATTGATACACAGAAAGTTCTGATGCAACAACACAGAAAGAGTCAGTAGTTTCTTTCTGATGTCACTCATGACAATTTGGGTTTCTCTGTAAGCACAGCTCTGGTGTCAATTTTCCAATTTTTATTTAAAATATGTCTCACAAGTAACTTATAGGCTCGAGTTGACCTACAGGAGGCTTCCTTTAAGAGGTGTGAATGACCACACAAACGTACACAACTCCCTTTCCAAAGGTCACACATTACAGTTACAAGACACTAAGGAACACGGTGGTCTATAAGGTCTGCAAGAACATCCATTGAATGGCATGAAATTCTGAACACCCTCAAACCCCTCTGCACTATTAGACACAGCACATGGGTGAAAGATGGAATAGTCTTGCTAAAATACACTTAAAATATTGGAAGGCTGCTACTATCAATGAGCAGGAGAAGCAGTTTGGGGAGTGGGGGTTGATTTTAGTTTCTCGTACAGTCAATACATTCAATACAGATCAGAGAATCATCAAGGCTGGAAGAAACCTTCAAGATCAGCTAGTCCCGCTGTGATAAAATATCCATTTCTAACATTTTCAAACACTGGTTCCTTTGATAACAGATCACAACAGACGGTTCTCCCAGCTGACATGTGCTCTGTAATACTCTGCATCATGATATCCTTCCTCTTCCAGAGGTTGTACATACAGAAATGTTGTGCCTTGCACAGAAGCAATGACTACTCTTTTCTTATAAAAAGAAAAAAAAATCACCATTCTCCTTACTAACATCTGACAAAAATACACCAAAAGACTTGTTTACAACAGTTACATATTCTTTTCCTGAAGTATTTGCTCACAAACAAGATCTGAGACAGAAGTACAGATCTCAGCAGACAGAGGGTGAAAGCAGGAATCCTTCCAGCACTGTCCACGTGAATACTTTCCTTAGCACAGCTTGAGCCCATTAGCTTCTTTTGTTATCCCAACGCTATCCAACAAAAATAACTAAATCCAGCCTCATTTGTAGTATATCCCATTATTTAAATGAAGGCATTTATGCCTCTCTTTCTTCGATCTTTAACTTGGTAAATTTTCTTGAATTAATAATCTGGTCATCCTAGTAGATCTCCAGCTTTATGGGAATAAAAGGCTCGGCTGCTTCAAGGGTGGGAGTGTCCATCTGTGATTCCCTTGTAAATACACTACAATGCCCACAGCAAAATACTCAAACCACACAATAATATCACAATACCTAACAGCTATGGTAAACCCAACCCTAATTTTAAGGCATTATTTTTTTCTCCAAAGTAGCAAATATCAGTTTCCAAATAAACAGATTGAGAATTTGAGAAACTAATTCATGCTCTCTGTAACCAAAGCATACATATTCAAAGGAGATGATAAAGCACTACAGAACTTGGGAAGAGACACTACACCATTTCTTTTGGAGAGTTTATGTGAGAAACAACTGTCATGTCTAAGTTTAGGAAAACAATTTCTCTGCCAGGGGACACAGTTTCAAGATGGCAAAACATTTATTTCCAAAATGTTACCTATGACATCTGACTTAACAGCACATTCACATGAACAAGTCTGTTTTTCTAAAACCATTCTCTCTATATAAAATTAGTTTGTTTGGTGGCCCCAAACAAACGCAATACAGTCCATCTTCAAACAAAATAACAGCTAACATCAGTAATCCTGGGCATACACATGTTATTCCTGAAACATGAAAGCCTGCAATACTCAGGAAGTGGGGATTATTCAGTTGTGAAAGAGGGCTAGGTTACTCTCTTACTTTTCCTGATATCTTACATTAAGAAATATAGGAGAAATGACTAATTTTAGTCCTGTTGTTCAAAACATTAATAACAGAAGTATCGAAGACTCAACTATCATAGAAGAAAAGGTTGACTGCTGATCATCTGAACAGAGCCTGAGTATTCTCAAGCCTATTCAGACACAGGACACTAACCCTGATGTTGATATCTGGCATTGGTTTAGATTCATATGAAAACATGCAGTGCTTTGGGTAAGCATATAATATTAAACTGGACATCTGTTCTTAAACCACAAGAATTCACATGCTTTGCTTTTTGATTTCCAGCTCCACTTTGTTCAGAGGACAATCTCCCAGTTTGATGTGATGCTAACTTTCTTGCTGTTTTCTACGAAAAGCTCAAGACAGAGATCCAAGAAAAGCACAACCAAAACTTGCCCCTGGCACGTACAAAAATTTCCCAGGAGCAGTTGTGATTGTTTCACTGGTTGTTTGGCTCCACTGCCACTGTCAGCTGCAGGACCTGGCTCACTGTTGCAACCAAAGGCAGCCCTCAGTTGCTGGCCGTGCTCTGCAGCACCTCTGCCAGCCTCCCTGGCTCTCACTGCCTCCTCTATAGCCCTCTTCCTCTCTCTGCCTGTATCTGCAAAACCCAAAGTGGAACCATCAGATTCAGGCTCAGCGAAGCATCATCCACGTTCCTCCCAACGACATGTCGCATCTGCAACAATTCTTCCTCCCTTGCGGTCAAAAGGGATGATTATCTTGAAGGATTAGTCTTGTGAGAGAAAAAGAGAAGTTTTTCTCACTGAAAAACTTGCTCAGTGGAAACCTACACAGCTTCTTCAGGGAGCTCATGGGGTACTCTTTCACGACAACTTTGTAGTTCTGATGCTGACAATGTCTGCTACAGCCCAGGAGCTCTCTTCTCTCTGACTCCCATGCAGACTACTTCTCCAAGGCTGTGTTATGAAAGCTATTATCCACAATTGCTTATAATACCAAGCCTCGCAGCACCCTTATTTTTGTAAAGGGACAAGTATCTAGCTCAAGCACACAGGGCATAACCCTTGAGCAAAATATGCAGAGTGAAAAAGCAAGGCCAAAAATACTCCATAAAGTTCAGATTCTGTCCTGAAATCAGACTTCTCTCCCCTTCCAAAGGCCAGAAGAGATTATTCTCTTATCACAGCTCTGTACAACAGGTCAGGAAATTTTACCCCTCAATTAGTGTCCATTTCTCCCACACATAGACTATTTCAAAGTATTTGCAGTCAGTCCTCTTCTAGTGAGAGCCACTATTTTTGAAGGCACAAGCAAAGTGGTTAATCCTGCTCAAAACAGATTAAGACCAATTTAACAGAGATTTTTACAGTTAGCTTTATTTCAAAACTAAAGTGGCACAGTGAGGTTGTAATAAACTGACTTATTTTTGGAGTGCTAAGTACTACAAGTGTAGCATTTGCCAAAGCAATCAGCAGAACGTCTGCATTTTATTTTTCAGAAAAGATGTATATTTGAGTCCTTGCCACAAGAAATGTTTTTGTCCTGCATTTTTTATAACCTCCCAGGACATTTTTCTCCTCTTTTAATTAAAAAATGTGGGGTTTTTCCATAGCTTCTACACAAACAGCACAGAAAAGCCAAAATGTTTCTTGTCATATAACTTTTTACAAAGAACACATTACTGATAATGACCTTGTTACAGACAGACTCTCCACAACAGATTTTTCTCTTCACATATCTTATGTTTGTCCCCAGTTTTCCACATAATCGTATTATCACTACTATTTCCTATTCAAATTTATCTGCCTACAGCTTCCAGCTATTGCTTCCTGTTATGACTTTCTCACATACTCTAATTTCCTTGGTATTTTCTCCCTGCAAAGGTACTTGACCGCTGTGATCAAGTTGTCCCAGTCTTCTTCATGCTAAATCAATGCTAAGTTTCACATTACAAGGTATTTTTTCCCAGCCTTAAAATATGTTTTGTGCTTTTTTCCACTCTCCCCTCCATTTTTTTTCCCCCCCTAAAAATGTGGCTTTCAAAACTGTACTATGCACAGACATAAATGTCATCTCCCTGTTGAAAGATATATTTCACATATATCAGAAGAAAAACATTCCTTTACTACCCAGGTATCAGTCTGAAGAACATGTTGATATTCAGGAAAAAGACAATTATATATAAAAGAGTCTTAAATATTCACCTACACAATTTAATAATTTTATGTATTTAAGTATTTGCCAGTATTCTACATCTGAATGGCACAAGCATTATACTAGCGAAGTAGTGACCGCTGCTTAGGCCAAAATTATCAGATATTTAAAAATATAAAATACCAATCTATCTCGGCAAGACTGAGAAGATTTTTCAGATTTTGACAACTAAGCAAGTTTTACTCCTTAAATGGCTATATTTGATACCAGCAACATTAATAGCCAAGAAAAGCTGGACAGAACCATGCTGTTTATTAAATAGTTTACAAGTATTACTTAGCCAAATAATTTTCAGGATTAGTCTTTAAAGATTCTGCCTCTGACCTATGGATTTGGACTACTTTCCATTTGGTCACAGACACACAGCAAGTACTGACTGATTCCAACTAGATATAAACAACATATCTCTGTACCAACTTAATAATAACAGCTATAAATTTAAAAATGCTGCTTTGTCAATAGCCATACTGACATGTCAGTCATGTCCTTAAGTATTTCTGAAGTGAAATAGTATTCAAAAAATTAAGCCTAGAGCAGCAGAAGTCAAGGTGTGACTTCTAATGGAATCTTATCATCTTTGGTCATCATACAGGCCCTGTCCAGTGACACATTCCTGGCTGCCTAGGTCCCACGCACAGGGAATGGCTGCCTTCAACAGGCACAGACATCTCTGTGCACTTAGTGGTGCCCCAGCATTGCAGGCATGGTCTTGTGCCACCACCTTAGACCTGACCAGAGGAGGCTGCCATGGGGCCTTCAGCTGGTCTCCCTCAGCCTTGCAGCAAGGGTAGCTGTGGACAGATTTTAGCTGTGCCTGACCAATGGCAGCACTCATCTCTGTCAAAAGGTCCCATTTCCTCTTGCTTAGAAACTATCAGAAATTTGGACATTTCGACTTGTAATTTCCACATCAAACCTTTGTGTTGTTCTCAGGCTCTCAAGAAGTAAGACCTGTCATGCAAAAAGGAAGCCTCTTCTCTTATCAAACATGCATGCAATAGCAATTAATGACTACCTAAGAGAGAAAGTACTCGTCTACCTTATCATGAAGAATTGCCAGTGGCAAAACCACATAAATCTTATTGAGGCATGCACACACTTTATGAGAGCAAACCAGAAAATACTGTCCTGTGTAGTACCCTACTGATCTGTTAAATAAGGGGGTTATGGACAAGCTGAGGAGCAAAGACGACAGGATCTCAGATACTGGAGAAGAGAAATACTAAGTACACCTCCAGAGCTAATAAGAAATCCTGCTTTCACAAAGTAGTCACCTCAACTAGTAAACATTTGTTACAAGGAAATTATTCCCCTGAAAGTTGTAACTTGCACCTAATAAAAACAAGTCTTAGCCCTCTTCCATAATCTCAGCTTCATTAATCCTGTGGCAGATATAGAACATTTTTTCATCTCTTGAAGACGTAACAGTTTCAGTACTTCTGCCTGAACACAGCAGAAGTGTCAATGAAGCACAAACACAGGGCTTCTATCTGACATCAATACTCAGTAACAGAGCACTATGGATGTCACTCCTTTAATTTTCAGGGCAACTCATCCCAATATAGTGCCAACAGCGAAGCCAATACAAGATATCAGACACAATAACTTTCAGATTTGCAAACAAAAATCACTTTAATACTTATGCATTTGCACTTTTAGTTTTTTATATAGGCATTCTTGTCTCTGAAGTCTAACAAGAATGTGTGTACACATGAAGCATCCAGCAGAGAAAGCAAAATTTAAAACCAAACTATTTAAACCCATAGAATGACCCCAAGCAACCATTTCTAACAGTTATAGATGTTCATACCTTTTAAGAGACACTGCAAAGATGTAACTGTAACAAGACAAGTGACTCAAAGGCAGTAACCAGAAGTCAGTAGTAAAACAGTTCCTGCATTTTCCAGCTGCTGTCAAGGGGCTCCCAATGCCTCAAGAGCTGACTGGAGTGTACACAGAAAACTCCCAGCATATCCCAGAAAAGGGACTTGAAATATCTGTGGTAAAATCATCACAAGCATCAACTTGTCTTTACTTACAAACCTATCAATCACTTTTCTGAGTCATTTTTTGTGAAAAAGACTAAACAGTGAAGTTCAAAAGGTCATTTCTTTCTCGACTTCAACTGATCATTACTTCTCTCTCGTCTTTTGACTTATACAAGAAAGAATGGCATGACTATGAAGTCATGCCCTTTTCTCTCTGTTTCTCAGGTCATTATCTACCCACTCCTCTTCTGGCCCTTCAAACAGAAGGTGTCTACTATTGACAGCCATTTCCAATGGCTAAAGACAGTCATATGCCTCCCCACAGCCTGTACTTTTATGTCATAGTTTAACCCCAGCCAGCAATTAAGTACCACACAGTTGCTTGCTCACACCCTCTGGCCCCCAAATAGGAGAATCAGAAGAAGGTAAAACCTGTGGGGTGAGATAAGAACACCCTTATAACTAAAACATAATAATAATAGTAACAAAAATAATAATAATGAAGGAGATGATAAAACAGGAGGTAAGAAGAGGTTAACAAAACTCAAGAGAAACAAGTGATGCACAGTGCGATTGCTCACCACGCACTATCTGATGCCCAGTCCATCCCTAAGCTGTGAGTGGCTCCTCCCAGCCAATTCTCCCCAGTTTATATACTGAGCATGATGTTCTATAGTATGAAGTATCCCTTTGGCCAGTACAGATTGGCTGTCCTGGCCATGCTCCCACGTGGCTTTTTGTGCACCTCCTCAATGGCAGAGCATGGGAAACTGAAAAGTCCTTGATTTAGGGTAAGCACTACTAAAACATCAGTGTGATACCAACATTATTCTCATAGTAAATTCAAACACACAGCATTGTGCCAGATATTAGAGAGAAAATAACCCCAAACGAAACCAGAAGAGTATCCACCCTTTATTCTATACTATTTACATCATCCCAAGAACTCATACTTTCTAATACACCCCACCTAACCACAATCACCTTTCCTGTCTTTTAGTCGGTATACACAGGTATCACTCCCTCAGTCTATGGTCCATCCCTATAAAATGTCCATTGAGATTTTAGTGCATGACTTTGGGCTCTGTCTGTCATAACAGTCTTTCAGGGCAGGAAAGATGGTGTGGCGTTGGATTGTTGTATACTGAAGCCAGGTATGATTCCATCACCTCTGTACTTATCTGGTTTTCTTTATAGTTCATTTTCATTAATCTGTATGATCTTTACTGTAATACTTTTGACAGGGCAATTGAAAGGGAGTTAGGTTTAGACCTCCAAACATGAAGTGGCAGAGACAGGCCCCATGAGGGACCCACAGTGTCATGATGGTCATACAGTCACCACAGAATGATGATATACAGTATTATTGAGAAATTAACATCATACATTTAATTCATTTGGCTATTCTCACCCAAAATCAAATCCCCTCAAGACACACATCAGAATTCCCCATCCTCACACATTACCCACCAAATGCACACAGATCCTTGAGCAAAAGTAATCCCATGGATGCATTTGCCTTTGCCTGAGGCAGGAATAACCCAGACTGTTTGTCCTACCATATTTTTAGTGTGCACTACAGGTACTTTATCCCCTTCTAAAGTACGTAGAAGCTTTGATTGAGCAGGGCCAGATGGACTGGCAGATCCTCTAATGTTGACTAATCAGGTGGCTTTTCCTAAAAGCATACACACACAAAGAATATTCAGAGTTGGAGGGGACAAACTTGTTTGAAGGTCTTACCACCCATTGCTCTCAGTGTAGTCTTTAACAGTCCATCATTCAATTTTTTGAGAGGCTGGTACATGATAGGGGACGTAATACACCCAATTCAGTGCCATGCCCTTTGGCCCTGATATCTATGAGGCTGTTTTGGAAATAAGTCCTATTGTCCAACTCAGTTCTTTCTGGGGTAATGTGTTTCCATATGACTTGCTTTTCAAGGCCTGGGTTAGCATTCTCGGCATGGTATGGGGCATAGGATATGTTTTCAGCCACATGGTTGTTGCTCCCACCATTGTAAGCACATGGTACTTGCCTTAGCAGTTTTGAGAGGGTATGATGCAGTCAGTCTGCCTTCTCATATGTATATTTCAGCCATCATCCACCATTACAAAGAAAATGAAAATTCTTTGACTTAGAACAAGCACAAGTTAGCAATAACTGAAAAATCAGTGTGCTATCAACACTATTTGCATACTGAATCCAAAAACACAGCGCCATACTAGCTACTAGGAAGAAAATTAACTCTATCCTAGCCAAAACCAGGACACTCTAGAATAACAGTAGTAGTGAGACAGCCCCCACCACAGTCTGTCCCTGTAAATAGTTACTTGTGTAAACAAAGAGCGTAAGCAGGAGGCGTGGGAAGGGAAAGAAGGTATTACATGTCCTGAGAGAACCTGCCACAATGGCAAGTGTCACACACACTGCAGCTTGGTCTCCTAGCATCTCCTTCTGCATTTGTGTGAGCTCTCTCCTGCAACAGCCAATTCAATCACCTCTTCCCCCCACTTCCCGAGACAAGAGTTTGATAGCATTATTACTGGAATAGGTATTCCCTAAATAAAGGATTCAAATTTTTCTTCCTGCTGGGAAACATTAACTGAAATAATATCTTTCATTATCATACAGCTGCTGTGTTGTAGGCAAATTGTTTGAATCTACAATAAGACCTTTAGGCACGTGCATGAAATCCCACAGCCTAGGGATTCCAGCAAGGCGCAGAGTTTATTGCCTCTGTTGCTATTGTAACTCTCTTACCTAATCACCTAACTATGAAAAATCCAACATGTGTGTCTCATATTTTTTTATATCTTCAAACCCCTTTGACCTACTTCACGAACAACTGCAACCAACACATCAATAGCAGAAAAGCTTTCTGCTGGCTTCACACAGTAGTAATTTCCAGGGAAACAGCAGTAAAGGTGACTGCACTCCGAAGTCCCCCTATTTTCTGGAACATGTCACTCTAAACAAGGAAAACTAATTCCAAAGAAGTAAGAACTTTCAAATAGAGTAAAACCCTCATTTCAAGGGACAACAGAAGTATCACCTCTGATGCAAATTCACTGTGGTTTAAATCCTTCTCACTGCATATAAGTAACCAAGAGAAACATATAAATATGGAAAAGCCAAGGCTGTATATGCCCAAACACTTTAAGGACTGGTACAAGGACTAAATCTCTACTTTACTCTCTACCTATCAGAGTACAAAACACTCTGCATCAGATAAGATACTGCTAGCTGGTCTAACCCCTGTTCAGAATGAAAGCAAGAGCACTTGATGAGACAAACCTGCAACTGTTTCAGCAGCAGTAAGCAGATTGCTTAAGTCCTTCAAAACACTTAACGAGCTTCTCAGCATCTAAACAACCTTTTTGTCATTTAGCAGATAGAAACAATTACTGTAAGAAAGCAAACCCAATACACTTCAGGCATTTTAGAAAGTTTTCAAACAGTAGATGTTACTTTCCAAGCAGCCCGTTGCCATGTTACCCTTGCTTAATTCAACAGGTGTAATAACAGTTGATACAGCCACTCAAAGGGTACATTCCAGTTAGGGGAATTTAGGCAAATATTGCACAAAATTATTTGCAAGTTTTTTTAGCAGGGTTTTTTTGCCCCAGACCAAAACTCATCCTAGTTTTCCCTCTACCTCCAAATTCAGAGACAAGCACTTCCTATTTCCAGCACAAGAAAACATCAGAAAATTTTTCTTTGTAATGAAACACTCAGGTACTTTGGCAACCTCAGAAAACTCCAAGAGCAAAAACAGACCACCCACACGTTAAAGCTCTACACAAAGTTTCTCTTACAGATGCATAGTCCTTCTTTTCCTTAATAGATCAGATCTTGGGGGTTTTATGAGGTAGAAACATCAATCCTCATAGTACACAGTTCATTTGCTTCAGCAGATGTAGAAAAATGGGAGTAGACAGAGGTCAATGGTTAGAAGTATATCACATTTTCAAAAGATAAAAAAGATACTTTGACGTCTCACATAAATGACTCCATATGTTTCTCTGAAAAGAAAGTCTTCTGAAGGCAGCCAATAATATCCAGAGTCAGATGTATTACATTGAGTACATGGAATGGGAAAGATAAGCAGCTTGCACCAAGCACACTAAAATTTTACTTGTGGTATTTATTCATAAACAAAATCAATAAATTCAAAGATCTTATAGTAACCATTGAAATGGCTCCATACCACAAAGAAGACTTTTCAGCACACTATGGTACAAAACATTACAATCCTATCTCTAAATCTTAACCTCATACACAAACTGCCATGACAGAAAAGTATTACTCATTTAGTTCAGCTACCTTACTCTTTATCATAATCTTCTAAGATTGTGGACTACAAAACTAAGCTTCCTTCAACAGAGATTTATCAAAAATATCACTTTAATACTTTTTAATTGAATTAGAATAACATTAAATGTCTGTAGTTCAATGATTTACTAGATTTTTCCAAATAAAAAACAACAAAGTTGGGAATTACCAAATATTTCATATTTTGACTTAAGAAATAAATAATTAATAGCTTGACAAATCTTTTAAGATCCACTCAGAGCAATCACCTATGCATAAAGCTCATCCTTTTATCTCAGCTTTGGTCTCCTGCCAATTCTGCCAGGGTTGTGGAAGGATCACACTGGACACAAATTGTCACAGAGCATCTTCAGGTATGGGACAGAAAACATGCAGAAAACAGGGGGGAAAGCAATGGCAACACTTACCCAGTTCTAATTATTAATTTCAAGAGTGTTCCTTGCTGTCATCCATCTCAGACTTCCACAATTTCCATTTGTGTGTTTCTATATTACAAATACATTTGTGGTTTTAAGTAACTGAAATGGCAAATTCAGAGAAGACTTGTTTGATCTTAGTCTGATACTAGAAGAAATGAAAAATTGTTACAGTTTCACACAATTACTGTAGCTCAATACCAAACCAAAACACACCAGAATTCGACCTTCTTCTCTAAACTAAATCATTCCTACCCAAGAAAGAGAGAAAAGAAGTATGTAATTGTATAAGAACCGTGAATCACACAAACTTACTTTGGACATACTGCAGTCTATAATCAAAAAGGCATAATTTTGGTAATTACTTTGGAACAAAAGTTAGAACACCTATAATGATGCTACCTGATGACACAAAGCTGGAAGAAACTGTCATCAGATGAGGATTACAACTTGGTCTATGGAGAACTGTGGCAATACTGAGAATCAGAATAACAGAAATGAGCTCAAACTAAATTCTACAAAACCTCCCACTAAGAGACCCTCCTAATAGGACATGAGCTTTCAGCTAGGAAAAATCAACTAACATCTCCATACCTAGATGATAATGAATGTCAAGAAAGGCAAACAGGAGCATAGTGTGCCTCAGGAAAGTTATGTCCAGTGGAGGAAGTAAGTAGTAACACCACTTACTGGAATGAAGTCTTACATGAGACTATATATAAAATACTCTGTACCATTGTTGTCCATTTTGCTCCAGAAACAGGTGCAAAAAGTGCTACCAGCACCATCAGAGCAAAGGAGCAAGTCCTGCCAAAACCTAAAAGTGCTGGTTTTCTTTACAGGAAACACTAGAGTAGCTTTTACAGGCTCAGAGAAATGAGCTATTTATACTAGAAAAAGACTGTTGCACAAACCCAGCAATAAATAAAGATGCCAGAGCAAAAAGTTTCAGCTGCAACTGAGAGGAATTTCCTAAACATCAGAGCAGTTGTTTGGTGACAAGTTTTCAAAAAGAATACAAAAGGAAAAAAACCCACCTAGTTTTAAAATGGTTTTTAAATGGATTAGAGGAGTTAATTGCTTAAAGTAGTAGGGGATTGTATTGTAGGGGCATACCCTTCTGTATTCATAGCTTTGATTTCTCTATTACATACCTTATAGTTCTCTAGTTCTAATCAAGTGAAAGAAAAGACCACTTAAGACTTCTTTAGGCAGCATTCTGGAGTTTTCTCCTTGCAGTTTGGCAGCTGGACAGCCCACCTTATATTATTGCTTATTTTTGTCCCCAGTAAGCTTGTCTCCATAAAAGCATCCTGAAACACAGCAATTAGGGACAAACTTGCAACCTTCATTTGTTTATGGATTTGTGCATATTCTTGGAAGAAAACACAAGGACAGGGGTTTCTGCTGCTGGGCAACACCCACCCCTTCCAACTCCCTCCATAACCTCATGCTGTTGCCAGAATATGCAAGTTGGAATCAGGAGCTCTCCAAAAAGAGGCAAGCTTTCAAAGCAACCCCGGAGGCAAAAAGAACATGAAAGAGGAAGCACGTTGTCCAAGAAAGGTGCTCAGCCCTTGGCTCACATTCCTACAAGTGAATCTTTAAGGATGCATTAGCTGAGTCCCCATAGTTCCAAACTACTCATCTAAAAGATTAGTAACTCATAATTAGAAAAAAATATTGGCTAAGAAGGAGGGGAGAATTCTTATATTAGCCAACACTAAAAGTTAAAAGACCTGCACCCAAAAGTTTCAGCACTATTACTGTCACCACTTGTGTTCACAGCTTACAGCTCCACCAACGTCTAACAGACAGAGCAGGGATTCAGCACAAGATCATCTCCCCACACATCCAGTCCTTCACCTTATAGCTCAATCAACACAGAGGCAACAATTGGTACAAAATGCAACACAGAGCCACAGCTACCTCAGAGCTACAGACATTAATCTCCATTTCAATAAAACCTACTTCAGATACTTCCAAAACATTTGCCATCAAATTTTTCTCTTTAATTTGTGCTCCCTCCTTCATTCTTTTCAATCTGCAGAAAAATATAGGTGATCTGCAAATAAAAAAGTGGAAAAAAAAAAAACAACCCAAACCAAACCCAACCAAACACTTGTCACAAGAAAATGTTACAAGCTTACAGACTGCAGGTCAAGCAGCAACTTGTGTACTTGCTGATGGCCAGCGTCCCGACGAGTGGGGTGGAATGTCTCTTCAAACATGATGCCTCATTTACGCCATTGAAAAAACAAATCAAATTTGGCATTGGTTCAGCATCAGATGTTTTTCTTTTTACTTATTTGTAACTTAGCACTCTTGACAACGCAGCAAGAACTAACAGGAAAAAAGCCAACCCACCCCCATGTTTCCATTAAATTATGCCACATCATCTTGAAGCTTCAGCTGAATTTTAAAATTCAAGTGTAAGAGATAAAGTCAACACGCTTCTGAACAGGCAGGTTTGCTGATATGTGCTATTAAAAAGCTGCTTATTTTGGTCCAATTTAGACAACGCTAAAAGAGTAGGTTTGATTATATTCAGAGTGCTTCCAGTAATTACAGATCCAGAACCAGCACAGTGTGGCTTACCATTCAAAAACAAACAGCTTAGCCCATATGCTTATCAAAAGGGAAAATAAAGGTAAGCTATTTTATACAACATACCAAATATATCCAGTAGTAGAGGTATATATAGAATGTGGGTTGTCTCTCCCAGCCCAAGCCTCTAATCATGTTTTCCTCCACTGAATTGTTGCCACAAAAATTCCTAAAATGTCAATAGCTCTAACATACAGGAAAAAAGTTAAAACAAAACATCTTAACCACAGAATGGCTAAGGTTTTCAGCATCTGGGACAGAGGCACATGGCAGAACAGTATTCTCACTCTTAGCTTTATGATACAAACGATTCCATAAATCCACCAATTGATGCACATATTTTCAATGGTTTCATAGAATGCACTAAAGAAACATCTGACATCTGCTAAGTTCAAAAAAGAAAGACAGCACTCCAAAGGGAACTTGGCAGTACTGAAATCAAGAAGTTTGCTTCAATAAGGTTTCAAGAGCATCTCCAAAATCTAATCCAGTTTACAATCTCCAGCTTTTGTAAATTACATTCTCCAAGACCAGCAGAATGGACTCAGTCATTCAAAGTAACTGATTTCTTGAATTTTAAACTCCCGGTTTTATTACCACCACAAAAAACAAAGTAGCAAAAGTTTACTTTTGTATTCAAGTGTTAACAAACTTGAAGCAGCAGGATGAAAACAGCTGGAACACACGGGATCTCATATCATAATCAAGGCCAGAGTACCTCTTTTGACAGGCAGGAGACAAATTGTTCAGAAAATTCACGAGTGCAGGCTCCCAACATTTGCATCTAAATCCAAAGACAAGTTAAGGGTAAATGCAAGCAAATATAGTTTACGTATTCTTCATTTAGCCAACACATTTTATTTCACATCTCACAAAGTAAACCAGTGAATCTGTTCAGTTTGTGTATGTTTGCCAGTGCTAACTCCATGACTTAGGATAGAAAAAGAGGGCAAATGCCTGGTGTGTTTCAGGATCACTGCAGGCACTCAGGTGTTGCATGACACAGCACCCTCTTCAGCCTCCACACCCCAATGACCTTGTCAACAGCTTCTAGGCTCACTGCAATACACAACTTATAGTCACACACTCCAAAATAAAAGCTAACATAGAGCTATAGGATACTGGTCCAAATGCAGTCTGTGCCATTGTGAGAGGTATTGGTCATTCAGTCCCTTAGTCAGAGGCCAGAACAGACTGGGAACCTTGGAGAAAAGGTCTATGCTTTTTGGAGGAAGGCCATGATTTTGTATGTTGCTAGGTCCACTGTTGGCAAGATGAACAAACATATTCTGGTCAATAACCCACAAAGCCCTTGTGTGTTTTCTCCCACAGCCTTCAAGACATTTTCAACGTTCATGGTAGTATTCAACAGGGAAAAACTACACACAGCCTACAACAGCATCTCCTATCATTCTGCAGTTGTCAGCAAAAATGATTCAGCATCCATCCAACTAGTATTACTCAGCTAATATAACTCAGTATTTTAACAGGAAATACCTATTACACTATTCCTAAGTAAGTTATTTGCACAACCAGAAAAATCACAGCTCTGGTAGGTGATCTCCTCAGCCCAACACACACCAGCGGCATACCCCAAGGGAAGCTGCTTTGCTTCGCACCCACCACTCCACTTCCAGCTCTACAGAAGGTGTTCACCAACTACCATAATCAGGACATGGCCCACAATTACCAGAAGACATGGCATATAAAACCCCCCAATATTCTCCTCTGTTTATTTTGGGTTTAAAACATTCGTAATTTAATTAAGGTTACTAATGTATCACAACGCTCACAGAAGCCATTACTAAACCCAGATGCCTATTTCTTGATAACCTTTAAAAGATTTGTTACCAAGGGCCATGTTAACACACTTTGTCCATCTACTAGGGAACTTGTATGTTGTTAGGTCAGACAAACTGTGCTTAGACACACAGCTGGTGATGAGGTCCTCTCTTCTGACCACAGGGCACCTCACAACCAGGTAAGGTGAAGGACCCAGTGCAGCAAGGTCAGGGACAGACTCTGCCTGCCACCTTCCCAGTGATAAAAGACTTTACAGGAGCAAGATATGAGTGATGAAGCAGACAGATTCTGGCTCCTAGTTTGTGTCCCTGTCAAAAACCAATGTAAACCACCAGTTTGTATGCTTGGCAGCAGCAACACCCAAGTTTCTAAAAACAGCAATCAAGTTGCAATTGTCTTGCCCTTGAAAATTACCAGGTTTTAGGCAGAAAACAACATACTATATGCTCCCTTGGAAGAGTAAAGTCTACTCCCTCAGTAAATCAGAACTTTGTAACATGCACCCAGAAACAAGTTACCTCTTTGGAAATTACAACAATACACACCTTTTTTTCCTGCGTGACAAATTATATTCCTACTACCTAGAAAATACCAGTGTTACACCCTTTCTAAAATACAGCCCATTTGCCAAAACATAACAAACAGGAAATAAATGCTCTTTTGGCTCCACTTTTGTGAAGGTCAAAAATAAGATACCATTCCTGTGGCATCTGAAAAAACCACACAATAGCAACAGAGACAAAATGCTGTCACTTCTCAGTAGCAACCGAAGCGACATAATACTATATAAAAACTTGGCATCACTTACAGCAGTCATAGGAGTCAGATTTTAAGGCAATATTGAGTTTATATTCACCAGAAGGTGGTTATTCAAAAGTTTTTAGTTTGTGACAAGTTTCCTTCCGCATAGCAAGCTCTATCTGCTCTTCAGTGAGAAACAGAGTGATATTTGGCAGACCATGATGCACATAAAAAGTTTCACAAATGCACACCTTCATACTCACCACTCTTCATACTCACTGTTTTCATTTTTTTCTGTCATTTACCTAATTTTAGCCATCACTTACTAGAGTTTTACGTCTGTTTTACTTATTGTTTACATCTGCCACATGCAGATTCAGCTCCAGTTCCACCAGAAACGTGACACGCATTATCTGCTCCTTAATGAGGGGGTCTCACTCCCACAGCATAGAAGCCCACCAAGTAGAAATATTTTTTTAGGTAACTGCCACCTATTTCCAGACAGTAGTCCTTGAAATCCAGGTGTGAACCAGGCATAGAACTGTTTGGCCAACACACACTCACCAGGTAGGTTCAGAGATGATACTGCAGAATATTGGACCTACAGACCCTATTCAACAAACAGATTGTCACAGAAATTTTTAAGAAATTCTAGAAGCACAAAGGTAAGGGAAAGAAGGATGAAGTTACTCTTAAAATCAATGTATAGCTACATTTTCTTTTTGGGAATCTTTAACCCTGCAGATCACCTAGAAAGGCTTACTTACATATGTAAAATATCCCAAAATATATAATTCTAGCCTGAAACCAAACACCAGAGGAGCTGAGGCGGGTGCTGATGCCTTTGAGCTATGATGTTTTTCAGAACACAGCTGTTCCCTCTCTCGGTTCTGTTTGTACATTAGCTGGCAGATATAGTCAGCTGCATTTTTCTGGGAGAGAGAGAGAAGGATTTTGATGCAAGTCCAACAGTAAGCAGTGGTTATTTGTTCTCTTTAGATCATGGGGTTTTCTTAACTGTTAGTAGTAAATGTCAACTATGCCATGACAATTGCAATATATTTCAAAATTAATAGGCCATATTGACATTCACTTTCAGAAAGACAGATTCAAATG
Source organism: Anabacerthia variegaticeps (assembly GCA_035583185.1). NCBI lineage: Eukaryota > Metazoa > Chordata > Aves > Passeriformes > Furnariidae > Anabacerthia > Anabacerthia variegaticeps. Next base: position 47,124,448 of record JAWWEW010000112.1, read on the forward strand.
AAGATCCAAGATCCAAATTATTTCTTTAACAGAACCACAAAAGATATATTGAGAAATTCCTACAATTTCAAACATTCCTCCTTTGAGCTTACAACACCACTAGCTTTCTGGAATACTATTTGATTCATGGTTGTTTCTAGATACTTTTTCATGTGAGGCAGAGAATAGCACACTGACAGAAATATGTTTAAAACCCAAGTAATTTCTCATTGCTCCCTATAGATATAAAAAGGACCTTTTTTTGCAAACTCTTGTCTATCTAAAACTAAAGTTTGCAGTTCAAGAACTTTATATTTAATAATTGTGAAGATCATCTCCTAGACTCTTTCATCTTTCTGGTCTCAAACATTCTTTTTAGGATTTCTGTGCTGGGTTTTTAGTGTTAGTTTCTGATAAGCACTGTTTCTAGAACATTACTCTGATTATTCAGATTTTTCACTTCAAAACTTATCCTTCAGTTTGTAAGGAAATTACAAGCCAACTGTGTCACAACGAATAACAAAAAATATTAAAAAGAAAGTCTCCTACATGTAAGAACAAGAAATCACATTGGCATTTTTTGAAACAGTAAAACTAAATAACAGTGTAAGGTACTGTATGTATATTAAGAAGACAATTTTATTTTCCAGTGCAACTTCGGAAGAAATTTTTAGTGCTAATTCTTACACTCCTGCCTTCCCAAGGAAGTGTAGAATAGAAAAGCAAACACAGTGGATATGGGAATGAATGCCCATTGCCAGTGTATCATACAGTTGCCACCTCATGAAGTGCTGAGAAACCACTCTTACCCAAAGGTTACTGGAGGGAAATTTGCTATTTCTCACAATAGCACGTACAGTTCCACAGAACAACAAAGCACAGCCTTGTAAAAATGCTGTACGAGTCTACAATATAAAGCAAGATTGAAAATTCACTTTACAGTATTAATTCTCATATGTATTCCCAACTCCCTTTACTGTTACTGTTTCTTTCTCAGAGTGGAGAATCATCAGCTTTAAATGGCTTTAAATGGCAGTGGTGGAGTACCACAGACCCACCTCCTTCTCAAGAAGACCCTTTTGGTCTGGCTTGTGCTTGCAGTCTGAGTGCCAGCATCCACTAATACAATTGAATTCAGTTTATATCAAGGACTCAGTTAAAGGAACAATGAAAGAGCAGAAAAACTTCTAATTTCATTCTTAAACAGGACAATGCCCACCCCACTAAAGGAAATTTATCTTTTGCATGGGCTGTAACTCACAGGGTATGTTCCTATTCCCAGGGTAACAAAGTGCTGGCCAGTTTTAAGGGAAAATTACTAGGTCTGTTACCTGGGAATTCCTTCCCTCTTCTTTAATTACAATTTTACCAGACAGGTACTCTTCCACTAAAGTCACAGACATCTCTTGAGTATTCAATCTTTTTTATTTTCCTTCATTTCCTAGTTTTGGGGTGATGGCTTTTTTAGAAGTATCCTTCACCTCCCACCCAAAGGTGATTCAGCAGAAGACTGCATGTTAAAGGCTGAGAAGGTGCTGGTTTGTCCTTTTCCTGATATTCATTTGCTAGGAGGTTTAAGCAATTAGTAGGGAACCCAGTGGGGAGAAAAAGAGAGAAGACAAAGTGTGCAACTGTGCTGATTGAAGTTCTGCAAATATGTCAGAGCCTGCCCTGATGAAATAGCACCAATACTTTCAGTCTTGACCCTTTAAAGGTTTTCTTTACAACTTCCTTAGACTCTCTTAGCAAGTTAATGAGATCTAGTTTACACACAAAATTACAGAGGGACTGTAGGGAAAGTGATGTAAAAGTATTCAATTTGCTCTTTCTCATCTTCAGGAAACAGCAAAAGTACTGCAAAAAATCAGAAAATTTCCTTCAGATAGGAATGCTTACCAGTGCCAAATACGAGTGCTGTATAAGTGAAGGAAAATCTCAGAATATTACTGCATGTCTTAGTAAATACACTGACACAACAGCAATTCTGCTCTCAATCCACACGTAATTTTAAGCTAATTTTCCTGGGTTTTTTTTTAAGTTTAACTCCATTTAAAAATTTTTTTTGTTTTCATTTGTCTCCTTAAGCTTCAGGACTTCCATCCTTGGCACAGCCATCTGAATTAGATCCAACTTGCCAGAGGTATCAATTTCATTGAAACAAATTTGCTTCAACATTTTTCACTTGAAAGAATTAGACCGTGCCTTCGCAAGATAGAATCACACTGGAATCAGAGAGAAAAAAACAACAAACAAGCAGACCAGATTCTGTCTGACTTTCACTAGGAGACTGAAGCATCATATCTTTTGAAGTTAATATGTCCTAGAGGCACAATGGATTTACTGTACTACTTTCCTGTTCTAAGAAACTGCTCTCCTACTGACCTAAAAGGGAAAACATACCAAGTAAAAAGGGAAAAAAAGCAATTGTGCTAAAAGGAGTAAATGATAACTGGAATTGCTAAGGAGCATTCCTTTCCCAACACGACCATATAGCATATCCTCTCTTGGATTACCCATTCATTCTTTTTCTCTCACACTCAGACTCGTTATCTAAAACTTCTTGGGAAAACTTAATTCTGTAGAATACATACAGAAGCTAATCAAACAGTACTTCTAGATGTTTTCATTTACAGTGTATTTTAGGTATAAATTATCATGATTCCTAGGTTCAAGTCCAACCGGATATTTAACTGTGTGTAAAACAAACTCATCTTGTTTACCGAAGTCACTACTTGTTTTTCCCTTTAATCAGTTGCTATATCCTTCTTTGAGAAGGACACAATGCAAGACAAGAGGTAGATTTTACATAACCACCAAAAGAATTCTATACAAGCAACATCATGATCAAGAAAAGTTTGCAAGAGAATGTTCCACCTTCCAGTTTAAAAGAATGAGCAAGTAAGATTCAAAGTGTCTAAAGTTAAGTTAGAATTCAAGTAGTCTCTCTTTCCTTTTGCAACACAAAATTATGATCTTCCATATTCAATTAGTCAACTCCTAGAAAATAGTTTTCCAGAGTCCTGGGGAAAAAAAATTGAAGTCTTAAAAGTCATTCATAAATGTGACATGCAATTTTGAAACATCAATCTGCTTTACACCAAGACTGATACTAGGACCCAAACTGTTCTTAGAAGTGGCACTAATCAGCAGTATGTCCATTGTCCTTAATGTATGCATACAGAAGTGTCTCAACAGCTTCACATAAAGTACAGTACCACAAATACTGAAAATGGGCTACATGGACTGGACTCTCTTCTGAGTGTTCAAAGTCTTAATTTTTCAAAATTTTATCTACAGTGAGAAATAGGGAATAGTATAATGAATACTTTTTCTTGAAATGCCTTTCATTTCATAGCGCCAGAGAGGATGCATTTTTCCATGCTCTACACTACAGCTGACTTTTCACTCCTACTCATAATCAAGTTTCTGACAGGACAGCACACACCATGAGATCCCAGTAGGACAGGCCCATGGCACAGTGGGGCAGGAAGGCACCTCAACAGAGACTCTTGTCCACTCAGATCCCCTGCTCAGAGTGGGGCCAGCTGGACCAGAGTGCTCGGGAATGGTGTTTGAGTTATCTTGAGGAAACCTGTGCCAGTGTTCAATTACCCTCACATGAAAAGGGCTTTCTGATGTTTCAATGGAATCTCCTTTATTTCAGTCTGCAACTACTGTTTCTCGTCCTTTCACGGGGTGTTACTGGGAGCAATCAGGCCCTGGTGGTGAGTCTTCCTTGCCTGAGATTCCTGAAGACAAATTTCATCAGTAAAAGGCTGAGGCTGAAGCTTTAAGTAGCTCAGCCTTTTCTGTCCTCACTCAGCATAAGGCACTCATTCTCCTTGCTTTTGCTGCTGGTAAGCTTGTAGGAACACTTTTTGTTCCCCTTTGCTAGATTCAAGTGCCGGTGCACTTTGGCTGTCCTAACCACACCTCTGCATGGTTGAACAATGTCTCTGTACTTGTCCTAGGGAGAATTCAATACAGATCTTACCAGAAAGTCATCAGTGAGTTCACATGTAGTAACTTAAGAAAATATTTAAGCATTTTGAAGTATACAGTGTATTCATTACCACCTAAGCTTCCAAATTCCAAGAGAAAAGCACCCAGAGAAAACAGTTACTTTCAACACCACCTCATACCAACTTCTTCATAGGCACATTGGTATATACATTCACAGGCAATCTGGACATTTTCACCTTGAGAAAAATTTGCATGAAACACATAGAGAATGTTTGGATCAATCTACTGAGTTATTTAATTCTTTTTATACACAGAACGTATTAACTAACTCCAATCCTTGCTCAATACCAGCTATCTATTACCATAAATGTAGGAGAAACATCATCAAAAATTTCTCATCTCAACCTCATGGATAAAGGAGATCAATGGTACATGTTTTAGTTCTTTAAATCCATTCCTCATTAATTTTTAAGTCAATGGGAGGACATGAATACTAAGTAGCAAGGAAAAGGAAAGCATGGATTTAAAGAATTTATTATACATGCTTCAGCTTTACGTTATGCATGAACAGCAGCATCTATATCATGTTGATAAAACTGTGTGCAACGTAGAATATTTTTTCTATTTTCATACATATATTCATGCACATGTATTATTAATATTTTTTTCTCCAACAGAAGACTGTCTTAATTCTACTACAGAAAAAGTCCTGCAGCATCTAAGCTCTGAATTACTTCTCTACTAGAAAACAGCCAGGAACAAATTACTATTCAAGAAACAAATCTAGCATGTCTTCTTCCGAAAAAAGAAAATATGGCACTACAGACTGGACTCCAAATAAAACAAATGGAAGATAGAATTGCATAAATAAAATAATATTAAATAATGAAATGGAAATTCTAAGAAATTTCAATATATGCCAGTATAATAACCCTACATTGGTCACATACGCTGTTATTTCTAGTTAAAGAAAATAAATATCAGGCTCTACTGAACTGTAATTCTCAGCAGGAACCTAACTTTTGTGTCACAGACAGACTGAAACTGATAAGACTAACATAAGAACAATCAATGTAAACTCTGACTTTAGTGGCCTCCTACAAACTTTCCCAACTCTAAACTGCTTTTATTTCCAGGATTTTTAAGGTAGTAAAGCAGTTATTTTTCTTTCTCAAAGAAACTGCAATGCATTCAAGAGTACACAAAAGAACATTTCACAAGTTTATACCTTCTATAAACTGTTGTTTGGGGTTCACTGATAAGTATAGCTTCAGGAGTCTGAACACGTTGTCACGTTAGTGCTACCATCCCTTTATTGTAAGTGTCCAAAAACACAGTGAAGGAAGGAAAGTGAAAGAATGCTTATAATTTTGCTCTTCCTCACTCTTCCCTTCAAACTCCTTTCCCAGCAGAGCACGAGCATTTGCCAAACTACAGCTATGACCAGCATAGTATTACAAACTTCTGTGCAACAGGACCAAATACAACACAGGTTTGCACTAAGAAATCTGACAGTCATAAGACATCAGAAACTAAAATTTCTCAGTTCTGCAATCCATGAACCATTTCCTGAACAGGTATGCCACTACAGCAAATAAAAGAGATTTATTAAAAACAGGAGAGATGCCTTGCCAGGAAACAGACCCAATGCAGTCAGGAGTGCAAACAGTCTAGAACAGAAGTGAAGAATGGGTGTTTGGAGAAAGTATAAACCATACTTATGAGGTTATCTATACAGCAGGAGAACAGAAATATTTTTAACCAGAGCCATATTACATACTACATTCAGCTGAATAGCTAAATCTATCATTTTTAAGTCAGACTTAACTATATATTTAATCACTGTGGGTTTCTTATTTTCTTTGATGTTGACCATATTCACCAAGGAATAACCTGAGATGACCACATTTATTTCTAACAACAATTAGATTTCATGTATGCATATCCAGAGTAGTCAGTATGACAATTTTCTGTTTTCAGGCTTTGTAAGCCAAAACATAACCATGCTGCAAGAGCAAAGAATTAGAGCATCAGCCATTCAGCTGATCTGACTTAAAATTTCATAATTCTTTTGTGCTCGTGACATGGTAATGATTCTGTTAGAGTGCGAGAAAAAGTTCTCTGGTCATTTTTTTCATACAATGCAACAACTGTTACCAAAGAATTAAGGAAAACTGTGGATGTAAAATTTTAGGCAAAAATTACTAGAGGGCCTAACAGATGGATTAAATTTGCATGAGCAAATCAACTTACTTGCATTATAAGCTCCTTTGTATTAAAAATATTTTCCTTCAGAATAAAAAAGTTAAGGAAACATTTCTGAAGCTGACTACACAGCTTTTAAACTGTGTTGGTCATATAAAAGCAGCTGTTTTAACATCTACCCATGCCACAAATACAACTTTTTCCACTCACAGTAGAGGCTTTGGTGAGCAAATTCCACAGAGGTGTTGAAGACAGCTGCAGAAAGCAGCAAGAAATACTTTTCTGTAGGAATGGGTTCCTTAAAATGCCACTTATCACTTATCTGCTCCCCCAGTACTATTCCTGTCTCTCACAAGCTCATTTTAAGCAGAATACATTAAAAGATATGCTGTTCTAGCTTAAATCAGGAAAGTTTCACCCAGCAACCTGTCCTTCCATCCCACTTTTTCTTATCCCAGCTATCACTCCCTCCCACATGCTTCCCTGTAATTTTGAGAGTCTCGAGCCCAGCATATACTTCTGCAGTAACAGGCTTCCCTATTGATGGGAATAGAGTGAGGAAAGACTAAAAAGTTGCTTCTCACAGACAGGAAAACAAGAGTTTCCATGCTTGGGCTGAATGGAGGCTCTGCTGGGCAAAAGCTGCTCCACAGTTTTGCATTTCCCTAAACCATCTTGTGCTTCCGAAACCCCGTCAGAAAAAAACCCAATTTCATTACTTTTCAGGAATGTTGTGCAGATATGAACCTCACAGATTGTACAAACTCAAACCACCCCAGCCAGGAGAGGCAGGTAAGCTCTGAGGTAAGGGTAAGTAGGAGAGTTTCCATGTTGCTGAGCATCAGAGTTTTGTCAGATGTGCTGCAAAAGTTTCCGGGAAAACTCCTTCCCTTCCAAGAATTTTCACCCTATTCTTGATACTGTTATTAATCAGTCAAATGACACCAAGAAGGCACAACTCCTGTCTGTGCCCTTTAAATGGAGAAGCTTTAATAATTACCTTCCTCTCTGACATGCTAGATGAAAACTGTTGTTATGAGGATAACCAGAATTTTACTTTAAGGTCAGGACTGACACAGGGAAGAGGAAGTGAGAAGGACACTTTGCAGCTTCTTTTGCAGAAGATGGAAAAACTTCTTTATGACACTTAGACAAGACATTTCAACTCTGGGGTTTTTTTTTTGTTTTACTTTTTTTTTTTTTTTAATACCATAGCTCCAAACAAGCATCTCTAACTATGCAGCAGGGTAGTACAAAGGAATTCACTATACAGACTCATCTCTTCCCTTGGGGACAGTTGGGTTCATGCCCCCACCGAGCTTTATAACCCTCAGTAACACCTTTCTTAGTCTCAAATCCCTCTTGCATGTAACATGGGCAGCACATACACCATCACCAAGCCCAGAATCACAGCACATAGAAACAGGGAAGAAAGTGCACCAGCCCACTGGATAAAAAGGATAAAAATCCATTGGATCCTCCACTGCTGCTACATACTCTCAACACTGGCATGACATGCAGTATCCTTGAGCCAGTAGTGTAAAGAGGGGAGTGGCAGTGCCAGCAGTGGTATCACAACCATCTAAATGAACTTAATGCATACAGCTAACTGAACACCTCAGCACAGTAATAAGATCCAGTTACTGTCAACCTCAGCTGTATTTCAGCTGGGTTCATAAGGTGAAAGATACTATATGCTATTTAAAACTCTTTCAGCTTCTAACATTTATAACCAAAATGTTCCAGAGGAAAAAAAAAACTGAAGCTGTCAGCTGTTTCCATGTAGCATACTGCAAAAAACAGGCAACCGCTGAGCTATAAAGAATCCCAGAGCTTTGCCAAAATTTGCTTCATTGATTAGATGAGACAAGGATGAGATTCAAAACTAGACAGGGGAAAATGCAACAGGCTTAAGGGAGTAAGGCTGTTTATCAAAAGATTAAATAACTCATGCTGAATTTGACGGACTCCCCAGAAAAATACTACTGAATGGATGAAATTAAGTGACAGGTTTTGCTCACTATTAGGGAGGGAAGGCAGAGAGCTTGAGGTTAGAGAAAGAAGCATTTACTACTTCAGCTTTCATTTAATCATGCTAGATAACAGTGCCAGTGTTTTGTATGTGAAGTAGCCACTATGCTTGAGCATAGGGGTTTTGATCAGATGAATTCCAAGCTCAACCATTCTGTGACGGTGGCTGAAAATCATTTAGTTCTGTCACAAAATTATAACTGCTGTAACAAAACATCAAAACTTCTCATTGCTCCAAAATTGTCTCCAGTTTCAGCATTTCCTCAGACAGTAACTGGCAACACATCCTCAGATCAAAGCTAACTCTCAGTCTCTCCTGTCTCCATGCCTCTTCCTAATGGTAGCCAGTATTTGCTACCATTCTCATTGTGTATGTGTGTATATATATATATCTCAATGATGACCAAAGGGACATTATGCAAAAAAAACCCCACCAAAAACCCTGAAACAAAACAACAAACAAGCCTCCCTCACCCCCACCAAAAAAAACCCCACAAACCCGAAACAAAAAATCCCCACCAAAAATTCAAATAAACAGAGGCGGTAGGGTTTAGGCCCTGATACTTTGTTATTTGTCTTAATTTACTTATCGTGCTATCTCCCAACTGGCAACACAAAAAGAAATCTGCACATTTGTATGGAGAGTTCTGCTAGGAAAAGAACAATCAGCTGCAGAAATGAAAGGAACTGAGAAGTCAGCAATTTCACAGCCTTTGCCTTACAATATCTGCTGCAACATTTCAGATTATATCAAAGCTGTTGTCACACATCCTTTTCATGGAACTGCAAGACTTAGCCACCACCCATCAAGCAGGGATAGATACCCTCTGCAGGGCTATTTTTCCAATGCCTTATGAGTCATTATTTTTATGCATCCTAAGCACTCAGGTTTTCATGATCCACTGATATTAAGTGATGATGTATCTATTTAAAAATATTGTTAATGTTACTTCCAGGCTTCTCTCCTCACTCCCCATTCTTCTCCTCCTCCTCCTCTTTGGAAGTCTCCCACTGGTTGTCAACCAGTGTTTCTGAGAATAAGTACCATGACAATCCAGCTTCTCCCCATCAAACTTCAGCCTTTTCACTGTGCACAAGTCAGGAGCTCTGCCATCATAAAGACATAAGTAGTCTGACTTACTCTCTGGAGATACCACTGTCTCTCCCTGCTGACTTCAGAGGGAACCTCCAAAAGTAGTCAGGGTCTTTCAGACAAGCCATACATAGCCTAAATCTTGTGTAACTTTTTCTGACCAAGACACCTGTCAGTTCCCTCTTCCCTCTACTAGTTCTCTCCTATTTAAAAAACTCTTCTTGGCACTGTACTGCCCAATCTGAATGCAACTTCTACCTGTGATCAAACATGTCCAAAGGAGGTCTACCTCCAAGATCTTTCTGTGTCTTTCATTACCTCATTTCATCACCTCATTAGCATTTTCCCTTACCTTATAAGAATGCAAAGGCAGGGGCTGCTCATGGGACACTTCTAGTATTCCACTAATTTCTGATTTTCAATACACAGATTCAGAGAGCTCTTCTCTAGATTTAAGCCAGGCAAAAGAGGTAAGCGTATTTGCTCTATAATGCAAGCCACCGAGGAAAGAAATCCCGGTTGAAGGAAATAGGACCACCAGCAATACGTGAGTGGGAAATCACCAGCTACTAAACACAGCTTGGTGTTGTAGAGGAGCAGATTAACAAAAGAACTGGACAACTACCTGTAAATACAAGAGGAGCAGAAGGAAAAGGATGTTCTTACATCTTGTAAGGCAATAAGATAAGAGAAAATAAGACTGAATAAAAAGACTACATTGACACTGGACATACCTAATGCTATCTCCTGCTAATTGCTATGAGATAAACACAGGCATAACAGCACTAATCAAATACTGTAGACATTCACAAAGTTACTGTGCCATCTGAAATCTAACCCAAAACTTGCATATTGTGAGATAATTCTCAAACATTTTCTGAAACAGCATTATAAGGCTTGTTTTTTTCTCCCATCTCCCCACCTGCCCTAACCCCTTCAGGACTCATGTCCATTTCAGCACAAGTTACTGCCGTGAAGTAAAAGTGCACATCTACATATTCTGATAGAAAACCCTCAAACTATTCAGAGAAACAATGCAAACTCTAATCTGCACAAGAATTCCCAAAGTTTAGGATATCTTACAAGGTAAGAAGACAAATAACTGGAATTTAGACTTCAAAAGCAAATTTTGAAATCTGGGCTGAAACATCATCTCTTTGTGAAAATCAAAGTTGCCTCCAAAGAAACCTGCCATTCCATTCAAAAGCCAAGTAATGACAGAGGTTTCACAATAGTCTCTAGTTGTAATTAGGCAGAAGCTAAGAAATAGTCACTTTTTCTAACAATATTAATTGTATGTATTTCAGAAACACCTACTATGAAACTACAAGGACAGTTTTAACAAGCCAACTTCTCCCCAAAAAAGTCCAGGATGTTTCACATTAGAGGAAGGAAAAAAAAAAGTAGAAATAAATCAAATTATCTTGACCCGCAGCTTTTAATCCAGACACTGGCAGCTCATCTCACAGAACTGTCACTTGCTAACAGTTAATAACCTTGTAAGAGCACAATGTTAGGTTGGCATCCTCTCACTGGGGCAGATATATTAAACTGAACCAAGCATCCACTTGATCAGTAGAGGTTTTTAAGATAAACATTCTCAGGGGTGCTAAAACGTACCATTTACATATGGCAGAGGTGCACTGCTTCTTTATTCAAATCGCCTTGGGCATCATGATTTCCATCGCGGTCTCCTGATAATTTCTACTCTGAATCATTAAGTATGATAAGCAGCAAGCCTTGGCAAGCATCCAAATGTCTATTTCTAAAGCATTAGCACTCAGAAACCATAACACAAGCCTAATCATTGTGCTTCCACGGTTACAAACAAAGCCAAACATCTATTTTCAACACAACAGGGTCTGCTTTCCTCAGTGCAGCTCAAAAGAGTAAGAGAGTAAAATAAATTTCAGTAAAATAATTGCTCTCCACTTCCTATCCACCCCTCCAGTCTCCAAACATCCTCTAACCCAGATTCTAAAACAAAGAAAAACAAATGCCTCATTATATAAACATAAGTTATGTTTGAAAATCTATTTCCCTGCTCACCAATAACGATGGGGAAAACATTCCTTGTTGAAAAAAAAATAAAATCATCTGTTATTACTTTCCACAGCTTTCACTTGAGAATTAAAAATAGTAGTAATAATTAAAAAAATAAACCAAACAACACCCGAAACCCAAGAAAATCCCCAAAACAACACTCCCACCGAAACAAACAAAAAAATACCAAACAAACAAACAAAAAAGGAAGCCAAAAGCATTAACTAAAAGCTTGCAGAGCTAATACTTCACCAATCAGATTAGGTCTTACAGGCAAGCATCTCTACTGCCCAGGGAAAGGCAGCAGTGATTAAGGCAGTGCCAGCATATTCAAGCTTGGTGTTCCCAAGTTAATGTCAACAGGCTACAGGCAACTGACAGGTCCAAGAAGAGCTGATCATGCTTGCATCATATGTCTATAATAAATGTAATGACCTGGAAATGGCTCTCTCCACTCACTGATAATACAGGAAATTCAAATATACAGCTGAGAGGGATATGAATTTTTTAGCAAGACCTGAAGAGGAGCCTAAGTCTCACCAATTTCAAAAAGGTTCTTGTCCTCTTCTTGCCCCCATGGTGTGAATGAGCAGCACAGAGTCCCTTGATAACCCCAGCTCCAAAACTTGCTGGTCCAAAAAATACCCCAGCGCATAAAGGGGACAGGGGGACCTCCCCTTACTACCCGGTACTTCAGGAAAGACAATCCAAATAGAAAGGGCTGCAAATACTCTCAGAAGTTATCTGCCCTGAATAATAATGCAGTAGCTTATTTTGGTAAGTGTGTTCATACGCACTCATATGAGCAAAGAGACTGCCTATTCACCCCCTTGGCTGTACTTGGAACAGCGAAAACACAGGGCTTGCTTTCACATCGCTGCAATTTGGAACAGTGCTCACAGGGGGTCAGCAGCAGGTGCAAAGTCACAACTTCCAAGAAAAATCCTACAACAGACTTGTTTGTCCAGTCCAAGATGAAAACATAAACTCTTACATCTTACCTGAAAACTCGTCTTTGCACAGAGGGACAGCTAAGAAAACAAAATAACGAGCAGTGTTCTTGAATAGATTACAGGAGCTAACAACATGCAAGTACTTTCACATGAAGCTAAGAAAACAACCCAGAAAGGAGAGCTTTCTTAAGTGCTCAAAATTTACATCCAAAAAATTGTAGTGATTATCATACAAAACACATTCAAGTAATTTCAATAATTCCAGGTTTTTGCTAGACACAAAAGACAGTAGAAAATCTCTCTTGTTATAGATACATGAATTTAAATTATGGGATCAGAAGAAGTGGATAGGGGAGAAAAAAAAAAAGAATTACCATCTGGAAACAGAGAGCAGAAAAGGATACCAAAACATATGAAAAGAAGAAAAATAAATGTATTGCTCTTTTTCTTTTTAACTCATTATTGTTTCTTGTTTCAAGCTTTTGTGTCAGAACAGTCCTAGGATCTTATTTGACCTGTTTAATCATTTTACAGTGTTCCCACCAAAAATCATGTCAAAACCAAATCCCTCTGTTATACTTTCATCATATGTTCTACAAATTTTGGTAACAAAGACCTGCACTTAAATCACAAATGAAGAACTTCCACTACTGGCACAGTTGATTTTGACATGTGGTACTGAGTTCAAAATAATTTTGTCTGGAATCAGTGCAGTAGAGCTAGCACAGATGTCAATTAATCTCAGCTTCTTTACTAGAGTTAAGAGGGGAAAAAAATTAGATAGCCTCATTTTTCCCACAGAGCATTGTGTTGAAGCTTCTGCATGAGCTACTTTTGCTACAGAGTTTCCTTTCTAGCAGCCTTCAATGCTTACCACTCTTTGTAAAACCCTAAGCAAAAGCAATCTTCCTCCTCCCTAATTTCATATGAAAATATGAGAACTAGTACAACAACCACTTTTTTCCTCATGACAACCACAATTCCTTTTGGCCAAGTACTCTCTGACAGAGAACAAAGTGCTTGCCATTCACTTCAGGTGAACGAAGCTTGAATAAACCATATTTTTACTTCCACTTTTGCAAATCAAGTCTAAGCAGCACCACTGGAAACGAGAAATAAGTGATCTCATTATATTCTCCTGGATGTGAAGCCTTCTATATGAGGATACATCTAAAAACTACGGCCCTTTGATGAGTTTCTGGAAACCAATTATAGCGATAACTCCTGAAGTAAAACTGCACAGAGAATGTGATAGTGAACAGTGGTGACGCCTTTGAAAGAAAAGCATCTGGACCACTGACTTTGCCTCAGTCTACACAGGAGCTCCCTTCTAACACTATCTGCCTTATCTCTTTGACACAGTCAAAATCCCTCCACAACAAGAGGATTTGTCAAAAGTATCTTTTTCCTTTCAGTATTTCTGTGGCTATGACCACTACAATAACTGAGAATATCACATTCTGTTCCACATTTATCTTCAAAATGTCATTTGGACAAAAGGGGATTAAACACAGACAGAATTAACACATAATTTATTCAGTGTCACATGAAGTCTGCCAGGGCAGGGAACTGAAGCATCCCTCATGTTCCCAAGCCCAAGTGGAACATTCCATTTATCCACTAGACTTATTGTCTCAGAGGTATATATACCATGGTGCCATATAACCTGGAAGTAGACCAAAACTAAATAAATAAATTTTTGAAAAAGCTGTAGTAATACTCCCTGGCATCAGAAATTGAATTAATCTTTTAAATCCCTTGTCAAATGACAAAGTTGACAATATGAAAAAGAAATATGTACACAGCTGTGTATATACAATTTCTGATTCAGACTAGAGTCTGATTCAAAAGCAGAAAATACATCCCTAAATTAATGCTGTCCACTTTTCCAAATATATTTTGAATATTATCATAACACATCCACACAATTTTTAGCATTTTTTCTATGACTTTCTATAACTGTATAGAGTGTTTTTGCCCAGCCAGCATAATGTAGTCCAGAGACCACCTAATCTTTTTGAAAGGAAAAGGCTTGAGTTTTATGACCTTGGTCATAAAATGAGGTGCATTCTGGTTCTCCATAGAGTATACCTTGACAGCACCACGTGTTAGGCAAAGCTTTGTTAATCTCACAATCAGACAAGCGGTGAATGATGAGCAGTCTTTTAACAAAAGCTTCTTGGAGATGAGGCACCTCTTTTGTCTTCCAAAAAGGCTCACTTATAACTTAAGAGTTTAGCAACCTAAATGGAAGTCCAAACATATTTTAGCTAAAAGATAATACATGTGGCTTTCACAATAGCAAAATGAGTATGTCCAAATAGGACAGAAAACTAATTAAGATATAGCTACACACTTGCCGTCTTGGTTCAAGCCATCTCTTTTCAAGGCTTTTAGGAAGCAATTTTAACTCACCTTTCAGTTCCTTATAATGTTAATGAATCTTAAAATGCAATAAATTCCAAGTGTAACGCAACAAAATAATACACTGGAAAGTAAAAAAAAAAATAAAATGCTTCAAAGTACGGAAAAGCTTTTTTGAGAACACTACGTATTCCTGAAAACAATAAGGGGAAAAAAAAAAATCTGTCAATAAGGACATAACCAGGGCCTTATTAAAAGTATATTCACCTCAGAAATGGGTATTGTGGCACCACACAGTAGATCTCGCCCACAAAACTGATTGTCTTTCCTTGAATGTGTTTCTCCTACTCACACACCTGAAGGGCCTTCAAAACTGCAAAGGATTCATGATCCATGTGCAAAACAAAACTGGTTGAGACAACCCTTTTGAAAAAGCAGCCTGGTGTCTACCTGCAATAACAAAGCATGCTGATTGCTTCTATTATTTAGAAAAGCTTGCCCTGAAGAATTCTGTGCTTTACATCATTTTAGATATAAATGCAGAATAATAAAAAAAAAACCCCAAACCAATCCTCCTCCAAAAAAACCTTCAACTATTTTTCCCCTCCTTCTACAGTTTATAAATAAAATTTGTATGCAAAACACTGACAGTCATTTTGATGGTTTGCTTTGGTCAGTCAGTTTTTCTTTCACTTGTTAACATGTTAAGAGAGGGACAAAAAAAGTCAGAGGTCAAGAAAAAAACCTAACAAAACCAAAACAAAAAGACCTCTGCAAACACAACACCCTACCAAAATAAAGCAAATTCATACCACCATTACTTAAATAAAAAGTTTCACTTGCTGTTTAATTATTTTGCAGACTTCTGTTACAGCCTCCCCAAGTACTCAGATTTCTTTCTTCTTCTGTTATGGTTATATTCCTCTATGTGTTCAAAATAAACGTAACTATTGTTTGACAACTTGTAGGCTTCTGAGCCCATCTGGCCAGAATACCTGAGAACCTCCAGTGTCATGAAGAGCTAGAATAGGGAGCAATGTTGTGAGTTTTGAGGAAAACAACTGGCCACTTAAGTCTTTTGTCTTGCATAGGAAACCACAGCACAGGCAACTTTCACATGCAATCAAACCAGTGTACTTGTTGGCAGGCTCCTGGGGAGTTCAACAGGGGAAATGCTTTAATTGACATGAACAAGTTTGCACAGCAAATACTGAAGATCAAAAGATTTTATTTTTTCATTGGGCATTAAAGGGTTGCCACAAGCCCTTGAAAAGTCTCATTTCTGTAACTTGAAGCATGTATACATCACAAGCCAAAGCAGAGAATAATAAAGCAATACAAAACCACCACAGTTGCAGGGGAACGGAGTCCCTTATGCATTCCCCAAAAGCCACTGGGTTATCCAAGATTTACGATTTCTGTCTTAGTCATCTAAGGGAAGACTTCTCACTTCCTCCCACTGCTGGAGTTGGTTTTCGACTGGCGAGCCAGGATTACCTTGGCAGAATCAACAAGCAAGACCTCATTTGTGCAAATCCCAATACTCCAGTTTATTACTGGAAAGCCTGGCAGTTTTTAAACTTAGCTGGTTTTGGGAGCTCATAGATGGTCCAGGACTGGTATGCAACCCCATACAGCAAATTTAAGCCTACTGGCAACAGATGCGCTTTTAAGTATCTCCCACAGATTCTTTAGAAATAACACACTAATGTCCATGCCCCCACCAATTTCATGCTGAAAACCAGGGCTTTAGATCCCTCCTGATGGGATGACTACAGTGTGAAACTTGAGCTGTGTTATCGTGAATTACATCCAGAACAGGCAGCAGAAACCATTAGCTTTCCACAGACCTTTCTGTACTCTGAACTATTATAAGCTTGAAGTCAGAGCAGGATAAACAACAAAGCACAACCTCGTATCTACTACTTCATTCTCATTTGCTCCAGATGACTCCAGTATAAAAGAGATAGCAATGTGAAGTGGAAATACTGAATACAGCTACTGTCTACTCTACAAACTGCCATAATGTTTTTCCAAGATTCTCCCCACTCAGTATATCAATCAAACAAAAAGGGACACACATAGTGACAAAACACCAGAGAAGCTGACCTGCGAGAAAAAAAGAAAATTACTAATAGTCTAAATATTCTGAAAACACACTCATCTCTCCACCCTCCACTGGGAAGTTCATAGAACTAGCACACTTTCATACTTCACTCCACTGCAAATAAATTTATACCTCCTTCATAGCAAATGATGCAGGCCTAAGAAAGAAGTGAAAGCTTTTCAACCCCAATGTTTTCTCATCGCCTTGGCTTTCTTTTATGCACACACCTGCCTGATGCAGGTGTGATTTCTATCCTGACCACTATTGAAATTTTTTGTCATTACTTAGGAACTTCCTTTCAAGTTCTGAAGTAAAAAAATTCCAAGCATTGCCTCCACAGTAACATAACTAACCGTAAGCAATGCATTGAAACTTGCAAATGCAAATAAAAGCCCCAGTGAGACAAGATGACCCCTCATCACATTATGGAGGCCACAAAGTAATTAAATAGAGAAATCAATATTCCCTTTAGGCTACTCCTTCTCAGTTCTTCTAGATTTAAATACAATGAAGACAACTGCAAAATTCACACATTTGGTTTGCAAACTAACTGCTCATTTTTTGTTTGGGGATTTAACTTTTAACACCATAAACTGTGGATTAGAAGAACTGCAAAGAAATAGCTGTTTGGACACTGGATCTGCGGCTTCAGGGGGAAAAAAGTTTATTTTTTTTAACGTCATGAAATTGACTAGTCAAACTGTTGCATAAAACACACACACACACATAGGGCTTTGGTAGCTAGCAGGATTGGATGTCCAATACCTATTCCTCCAAGCAGCTCTCTTAATTTGCTGAAAGACATGAAGCCTATTGGTTACAAAAAAATTGTTCATAATTTGCAAACTTTCCCAACTGGATACCTCAAGAAGTATGCATCACTCTTGTAAAACTTACACTCAGTTAAAACCTAAAAAAATAAAATGTTCGGCAATTTCACCCACATGGATCAACTCTGACCACCCATGTGAAACTGTAGACCAAGGAAGTATAAAATCACTTTAGGAAGTTGCATGCAAGCAGGCACCTTATGCCCAGAGTATGTTCTACTTGTTTGCAGAGGCAGCAGCACAGATTGCTTAGCAGGTAGTAGGACTCCAGCCACAAGGACTCTGCTTCTCTCTCAGCCGCTGGCCTGGTGCAGGATGTTAGGCAAATCCTTGTCTCCTTAACATCCCAGGTCACCGAGACACAGAAAGGAAATTCCTATACTAATTGATATAACGAGTACAGAAATTAATTAACAGAGATTAATAGATGTGTCTACTTTCTCCTGAGAAAATCCTCCACTTCAAAAGAACCCCAAACCATTTTCAAATAAGACTGCGCTCCTTCCCCAGAGGCTCATCACGTTCAGGCATACACAACAAAGGCTTCTCTGCACTTACTGAGCACCTCACAAAAATTATCACGACCCATTCTCCAAGACACAGTGGTTTCCAAGCCTTTCATGTGCAGGCTTCAGAAGATTTTCCAGCAGACACGCAACTACTGGCTAGAGTAGTTAGGGTAGTTGATCCTAGTTTTATTTACTGTATCCCTCAAAAGCCATCAAAAAGCCAAAAAGTGAGCTGAATAACCCTGTGTTTCTTGCAGTCTATTCCCACCCAAGCTAAGCAAAATTTATCTTTGCTGAAAACTAAAATTTTAAAAATTGACAAAAACTTTCCTCTGAAAACCAGAGATCTGTGTTTAATTCCATTAAAAACTCAATCAGTTGTAAGAAAAACCTTCTGCCTTGGTAAAAGGGTCAGGTGAGCTTGTTTAATCTAGAGAAAACTGAGAGGGGATCTCATTAATGCATATAAGTATCTCAAAGGTGGCTGTCAAGAGGATGGTGCCAGACTTTTCAGCAGTGCCCAGTGACAGGATGACAAGCAGTGGCCATAAACTAAAACACCAGAAGTTCCACCTCAAAACGAGGAAGAATCTCTTTATATTGAGGGTGGAAGAGCACTGGAACAGGCTGTCCAGGGAGGCCATGGAGTCTCCCACTCTGGAAACATTCAAACCCCACCTGAATGCATTCCAGTGTCACTTGCTCTTGGTGACCCTTGGGAGGAGGGGTGGACTAGATGATCTCCAGAAGTCTCTTTCAACCCTAGCAATGCTATGATTCTGTAGTGGAAAATTTGTCAGTTTCCTCTTCAGTGTAGGAATTTCTTTCTAATTGTAACATTAAAGGAAGAAAGTAAGTAATTAAACCTCAAGCCAAAATGACTGTTGTGTTTGTGAAGTAATATTCAAAGCATTTCTTCTTCTCATGTTTTCACTTAAATTTTCACTGTTTACAGCAGAATCACAGAATAACATGGTTTGGAAGTGACTTTTCTCCTGGTTCTATTCACCCAATGAAACAGAGACAAATTGACTTGAGTTGTTTAGGGTCTTGTCCAGCTGAGTTCTGAGTATCTGCAAGGACATTCCAACCTCCTTGGGTAGCCTGTTAAAATGTTTGGCTACTTTCACATTGAATTTTTTTCTCCTAGTATCTCATTGGAATTTCCCTTGTTGCAACTTGTGTCTGTTGCATCTTGTCGTACTGCCTCTCCATACCCTCTCACCATTTAACTGAAGATACGGGATAGTTTTCCTCTAAAGAAAAGCAACACACAGAGAGGTGTAGTCTCAAGATGTTCATAAAATATACTCACAGAGAAAAGGATTTTCAGCTTCTTTTTCTGAAATACAGGAATGGTATTTTTGTTTGCAGCCTAACACTGTCTCTTATGTACCACCAAAGACTTACCTACACAGACAAGTAAAATAGTAGTTAATGTAGTAAGGGACCTTACAGTCCATCTAAGTTCCAACTAATTCTCCATGATAGCCAGGGAACACCTTCCAGTAGACCAGGCTGCTCAAAGCCCTGTCCAACCTGGTCTTGAACACTGCCAGGGATGGGGCAGTCACAGCTTCTCTGGCTAACCTGTTCAAGTGCATCACCACTCTCATAGAGAAGAATTTCTTTCTAATAGGTAAACTAAGTCTATCCTCTTGCAGTTTAAAGTCATTCCTCCTTGTACTACCACTATCTGCAATAGTCCTGCCAGTCTGAGGTACTTACACGACCTCATGATACACTGTTTCACCCAACTTCCCTCTTTTCTGTTAAGCAGGGAAGCAACACTTCAGGATGTAGGAACTGGACACAAAGAAAAAACACGCGAAAACTTGAGGTCAGCATGAGGATGAGAACTACAGGCCACAGCGTGGGGCTTGTACCCGCTCCACCGGGGCACCCCCGTCGGGGTTGCGCAGACTTGTGTCAAAGCACCACAGCCAGCTGGAGTGTTCGAGCGCTGCTGCGCTGACCTGCTAGCACACCCTTCTCTCCAGAAGCAAACCTGCTGCACAAGGATGGATGCTTGGTTCACGAAGTGTACGTTTGAGTTTGGGGGGGCGGGGGCGTTTGTTTGTTGGTTGGATTTTTACAACATAACACCATCTGGTATGGGGCACCTGTACCCGATTGCTCCTCTGCGGAGCACAGCTCCCGGCGGGGAGGTGCTGACAGCTCCGGGAGGCTGTGCCCGAGCTCCCCCGGTGCGCTGCCCTCCGCTCCGCCGCCGCTTCGGACCGACCTGGCGGCGAGAGCAGCCGGCAGAGCGCTCTGCGACGGGGACCGGGCAGACAAAGAGCCATCCCCGGGCGCAAAGCGCTCCCGGCTCCGAGAAAGTCTCGGGGGGACTGTGCTCTCGCCACCGCGAACTTCTGGGAGGGCGCGCCCCCACGCTCGGCTCTCGGGGCGCCGTCGGCCAGTCCCGCTCCGGTGTCAGAGCCCACCGCCCCGCCTGCCTGCCCACCCCGCTCCGGCAGCACCAGCCCCTCGCCGACCCAGCCCCCGGCTGCCCCCCGGCCGTGTCCCCGGCGCCGAGCGAGGCCCCAGCACAGCCGCCACGGGGGGTGAGGAAGAGCCGCAACAAGTCCCCGCCGCCGGCTGCCCTTACCCAGATAGTGCCGCAGGTCCAGCAGAAAGTGCGGGGGGCCCCCGTTGAGCTGGTAGAAGAGTGAGCCCAAACAGAAGAGCAGCAGGGCGGCCATGCACAAGCTGTAGTCGCGCAGCGAGAGGAAGGGCAGCAGCGAGAGGGGCCGCCGCCTCTTCAAGCCCCCGCCCTGGCCCGGGCCCCCTCCCGCCGCCGCCGCCGCCGCCGCGGGGGGCCGGGGCGCCGGGCAGTCCCCGTCGCCGTGCTGCTGCTTCTTCTTCATCCTGCCCTTCGCCGCCGCCGGCTCACGCAGCCCGCCGAGGGAAGCGCATCCTCCATCCGCCTGCCCGGCTCCGGCTGACCGCGGCGGGGAAAGTTCCCGGCAGCTCAGGGGACCCGTCCCGTCCCCATCGCCGGCTGCCCCCGGCTCCGCGGCAGGCGAGAGTCCCCGGCGCTGTTGCGGCGGCGGCGGCGGCGGCGGCTGCTGCTGCTTCTGCTGCTGCTGAGGAGCGCCGCTAAGGGGAGGAGAAGGAGGTGGTCACCATCCCGCTCCCTGGGGCTCCTCTCCTCCTCCGCCGCTCTCGCTCCCTCTCTCCGCTCGGCCTCTCGCCCCGGTGTCAAGTTACAGCCAGCGCTCCGCCGCCTCCAACTCGCCGCCGACTTGTGCGCGCCGCCCGGCCCCCCCCCCCCCCCCCCCCCCCCCCCCCCCCCCCCCCCCGCCACCCCCCCCCCCCCCCCCCCCCCCCCCCCCCCCCCCCCCCCCCCCCCCCCCCCCCCCCCCCCCCCCCCCCCCCCC
>JAWWEW010000112.1:47146007-47254207 GCA_035583185.1 Anabacerthia variegaticeps
CGCACACCTGCCCCTGCCCCGCACACCTGCCCCGGCCCCGGCCCCGCACACCTGCCCCGTCCCGCCGGCGTCCGGCATCAGCGGGATGGAGACGTCTCACGCTGCGTTAAGATCCTCTGCCTTTATCATCATCATGGCTAGGCTTCGCGAACGAAGATTTGCCTTTATAGCCGTGTAACATCGCTCATGAGGGAAGAGAGGGACCACTCTTCTCCGTGCAGCTTTGCTGGGGTGATTAAAGAGGAGCTGTTGCCTACTGGGGGCAAGGCTTTAGACAAATATAGAAATTACAAAAGATTGCTTATGCAGCCTTAATTTGATCCCCTTGTACATATGGCTTATGATACAGCCTCTAATTACTCAATCATGCTATTTTTCCTAGACAGCTACTTCCAACCCCGTGACTGGTGGGTGAATGGCATTCACTCAGCCCTGAGCTGTTTAATAACTTCATTCTCTTTAGGCAACATATGTCCCCGGTATGTCCTGATGGCTTATTTGTAGCTATTCTTGTTCTTGGGCATTGTCTGAAGTAGAAGTACATTTCATTCCCCCATGTGGCTGAATTGCCAGCACTTCAGTGGAGGGAGGAGAGCTTGGGGTGGTAATGCCAGCTCACGATTTTGTTTTATGGACCTGGCTGGAAGCAGGGGGCTTTCCCAAAAACTTTCTCATGGGGTCACATGAGACTCTTTATTTCTAAGCAACAGCAAAGTCCTATCCACTGTGGTTTGGGAGAAATGTAGGAAATCATGTCCCAAGTGCAACTCACCAGGTCAGAAATTAAAAAACAATCCAACTTTTCCTTTTTAGGCTTAAAAAAAATGTATTCTGATTTAGGGGGCCTGACTCATAATCTTTGTGCACTTGCAGCTGAAAATTTGCTCTGGAGACTGCATTCAGATGTTTTTGCCACTTTCACTGAAACTCTTGGGTAGAAGCCTGGATCTTACCTATGCTACTGGCTTCGGTTTTTTTGTTGACAAGGGCATCTGCTGAAATATGAAAATTAATCTTGCTCGTGTGAATAAGAGCACAAAGAGAGAATCTAACAATAAATAAGCATCCCCATAACATTCCTTGATAAAAAATATCCACATATGTCCTGAAAGAGCAGACCTTCTTAGTTTGGAGAGGAATTTCCTGGTTTTAGTTACACAGCTCCACGACACCAATCCACAGATATTTCACAATCTTTCACAAAACCTGCAGCAAATACAAAGTTAGGTATAACACTTGATTTCTGAAAAAGAGAAAAGGAACAGGATACAAAAAATAAGTCCACTTTGGGCTAAATCTGTAGGACTACAGTTCACTTAAAACAGAAGTAGCCAACACCTTTCACCAGATAAAGTCATAACTCAAATTGCATGGTGAAACTACTGCTTCTTACATCTCATGAATGTTGCTTTAAACCACTTCGGAAGTATTGAGCATTTACTTAATATGCACTGCTTCCATGGGTGTTTTAGTGGTTTATTTTCTTTTGAATACTTCAATATCTACTGTCTTGTTTGGATGACAATGCTATTTGGTTAAAAGTGCCTGTTGCTGTGGCAGATGAGAAACAGGTAAGCACTTACACTGAATGTTTGAGAAAAATGGATGCTTTGATGATAAGACAGACAATACCTGTAAGGTGAATCAATAAATCCTTATTTTTCTGGTTGCAAAGAATGTCTTTGATCTCTAGGAAGAGATTTTTAAAAAGAAAGATGGAAAAAGAGACCAACAAATGGAGTAAAATTTAAGTGAGAAGACTGTACTGTTGAGAGTTCTTGCTGTATTTCTAAGTACCAATGGGTAAAAAAAAAAATCTTGGGAGGAAGAACGGAAATCTTTGTTGCTAAAATATATACTTAAATGTATAAATTAGATGTGAAATTATTTCCTTTCACATATATGAGCTATCACACCTATGTGTTAGAATGCCTAGCTAGAGCAATGCACAGGAAAATAAATACTACTTACTCTGTGCTATAGCTTGATACAGTGCAACTGTTTTCCTATTTTTAATTCCCCTGTTACTCATCTGATTTGGCAAAGACAGTATGATTTTGCATGCACAGCATAAAGCAATCAAAACATACATGCATGCTTAACTTATTACATTCCCTTCACACAAACAAACCCAAATAATCCAAAGCACAAACTCCACATTAAAGGAATATTATCATAAAGTTAAATGCTGACACTTTGGGATAAGCCAAAGGTAAGAGTTTTCAGACAAGCTTGTTTTGACTTGTAGAGGATATCACTTACAATTTAGGATGATGTAGGATGATTTTGTTTTGCTCAGAGGACCACTGCCTTGTAAAGTGCCTGGGACAGACACTGTTCAATGAATGTGCAGCCTTTCAGCTTACGTTTAATCTCTTTGTTCATCATACGTCCTCAGGCTTTGCTTAAAGCTATTTAAATCCTTCTTATTAACATTGTAGCAGGCTTTTCTACAGCACTCACTGTTACAGTACCTTGAGCATAAGATAAATGCTTATGAATTCCATTCATGAGTTGTAGCAAACACCACCATTTTACTTATTGGGAAATAAGACACAGGAAGATTAAGGTTAAATATGTCAATTAATTTTGGTTGCCAGCCTTGAGATGACCAGGGTTTGCCTTGGTAAAATAGTTAGCATGATGCAGTACTTTGTATGTTTGAAGCATAGCTCCCTTTGACTTCAGATGCAGCTGTGAATGCTAACTATGTCCACAAATCAGACCCCAGGCTCTCAAACCAAACACCAAGCATAAAAAGAGCACTCGGTGGCCACCTGTAGTTCAAGTACTCTGCCTGACATCATGTAGGAGTGCTCTGGTGCTAGCAGACACAGAATCAATCATTTTCAGAGTGGTGTTCACTGCAGCAGTGAATTCACTGCTTTGACCTTGTCCCACTCTTTTGCCTCCTCTCCCAGAACTCCAGGATCTTTGTCCAAATCTGTGTTCTTCCATGACCTCACCCAGAGTAGGTCCAGCTTTTGCTCAGACCAAATCCCCCTCCCGGCTGCAATGGTTCCAGCAAGAAGGACATGGTGAGCATTAGAGGCACTTTCCCCTGGGCTGGAAGAGGATACTCCTCTGTACAAAGGAACAGAGAGCATAGCTGCTAAAAATTTCCAATTAAGTCCACATTGGTACTGTGCTAGATGTTACTGCACCGAATCATAATTCCAGATGCATGGATTCTGAAAACAAGTTCAAAGAGTGAGATAAAGAGTGCAAGGATGTGGTGTGTCTGGCAGTTCTTGGCAGAGAAACTCATTTGGCCAGGTCAGCATGGGTTGCCCACCAGCTCAGCCAGCCTGGACATAATATCTTTCCAACCAGGCTGTGTGCTCAGGATTCTGAGCCTAAGTTGCTAGTATCTTGTTTGGGAATGTCTGCACCAGGCTGCTGGAGTGCTGCAGCTCCCAATTGCTGAGCGCATATGATCTGAGGTTACAGAGAAATCTCTAGTCTTACAAAGGAATAGCAAAACCCACCCCGCTAAAAAGAAAAGACCAGTGCTTCAAGGAACATGTGCACTATGATTTCCCATTTTTGCAGTGGTAGGATTTTGTTTCTAACGTAGGCAATGCATATTTCTCTTAAAAACGTCTGAACCATTTGTTCCCGATTTTCTAAGTAAATTCACTAAATAAATTCTCCTTAAGCCAAATTTCTCAGCTGTAATATTTCAGAATTGACAGTTTGTAAAGGTATAAATAACTAAAAAGGTACAAGATACAGACTGGGCCCTACTTTTCACAAGAGAGCAAGGATAGAGGAAATGTAGATGCAAGGCTTTACTGAGTTCACCAGTATAACAGAATGACATAATGTAATGTCATCTGAGAAGCACCTGTGAAAGATCACAGCTTTCATTTCCTTCAGCACTCTCTGCAAATCAGAAGGGGTTCAGAGTATAAGAGAGTAATTTATGGCAACTGTGCAAGCTTTATTTTACTTTATTGAGCAACAGCTGATAATTTGATGAAGATGAAATAAGGGTGCACCACATCCTTTCATTTCATACATATAGAATCTTTGCAAGTTTCTTCTGCATTGACTGAACTGGAATTGCAGCTCTGTGCTGGTGATATTCAATTCTGTCCTTTGTGGATGGTTCAGGCATATATACCGAGGAAATATCCGAAGATAGGGAAATGAGCTTGCGTGCCAGATGGATACAACTTAGTGACACTCTGATGGAGCAGTTTCCCTTCAGAAGAGGTATTTATAATTTGTAATTGAAATGGTACTTGGAATTACCTGAGCATGTTCTATTTATATCACTTGGAGTGTGATGGATTTATCAAAAATAATGTATATTAATCCCCTGGCATGGCTGGCTATCTCCACCAAAGTGCTACTCACAGGGCTATCCTAAGTCCTGATACCTTTGTCTTTATTTGTTTGGTTAATTTTCTCAGAAAATGGGTAACAAGAGAATTCATCCAGGTTGCTTTCCTTTTTAATCAGCATGGATATCATTCAGAAGAGGCAATTGAAGCTAGATATAAAAGAGGATGTAGTATAATGTATAGTCTTGATGTTCAATCTTTTCCTCTCATAAATATCCACTCTGAATTCCCCAACTGTGTTCCCTTTGACTTTGTGTCTTCTTTGTATTGATTTTCCAATAGCAGTCTAATTCCTGCATTTGTCTGCAGAAACTACTAATAGAAAGGCAGAAGTTTCAGTGTGTAAACATGAGTTTTCACACAACATGCCCATTAAAAGCTACATTTGTTTAGACAGTTAACAGTGTAACACCATATGATGTAGTTGACAGATTTAGACATGTAAAGACGTAGACAGTCACATGGGGAAAATACAGTACTGGTGCTAATTAGGCACGAATTAAATTAGATAGTTAGACACTAATTAAAGTAGGTAGTTATACACTTATGTCTAAATCCAGAAAATGCAAAATATGTTGGAAACACACAGCAATCTCCAAAATAGTTGGTGCATGCATGCAACCCTATGCAGTGCTACACCTCTGCAGTACCAGAGAGCAGCAGTGACATGTTAGTGCAGGGCTTTCAGAGGGATTAGCCAGGGTGGGCAGAGAGCAATCCTGGCACTGACTTGCTTCAGCCAATTTGAGAGACATTTTACAGCTCCCTGTAGTGCACCACATTCTGTAGCATAGGAAAAAGCTTCAGGGAGAAGTAAGCTAAAACACCAAGAGGTGTGTTGGTGTTGGAGCTGGGATTACAATGGAAGGACAAAGCAGCTGCCTAGTCTACTCTATAAGGAACCCCAATCCCCATCTCTAAAACTACCCCTAAAATTAATACTCTAACTCGTAATATAGTAAGAGTAGCACCACTACTACTGTTTTATAAATAAGGCAGACCTGAAACCAAAGTCTCTCTTTCTCACCTATGAGAGCTTCAACCAGTGTGACATGACTCTTCAACTTGTTTGATTTTAGAGGTAGGGGCAGGGAGTGAAGGGAGAAGGAAAGTGAAAGGCAAAGAGAAATTAAAAAAAAAAAAAAGTGGGAAGCAAGTTCTTACAAGGGACTGGAAAAGAGTGGTGCACCAAAGATGAAGGCAGAGATCCTACACCTAGTTTGGTGTGCAAGGTGGAGGGATGATTTGTATTTACAGAGGAGAAGAA
Organism: Anabacerthia variegaticeps; assembly: GCA_035583185.1. NCBI lineage: Eukaryota > Metazoa > Chordata > Aves > Passeriformes > Furnariidae > Anabacerthia > Anabacerthia variegaticeps. Next base: position 47,151,624 of record JAWWEW010000112.1, read on the forward strand.
GGAAATACCCCCCTAATCAGGTGGGAAAACAGCAGCTGATGTGGTGCCTCTAGTGCTTAGCACTCTCAGACTTCAGGTAGGATTTTCAAAGGCAGCTGTGTGAACAACAAGGGGTAAATCTCTCAGTAAAGTTGGCCCTATGTTTTTTCAGCCTATCTCAGACCTTATATATGAAAAAATTCACAAGCTGGAAGTTATTTTACTGAATTATTCATAGACAGATTGCATGTAATCAAAGTATTTCAGAACTGTTTGTTCACATATCAAAAAGCCATCAAATTCCAAACTCTACAGCATGGATTCCTCGCTTGGGAAAGTGGTATTAACCAAAAATAGAGTTATACATTGGCTGCTTTTATATAATCTGCCACAGGGATATCATTATATTTGTTAGGTCAAATTTGGGAAAAAACAATGTAGAAAAAAGGGACTGACTCACAAGAAAAAGTCTACTGTAAAATCTGAAAATCAGGTTACTTCAAATTCTAACCTCTTACATTGGCTGTACAATGCATGTGTTGCATTAAACTGCCTTTGCTTCTCCTTAAGCTACCAATGTCCTGCTGTTTGTAACCCCAAAACAGAAGCACACCATGTTTCAGTCGATACAAGCTTTCCTTGTGAAACACAGCAGAGGGGATGTCCCTCAGAGCTGTTTGCCTTTGCTGTATGGGTAACCTGTCTTTTAGGCACTTGGTTTCATCAGCAAGCTTTTAACTGGAGAGTGGTGATACATCACTGAGAACCGAAATGGAAGGTCAAAATTTAAAAACATCAAGGCCACAGAGTAATACACAAATTGCTAGAACAATATCTGGTAATTCCCCCCTCACATGAGGAACAGCTAGAGAGTGGTGTACAAAAGGTGAAAACACTGTCCTGCATACCAGTGTGCCCGCACACATATATGAGGTACCTATAGGTGTAAAATGCTGACTTAAACTGGTACAGGCAGCTTATTGCAGCAGCTCAGCAAGTTCTTTTTCTAACTTAGTTTTGACTCATTTTCCAGGGAGTTACGTATAGAACCTTGGGTTCCCATCCCTTCCTTAACACGTGCACATATAAACCTGAACATTTTGAAGTTGTAGGTAAAGTTTCATTTTGATTCTATACAATCAGATGAGTTTTATTCAGTATCAGCTTGCAGAATAACTGTGGGAAATATGGAACCTTTTAAATTTTTAATTGAGTAAGAATAGCTCTAATTAAGTAATTTGTTCTTGTTACTCTTTTCCAGGTTGTTGTTAAAATGTGAAATACTTGTGAAAGCAGCAAGTAGATCTGCATATCATAAAGCATTTCCCTCCACTTTTAAATTAGATTCTTTGCCAACAGTATTTCTGGAATGCAGCATGCATTTCTTTTAAAACTGCACAAAATACATCTGGAAGATAATGCTTATGAAAATGCCTGTTGAAAAAGTATACTATATAAATCAATTATTTAGGATGTCTAAAGTAGAGCATCAAAACTTATAAAATGAATATAAAAAGATACAATACAATTAACATAGTCATGAATGTTTACACAAAAATAGCAGCCAAGCATTTGCAAGAGGAGAAAGAATGTAATTCATTTATAATGAATCAAGGCAAATAAATCAAAGTCCCCTTGCTCAATTTATTGAGTTTTACTCAACATCAAGGCTTCTTCTGAACCAATTTTTCTGCAGTCCTTGTCCAGAGCCACATGACTGGAGCAAAACTACGAATTGCTTTAAGCACTCCCAGATGCTGGGATTGTCAGTCTGAGATCATACTACTTCCAATTCTTCTGGAAAAAGAAAGCACATAGTCTCATTATACTGGGCCTTCAACTGAGTAATCTCCTGATTGGGAGACTTGAGTTTAAAACAGCTGAGCAACAATTATGATCAGCTGGTCTGATTTGTGTTGCTAGATGAATAAAAAAAAAATGACTCTCTTGTTTCTGCTTGTTTTATTTTGTTGCCACTATATTTTACTTCCCCTCCTCTTGCTGCAGCGACCTTAGCTGTTTCATTGGGACTGCACACGGGCTGCTGATTGAGCTAAGCCAGCCTTTAACATCACACCTTGTAAAGGCAGCTCCTATTGCCCTTATGGGAGGCTCTTTCAAAAGATGTCACCTTTTTTTCTCCTTTCTTTTTATCTCCAATTAACACAAGCAGGCTCAGCCATATGTCATTTGCATTTACAAGAACAGTATACAGTGTCTTTTGAAGATCTGCTTGAAGTGCTTTTTCATATTCAAACAGCATAAAGCAAAAAGACCGCACTTGTAACGTTATGAAAAATGTTAATTTACTGTGGAGCAAAGGTCATATTGCCTTCTCCTCAGCCTTGCCTTTTTATTTCATGGCATTTATCCATGGAGAGCATACTGTTTCAAGGACTATGTGTGACAGTCCCTGCTTACATCCTAAGATGAGTTACAGACCTCTTACATTTTTAGTCTTATGCTGCCAAGGGATGGGAGATCACAGATGGGCATCTGGATAGGAAATCTCACCCTGAATTGCATAATGAAAACCCCCAAATGCATAGGGAGGTCATGTGGTAAATCTCCCTTTCCTTCAGGACAGATAACTAGAAAAGGGTGGCAGGACAAAGCTATTGCTCAAAAATCTGCACATTGCACCAGCTGCATCTCCACTCTTCTGGACTTTAGCCTGTGTTCCTTGTGCCAAGCACAACGTGATGAAGAATTATCCTTGCTGCAATCATCTGTGTCTGATCCCAGGTCAGGAAAAAACTACAGCACTGTATTGCATATGTATGAAATGCAAGTGTTGTGGAAGAAATTATGATACAGGGTCAAAAGTATGATTCTACTATCGAATTCAAAGATTTGACTAACTTGCTTGTCTCTGCAGGAGTGGAATTTCTCCTCAAAATGATATTTTAATAATTACTTTAATTGTTATTGGCTTGAGTGTTCTGTAATAAGCATCCATATAGTTAAGGATTGTAGCAGTTAGAGGGTAAACTACAACTTTTATCCTCATTCAAGCTCCCCTTCCAAATGACAGCCTTATACCTCTAACTGTTCTCAAGATGGAAGGCTAAAATTTTCTCACTCTTCATTACGGCAATTGCTAACAAAAGTGATTAACATGTCTCTATCTTCTATAACATAAATGTGCTTCAAACCAGGGGAAGTAGGTGCAAAACTGAACACTGATGTCTTGAAAATTCTTCTTTTATCCAGAAACGTAAATATCAGGTGGAAATAAACCATGACTGGACCAAGCCTTCAGCCAAAACTAAAGAAGAATGTTTGTTGTAGGGATATTATTTTGGAAACATAAGGCAGTCAAAAGCTGGATTGGTTTTGTTTTATTTTGGTTTTTTTGAATTCTCGATGCTTTAAGCATCAAAAATGTGGAAATGGCTTCATTTTTAGACTTTGGACTTACCCCAGACATGATCCTCACAAGGACAAGTGACTGTGTAGTGTATATGTATACAATGGACTAACTGTTAGACTAATGGGGGGCTGCAGGAGGTTTCTGTGGCCCCTTCATTAAACTAATGACAAACATTCATCTCATTACAGAGGATACATTCTCTTCTATATCCGTTTTACAGCTCAGTGTGTTTACTCTTTTTGCAAAGGCTTTTTGCTTGTGTTCTCTGAATTCTTAAGGGACTGTGTGATTAAAAAAACCCTTTTATTACCTATTAATTACAAATCAAATTTTTTAATACTAATAGGCAGCTGAAGTTCATGTAACCGCAACCCATCCTATACCATAGCTGAGACGTTTCAACTTCTCTAAGCTTGTGCACATGGAGATCTAAATCCATTTTCCATACTCTTTGCAGTTGGGGCAGAGCCACAACTCACCTGAAGACAGTCCTGCATATTTACTGTATCTCATCCAGAGGGATGCTTCTTCCACTGGGATGCCTCTACTTCTCATCCCCCAGCTCTGCTTTAACGGTCTTTTCCATTGAATAGTAATTTTACAGCAGTCTCATAGCTGGAAAAATTCTGAGAAGCAAAAAAATAAATACAATTTCAGAAGACTTGGGATAATATTGTTTAATGGTGGGAGTTTTTAAATGAGGAATGGTGAAGGCACATGAGTACCCCACGTGCTGTTTTTCTGCATAGCTCAAGACTTTTGTAAATTAAAGCTGGGCTGGAAGATCCCAAAGAAGTTTGGCAGGGTGACTGTGAAACATTTTATAACATTTACATCATTGTCTTATGTTTTTCAAGGGAAATTACTCATAGTGTGATTTCTACAGTAAGTAGAAATCTACTCCCTCCTGCAGCACTGCACACTAAATCAGAGAGAGGCAAAGATTATCTGACGATAGCAAGGTGTTAATTCTCTAAGTTTGTCCAGTGTCTTCAAATTTAAACTATAACTTATGTATTTATTGAGTAAATATGAAAACATGTTAATGCTTTGGGTACGTTTGTGGTAAGAAGTTGAGATGGAACTCTGAACATACTGTGTACAACTCATTTCTTTGCTTCAGAGAGGGTGATAGATGTTTGAACTCTGAGCATGCTTTGTAACGTAGTCTCCATCTTAAAGCAAATAATCACTTACCTGCTTTGGCAGTGCATTCAACGAGAAGGAAATTTTAAAGAAGTTGCTTCAGGGACTGCATTGCTTCAAAGAAAGGCTTTTGAGAAAGTTAAGATCCAAAATATATCAGAAGTCTTTAAATGTGTAGAACATAACCATAACAACAAAATGTGACAAGCTGTATTCTTGCAAGCAAATATAGTGCTAGTTGAATGAAAGCAAAATGTAGGAAGGAGATGTTAAACAGGAAAAGAATGCAAACAAAAAGTTATAGTAGGAAGATTTCCAAATTCAGAGCCTCAAAAATTTTCCATTGCCACTTTATTCCAACAGTCTACATTTTGGTAAATATGAAATACACATAATGTCCCTTTATCTTTTAAAGAAGACATTGACTCTCAAATACTGCCACTGCAGAGTTCAGTTTAGAGCTGTCACCACTGGGTGATGTAACGTGTTTCTTTCACACTTAAAAATAGTAATACTAGACTTATCAGGAAGAAAGGACTGGATCTAGTATTGAAGGCAATTGGCACATTAAGAGGTAAGGTAAAGCCTACAGGAATTCTGGTGTGGGTTATGTGATTCCGTAGAAAGTGAGAAGAAACTGCTGTCATTGAAACTGTCGAGTTCTGTTGGGATTTGGCTGGCTGGGAACTGAAGAATGCAAGTAGCTGAGAATATGAAAGTATTTTAAGAAATTGCAACTGCATCATGTTCACAACATGTGCAATTTTTGTAAAAGCCAGACACAGATAATCTGACACTGTCCCCAAGCACAGGTTCTCTGGCTGGCAGGGTGGCAAATGTGCTGCAAAGGCAGCTGTAGAGTATGTTCTGAATCAAAAAAGGCCCCATATGGAGGCCACCTTGCTGTAACTTAGTGCTCATTTTTTAATTTTCAGTTTATATTACTCTTTAAAATAATTTGAAATTTGTATTTGTTATTATGTGGACTTTCCAAGCATGTAATTATTATATACTGCTGTTAGAATGGCAGAATCTGCAGCAGTCCCTCATGCTGACATTTTAATCACTAGGACTTACTGTTGCAGAACTTCTCACAGGCAGAACTGATTTGTAAAATCAAATCTTACATCCTTTACAGGGTTTGACATCTTACATAATTAACTTGTTTAATATACACCCTAAGTCATTGATTTTGCCATGGGGAAAAAACCAGAAATGAGGCCAAAATTTTCATCTATTATTTTCTTCCAATAGATCCTTCTGCCCAGTATAAATGTTCCTCATTTTTTTAATCCACTGCAGTTCCCATGAGAGAAATTCTACTACAGAAGTAAATGTGTCATGATCTTGAAGTTTGGTTATTGGTATATTTTTGGTTTTAAAGTGCAATTTTTGTTTCTGGATATGATTAAAGCAGTTAGCCCCTAAAACCTATGCAACAAAAGGATGTGACAAAAGGCTCATTTCAGGTTTTTCATAAAAAACAATATTCTCTTTCCATAGGAATTATGACTAACTTTCTGAATAATTTACTTTGCATAACAAGTTTTTCTTACTTCTTACTATTATTATTAATAGAAGCAAAAAGAAAAGGGAAAATAAAATAGGGGTTTATGTCATCTCTTCATTGTATTGTATTAATGCAGCTGAATTACTGAATGGATTTTTCTAACTCAAGTTGCAGGGTTAGTGTTTTGGAAGCAAAGAAGTTTTATAAATGAAGGACATATAAATATTATGCATCGCATTTTACTTCCCTTTACACTACAAAACAGTAGCTTGTTTATCATTTTTTAGTGTATCAATTCTCCCTTTAATATAATGCATATTTAGTTGAATATAATCTAGCTGATCAAAGAAATAACAGCTTACGGGACTACAATTCTTTTGGTGTTTTGATGTTACAGGTGTACCTATCATGAAAGTGGTTTCTGAAATAGGAAAAATGAATAAACAATAGGTGATAAGCAAACCTTTTACAGTAGAGTTGCAGATTAATACCCAGCTTTGATATAGGGCCTTTCCTGTGAATGTTAGAAGTGATTTAGAAACACTAATTATTGCTTCAGAAGTTTAGAAAAAAGCCCTCGGTTCTTGCTTACAGAACAGACAAGCTCCTCTTGTCAAGATTTCAGATGGCCATTTCCTTACTCTAATGCTGGGTGCAGAACTTATTTGCTCAGTGACCAGACAGGTTCTGTGGCCACTGCTGACTCTGCCTGAAGCCAGGTGGTATCCAGCTTTCACAACAAGCTTTAGTTCCTTTCTCTCTTTCCTGCTCACTCCTCTGGAAGAGCCTTGCTGCCCTCCCCAGCTTTCTGTGGACACTGTCATTGTGTCCTGCCTACATTCCTCATTTCTGGGCAGTGTGAGCTACGAACACAAATGCAGTTACCGTTGGTTTGTTGCCTTGCAGATTCACTTCAGAGCAGTCTCCTGTCCAAGTTAATGTTGCAGTCTGTCTCCCTTGCAATTCATGGATCTTTAGCCATTAATATAGTAGAAAAATTACTCAATTATCCTCTATGTCTTTTCCTATTTTTCTCTTCAAGCATTTAGCCATCCAGCCAGACTCTCAGTCCTGACATCTCAGTGCTAGCTCTGTGTTGCACCTCTTCCACATTCTACAACCTAGGCTATTTCTAAACATTACCAGCTCACTGTAATCTGCTCTGCTGGGCCGTTCACTCATCTGAAACAGCTCCTGATACTTATTTTATATCTCAGTTTTGGTTTGTTTGGTGTTTTTTTTTTTTGTGTGTCTGAATTTGATATATTTTAATAACTTGAACACCAGAAGGCATAAGTGAAAACCACCAAAGGTAAGAAAAGTAAAAAGAGTGTCTATCTGTGCACTTACTCAGTAGACATTTCATCTGAAATGAGAAGGAATCATGGAATCAAAGACAATAATCAAAGACACTGAAATTAAGAAGGAAACAGTCTGGCAGAGAAAATGATGTGCTGAATGCTGAACTGGAAATCTACAGTGGTTAGGAGATCTTCCAAATGTGAGTGACTGAGTCAGCTGAACCAGACAGCTTGCAACAAGCATAGCAGAACCGGAAAACTAGTGCAGACTGGAGGCAAACTAGTAGATTGGAAGGGAAAAAGCTGCAGTTCTCTGTACCGTGCATTTCCACAGTATTTTCTATACTTGTGAGGTATACAAGTCTTGCCAGGGAACACTACCTTTCCCAGCTCCATAATTATGAACCAGCAAAGTCTAATGGCACTGCAGTTGTGATCCAGCAAGGATCATGCCTGAGTAGGTTCAGGTATCAAGAACTCAATGGATTCCAAAAGTCATGTGCACACATATTGCTGAATAGATAACCATCTTGTTACTTTTAAAAGTTCTCTCCTACAGACTTTAACATGAAAAGCCAAGAGGCTTTAATTACAGGGTGAGGGCAAATTTTCACCACTTTGAATAAACTTGAAGGTGGTGTGGACTAACTCCAGGAACAATTCCAGCCAATTATGGATTCTGAGTGATATAACAGAAAAAGGTTCTACTGTAGTTGTGGTCTCTGCCATTGCCTTCAGTGAAAAAAATACACAGCTACATATGAACTCTTCTCTTTTGCAGCCAAGATCATATACATAAAATTTTTTTTCTAAAAAGCAGTGCATGTTTTTGATCACATAAATATGATCATGTAAAACACCTCTCTTTCCAAGTTACTGTAGTGAGGATGGACTGTCAAAATATTTTTTCTTCCTCCTCAAATGTAAAACAATTTTCTATGACTGTGCAGAAGATGGGAAGGCATAGGAATTATGCATCCAGTCAAAAATTATCAGAAGCCTGAGAACGCCTACATTATTTGCAACCCCAGGGGAGAACAGCATTAGAAGAGGGGTTTTGGTTTTTTACATGTGTAATACTATATAGAACCTAATGAATGATTTTTTTTTTTTTTTTTTTTGTTTTTTTTTTTTTTTTTTTTTTTTTTTTTTAAGAGTAGCAGAACAATGGAAGTAGATCCACCAGGAACCTTAGTAAGTCATTTAGCACATTCATCTCTCCCAAAATAGAACTGCCTATGTTGGCTATGCCAACATAAGAAGAGATATTCTTAAAACCTCTGATAACAAAGAGCCTACCACCCTACCACACACACAACTCCACCCTTTGCTACTCTGACTGGTGTCTACATCACATTTGATGCAGTTTGAGATCATTACTTTTCATCCTATTTGCAGAAGTGATGGAGGAGTTTAATCCTGTTGTTGCTCGTTTTGGTTTTTCTTGTGGACTATAGCATTTCTGGGGATTGTTATTACCATACTTTTAAGTCATCTTTTCTCTATGCTAAACAGACCAAATTCCTGTGACTTTTTTCACTGGTAACATGTTTCCTCCAGCTCTGCTACCTGCTGAAGTTGTCCATGACTCTTCAGTTATATAAGATCTTTTTTATCTCTTACCAAGGCAGGCACTTACCTTTCACCTTTCAAGTCTGCTCTCTGGGACTCAAACTTCTAATTTTCACAGACAACAGGTATGGCAAAGTGATGAAGTGAGAGTCCTAATTAAGAGAATTATTTTTGAAAGTTGGACATCAAACAATAACTAGCATTTTCCCTGAAATGTAACAAAAGAAATCTAAATGATTTTCTCTTACAGTTACAGGGGTATTAATTATACTTCTGACTTCTTAGGGAACCTTTCTTATTCCCTACAACAAATGATAAACTATGCAAAACTGTAACTTAAGCTGTTCTTCAACTAAGCTGTTCTTGTCTAAGATGATTAGTTAGTCAATTAGAAAAATGGAAAGGGGATATTACTTTCTGCAACATATGAGTGATTTAGGAGCCTGTGAAAGGTTACTACATTACTTTTTGATATCTGCCTTTGAAGATATGGCCCAGGCCTGAATGACAATGTGAAAACTGAAAAAAAAGTTTATATTTACTGTATGTTTACATTATTTTGATGTATGTTTGCATATTTTAATGCATGTTTATCCATTACTCCTTCTATGTATTAGTCATGATTTCTTTTTTTAGAGACAACTATTCACCTGATATATTTTATTCCTCTTGACCATTAAAAAAGTCAAAGTAAAAGTACATATTTTTAAAAAATTGCAAGTCATGTCTGTTTCTCTTTTCCCTAGGCATTAGCACCCTATGGCTCAAATAAACAGCCTTTACATAAGCTGGGAAACAAGATGCCTCTTGCAGTCTGTTTTCCCTCATTGCTGTCTTCCTCTGCAGCAAGAGAAATTGTAGCTCCTGTCCTCTACTGAGATTTATTGGACACACCCTTACTGCTAAATTTAAAAATAAAATGGCCATGCAGCAAACACTAACACTGCAGCTGGAACAAGGTCTACTCCTCAGCTGCTAGTGGGGTCACTGTTACAGGTTACACCTGAAAACCTTCCCTGGGAGCTGAGTGGGTGCAGTTGTGGAAATACTTCACTCCGTGCATTTGCTTCCAAAGGGCAATGCAGACATGGCTGCCTCAGTTTGGCTTCCTCCTCCTTGCACAGTTTTCTGACATTATTCTAGTGGGTTTTGTGCTACAAAATATTCCCCACATAAAACCACCACATGTAACACATGATTTCCAGTTTCATGCTGTAAACTCATCAATATTGTGGGCTTTAATGTAGCCCAGATTGCTTCAGATGCTCTGAAATGGCAAAAAAGCCCAAATCCAAACTCCCCCAAACCTACCTATCACCTCCTAGGGCTTGAGTGCAGCAGAGAAGGCCCCGAGGAGGTGCAGGACAGAACACCGCAGAACATTCTGATCAGAGGGGATCCAGACTCCAAGAGGCTGCATCTTGCATCACTTGGCCATATATTGCTTCCTGCCACAGTTATTAAGAAGTAAAGACATACCCAATGAGGCTTGCTGAGAAGCAGCTCAGAGAGTTATTTAATTGTAAATATAATTCTAAACACGTAATCCTCTCAGTACTTCTAAGGGAAGAGTATGTCACAGTATGTACAGTTTGTGGATGTAGTTTGGATTGTAATAAATATCCATTTTCCTGCCACAACATTTGACTGATAATAACTTCCTTAGAATTTTCAGGTGTCAGACAGACATGCAAAGAGGATTTGTTTCCACTGATGATTCCTATCAGGCTGTTCAGTGCACAAAGAAAACCGGACTGCGGAGCTCAGCCCCCTCTCACCCATGGGTGACATTCCCACCCTGACCCTTTTAAGGGTGCTACACTTTGCACAAAGACTTGAAGATCCCTGTGCCCAGGGGTGGGCAGCAGCAGGCTCTGAAGAAGGGAGCTTTGCAGAAAAGTGGCAAATGCAAGTTTATATTGTTTGAGGCAAAAGGAAGGCTCAACACTTGCCTCCTCCACTTTGCGAGGGAGGGACATGCTCACCTGTAAACCAAGTATTGTAGTGTTAAGATCACTACATCCTTCCACAATTTTAACAGCAAATGACAAATTGTTTGACAGCAGATTTCATGACAGGCAAACAGATTTTAATCTGTCAAAGCTTCTGCCAAATGATTAATTTCTATCTGTGCCTCATTGTAGGCAATTGTACAGAGTTGTGAATCACGTCAAGAGTAGAAAGGTGCAAAATATGTTTATTACTGCAGGGAAATAAATTGCTTATCCAGGTGAATGGTCCCAAAATTACACATTGCCTCCTGTTATGTATTGCAAAACACTTTGTGTTCTACCAGAAACACAGACCTTTGCTTACAAAACACCAGCAGCTGTAATTAATACCTGAGAAGCCCAGGCAGGAGCATGCCTCTAAGGCTTATCCAAGCACATCCTACTACTTAATTCTGTTAGGATGTAAACAAAAGCCATACCCCTCAGGATATAAGAGTATAAGAAACAGCAATAAATATTTCAAAGAGATGGAAATAAACAGGCAGAAGGAGTTGAGAGATAAAAGCTGGAGTTAGCTTACTGTATGCTAAGTAAACAAATACCAACCTGAACTTAAATATGACAGGGAAGAAAGCAAGGAGGTGGAAGAAGAAGGGTATATTCAGTTGAATTCTTCTTAAATTTCCTGTGCTGCATTCACACAATACTTTATGTCACTATTAAATTTGGTGTCATGCTGGTGCTCTGAAGTCTTACAGCCCATTTAAAACAAAGTCATTTTCCTCAGAGTCGTGGCTGTGAAGAAATCCTTGAAGACATGTTTCAAACAGAACCGATGTAGTCTTATGTTCAAGAGACCAAAGACAATCAAAAGAGTAATTTTCAATTGGTATGACCTGTTCATTCCTATACAATACTGACTCTGAAAGCTGAAAATGAAAGACAGAATGTTAACATCGTTAACTGTTTTACTGGTGATTATTTTAGTTGAAAGTTAGCTAATACAGAAAATATATATAAAGACAAGAATATGTGTGTGTTCCACTCAGAGCACTGAATCAGCCTGATTGTACAATCAGATTTTACTTGGTATTTCTGAACAAAAATTAACTTTCCAAAAATGTGTTCATAAATTATTCTTTTCTGTACATTTGTGATGAGTTCAACATTTTTTCAAGGCCATCTAGAAAAAAAATTCTAGAGTTGGGAGCTGGAAATTGATTTACCTATCCCAAAATAAAGGGTGATTCTTTTTAAAGGTTTACTATTATATAGCCAGTGCTCTTGTGTGAATCAGCTGGTCCATGGATTTTAATACAGTTAATATCTGTCAAAATAGCTCCTAACTGATTGCTCCCCCACAGCTGGGCTGGGCCTCTCCTTCCTCAGTTATGGTGGTATGAACAGAAGAGATGAAGTGGACTTTGCCCATGAGAACAGTAGCAAAACCCCAGCAAACCAACACCCACACCCAGAGTACTTCAGTCTTCACATCACTAGTCTAGGTAGATGAGTGCAAGCATGACATTTTGTTGTTACTGACCCAGAATTACAAATGTGGAATTCTAGATAAATGTTTACACTTTATGTGAGGAAAAACACTGATAGAAGAGAGGACCAGATGGGAGATTCATGAGAGTGCAGAAAGGAAAAGTTTCCCCCTGGAATTTTAAACCAACAGCAACAGCGGTAGTGGTCAAAACCAGTTTAGGAAGACCCAGTAATGCAGCCATAAAAGAGCTGTACTTTGGCCTTTGCTTTATAAGTTAGGAAAGCTTCAGATAGCTAGAATTTTGTGGCCAGCAATCCTTGACTGCCAGAGGCTAGTAATTGTTTATCCCTCAGCAGTGACAGAACCACATGTGGTTTTCTCCAGAGGGCATCCAGAACCTCAAGGAATTGGAGCCAAGACTTCTGTACTAGCTCCGTTACCCTCTCCAATTCAAAGATTTCAGTGCCAACATTTATATCTGTATTATTGTTTTTAAATCTTCTATGACATTTTGTCCTTCTGGAAATGTAAGAGTCGGGAAAAAAAAAAAAAAGGCTGAGTGGAAATCAGAACTTTCAGTTATACAAAACTGGCAGTAATCTCTCTTGAATGGCTGTGGAGGTCAGCAGCTCAGCTTTACTGCTTCACTCTGGAAGTGGCACCTTTCAGCACTGAGGTAGTGAGAAATGGCATCTAATGAGTGACTGAGGGAAACGTGGTGTTTAATGTGCTTTATGGATGGCTCCTGCCCAGCTACTGCTCCCATCTACAGTTCCTTGGCTGGTAAGACTTGACATCACCACTTTTAAAAAGGGTGGCAATCCCCACCTGCTGAAGATAGTGTGATTTTGACCATCTGGATGCAGCATCCTTACTTTCCTTCTTTTTTTTTTAAATACCTCTTTTCATGAATTCCCAGGAAATTGGGTTTCACTCTTCTCCTTGATTCAAGCTGACAAAATCATCTGTTGTTTTCTTCCAACCGGTTAAGTGTTTTCCTTCAAAATCTCTTTTGGCTTTGGGACAGATCATTCACCCCAGATTTTACTGTATCTGTCCTCAATAATCTATAATCTATAATTTTCCAACACCTTCTCTGCAGGCTGCCTCCTTCCTCTATAGAAGGTTTGATAAAAATGAATGCAAAAATGGTTTTTCTTTACTACACTGAAGTTCTCACATACTTTCTGAACAGAATGCACAGTGCTACTGCTTACAATGCCAAAAGTATTGTAAATTAGTTTAGCATTAGGACTTGAGCCTTAAAAACTCAATTTTAACACTAAAAACACCACAAGGAACATGATTTCTCTTGGCAATGGATGTTTTAGTGTATTCTGCAACCTCCAATGATGAAGAAAATGTGAAAACATACCAAGAAGCAGTAAGGCATATATGGGAGGTAGGGCTTAGACAAGTTGCCTAGGACACTAACAGAAAATTATCCAAACTTAAAGTGTCAAAGTACATGTAGGAATGTATTCATAGTGTATATATATATTCTATATTGGACTATGCCACCTCCTTTCTAATAAAAAAAATTGCTAGTTACAAAATTGCTCTAGACTCCTCTATCACCATTTTGTTTGCATGTCATTGATATGTGTTTTTTCCCTGAGCTAGGAGTCTGTTTCTGTACCTCTTCTTTCACATTTACTTAGGTAAGGGGAAGAGAAGAGTGGCCACCAGCTAGTGCTCTATCATGTCAGAACCCTAAGGGAATTCTTGCTGCATTTACAATGTAGAACTGGTAGTCAAGAAAAGTAAAGATGGACACACTGTCTGAAAATAGCATGGTTAGCATTCAGTCTCTACAAGTAGGCTCAGGTGCTCAGGGACAACATGTGGTAAAGGTCATGGATTAAATCTCTTGTTCAGTTTGCTATAACGTATGCTTTCTTCCATATGTCACTAACTTGTGAATATGGTTCCTCAAACTCTATTATATTCAGCACACAATTATAAGTGTTACAGAAACCATGCATTAGATGTGTAAATCAAGGCACGTGCAGACACATCACAATTGAGTTCTGCCCTGTGAAATAGTCTATATATATGTTCTATATATTCAAAAACTCAGAAGTTTTCATAGGGTTTGAGTCTGGTATCAAGATGAAAAATCAGTATATTCATAAAAGACAGTTCAGTGGTTCTAGAAGTCAACACCCTAAAGACTGAATTCCTATGGTTTTCTATATCTAAATTATTGATGGGGTTATTCCCTCCAGGTGCCCCACTAACAGTGAGCATTGCTCAACTCTGGGGACACTCCGGGCAAGAGTCCTGAGCAAAAGTTACCAGCACAACATAGACTTGGGAAGGCGACACAGAGACAACCCAGTAGCTCAGGTCAGAACCCAGACAGGAGATGTTACACCCCCTGCAAAGCCAGACCAGAGCCAAAAAGCTGGCCCAGTGCTCTGTGACTGGACACCTTTGCTGTGCTTTGCTCAGCTACCCAGCTCTGGCAAGGCTCCTGCTATGGGGTGACTCTCAGGAGCCTGTCTCAGGGTAGAATGTTGAGCATCACAGCAGGAGAGGCCTCCAGGGATGTTACAGCAGCACAGCACGGAGCAACCTGATCAGCTCTGCACCTTGACCACGGAACCAAGCTAAGCAGCAGCATGCCTGCTTGTTTGGCTCATTCCCCACAGTTCAGTGCCAGTCACCTTCCAAACCGAGATGCCTGCATGCCTGCCTGCACAAAGTGCTCTCACTGTTATCTGTGCTTTTTCATCATGCCAGTCTTTCTTTGGGTAGGGTCGAGGCAGCTGTGTTCAGAAATCACTTACACATAGCATATGTAACATAATGGTGCACAGATTCGTCATCCTGCATTCTTCTGTCAGGCTCTGGTGGAAGGGGAGGGCCATGAAGTGCACTAGAAAACAGTTATTCAAATGGATACTCACTGATTCCTATTACCAGAGTCTGGTGTTAGGCCCTCTGCTACTAATATATCCACTTAAAAAAACCAAAACAAACAGAGAACACCCCCAACCCCAAAGCCCTGCCAAGCATGAGTCCTGTGGTAAGATTCAACAAACTCCAAGCCAAGATACATATGTTCCATATCTTAATACTAGAATAATGTTGTATGCCTTCTGTATTTCAATGAAAGCATTTTTTTTCACAGTACAGAAAATTAATAAAATATTTTTACATAGCAATAACTAAACAAAAACTGTTATGTGTTGACTTATTGTAGGTGTGTCTAAAATCTTCAGTGAGTGATACAGAAATTCACTATGTCTATATTGCATTACATAAAAAGAGGTGCTTGAAATGTCCTTAAGTCCATGAAACACGATGATAAGCAACAGATGAATGATCTTGTTGGTTGCCAGTAGAAGACTGCACTTTTGTAGGTAGGAAAGAAACCTTTGGTACTTCTGGGTTTTTTTGACCAGATTGCATCCTGAAGATGTCTGTTAGAGTTGAAAGTGAAGGGAGAAGAGAGCATCGTTTTTACACAGTTCGTTACTGAAAATGCTCAGATGGGAGAGAGGGAGAGGAGAAAAAAAAAAAGCAGCAGCAAAACACCTGTTTTCTTTCTATTTTTAAAAACTATCTTCTTAAAACATGTTAAATATGTTCCCAACATTGAAGCTGTTGAGCACATTCTGAAGAAGGCTGGCAGGGAGGATAGGGTGCATGGCACTGTATGAGGGGGTATCACTGGAGTAGCTGAAGTGCTGTCTAGCCAGGTAGGTAGTTTAGCAGCACTTGCAAGGATTATCTTTTGGTGGGGAGAGCATCTCTGAGTGCTGGCAGAAGTTGAAACTGGGTGCAGCTCAATCCCCAGAAACCAGTACCCATCTCCAGAGAGTTCTGGCTCTACCAGACTGATCCTTTGATATCCTAGACTGGGTCTTGACAAGCAGCATATTCTGGTTTTAATCAGACCTTGACAGAGGTTTTTTGTGAAAAAGTAAATGTAGATGGTGTTGGAGGAGTGAATGTACTGAAGAGCTTTGGAGATACAATCAGTGCTGGAGAAGAGAACAGAGTGAGCATGTGGCACTGATACACTCCTATGTAGGAGAAAAATACAGTTCTTTCCCTTTTCTTCTGCTTCTTATTTCCAAGCCTTTTATTTCAGCAAATGTGAAGTTTAAGCATTATCAGTGAACGGGCAATGCAAACAGCATGTTTTCTATACTAGCCCCAAAGCTGTCCACCAAAAGTCAAGCTGTTACAGTGCAGGAATTGTGGGATGAAGATCAGTTTCTCTAGTCCCTCTGCTCTTGCTGGATTCCTGCAGCCACCTGCTACCGGGCAAATATTACCCTCCAACAGCACTATGCGTAGGATAAATAATTCCCACAGATAATTCATCATCATCATCTGTTTACAAGTGCTGTCACTTCTGTGCAGTGACTTCAAGCAATGATGCTCTGATAAATCTTCCTAAAATAAAGGGTGGTAAAAATTACAGCCACCAATAGCTCAGGTTAGGCTGGGGAGTCTTGGGCTCCCCAGAGCTATGATAGTTATAAAACAAAAACAACAAGGAGTGTAGTCTTCATCCATCTTCTGACATTCATTTCTCCTCTCTCCTTTGAAAAAAACGCTTCCTCTAATTTCCACAGCACACAGCACCAGCACCAGCTGGTGGGACCTAAATCTCTTCTCCCTTTTCCCATTGGTGAGGTTGAGAGGCTGATCCTACACGCCTCACAGTCTCATGCTTTATCCTAATTAGAAGGCATTATCTTTTTCTTAGCGGTGTGAACTATCTCAGTCTCTCTTGCCTTCTGCTATAGCTTCAAAAACTATTTTTATTGTGATAAGCATAACTCTGCTTACCGAGATTTAAGTGAATTGGAAACAATATAGATACACATGTATTCTCAGGACCCATGATAAAGGTTCACTTACCTCTTAACCTCAAAATAAAAATGAAATAACTCCTTCCTGGTTCAGCACTGTGCAAAACGTTTACTTATATCATCAGACACAATCTTGAACTCTTATAGCCTGAAGATGCAATGGTTGATAAATAATACTTTCCTTCCTAAAGGGGAGGGGAATGGTTTAGTTTTTATAGCTTAAGGATGACAATGCATTTATTAGTTACGCAACAATTCTTTACATTGCTTTTGCCAGTTAAAAACAACTTGTGACAACACTCTGATGGTCTTTAGCGTTACTATATAAGTTATCTCTATATTAGAGTATTTGGCCCCCTCCACTAAAAGTCCTCACATATTTAGAAGCATAAACGGTTTAATAAATTAAACAGCTGCCAACTTTTTTTCCTCTTTAAAGTGGACCGCTTGAAAATACACAGGCAGTTACTCAGCAAAATAGTTTCTTATTCTACTAAGTGAGAAAACAGATCAAAACAGTTCAGAATAAGACAATTATGCATGTTTGCAATGCAAGGAAAATGACCTTGTGTTGCAAAACACTGAACCCTATTATTATTATAGACAGTCACACATACATAGATGAGAGAGGACAACTAACACTTTCCTAAAAGGGAAAAGTAGGTCTGGAAGGTAAAACCTTGTAGGAGAGAGCATAGACAAGAGGAAGAGGTCATTCAAAGAAATACAAAAGTGAAATATAACAAGTTGCAAAGGCAGAGGAAAACAGCCTAAGAGACCGCCACCCCTGCTTGAGCAACCAGAAGGAGTTAAACTGCAATGAAAGCTCATAGCTAAAGCTAAAAGCCTGTAAGGCCTGCTCACCCCATTCCAGAGCAGAGACCCCACTGCATAGTCCCTGCACTCGGCTGAGCTATGGATTTGAATAGCAGCATAAAACTTACCTCAGCAAAACCATTTCAGATCTCCCTCTCTAGTTCTGACTAAGCCTTCAAACTCCCTGCAAACAAGACCTAATTAGCAATTAGCAGATGTCCCTCCCCCCCCATTTTTTGTTTTTTCTTTCTTCTCTCTCTCTCCCCACCCCCATCTGAGCTCAGCCCAGTCCAGCTACAGGTGCAGCTGTGCTGGTGGTCTCAGCTTGGCTCCTGGAACTTGCTGCAGCCCCTGTCCTTGCTCCGCCGACCTCCCACCTCTGCATCCAGCATGGGCTTTGTGTTCGCCAGAGATCTTTTAGGGTCTCCCAAAGCCCCATTGTCTCCAGCAGCAAAGCCAGAGCATTTCCTGCAGATAGGCCTTGTGGTTGGCAGCTTTAGGGTCAGGCTGGTGGCTCCCTCGATAGCATGTCCTCCTCGTGGCTGCAGCCACGGGCTCAGCTGCTTTCCTGGGAGCCATGCAGCCCTGCAGGGTCCTCGCCTTTTCCTGGCGCATTATTATGAGGAATTTTTCTTTGAGGCGACTTGCCATTATAAGTTTATGAAACCACATTTTGAAAAAAATAAACAGAGTCACTTAAATTACCCATGGAAATTGTTTCTTCCCTCCGGTAGGGTTTTGCAGTTCGTGTAACATAACTGCACTGTCTCTGCTCAGAGCCATGTTGGATAGAAAGCCAGAAGTGTTGTGAGGGTGGTGGCCCAGCTCATTAAAGGGAAAATAGCAACCTTTTCCATTAACTACCTGATGAACATGCACCACCTCTCACCTCTGCTTTTGGGGTATTTGGCACCACCTCAGGTGAATTCCAGAATATTTCAGCTGACCAGCAGATTGAATTCATTCAGCTTATGAGTTAAAAAAAGCTGGTTTATAAGTCTGCCAACCCTGCAGACCCTCTCAGGGCTGTGAAAGACAGGCTGTGTTCCTCCTGGCACTGACTGCCTCATCCATAATCCTGTCCCAGCGAGATGCCTCACAGGCGCAGTTAAGGTGCAGCTGAAGTCTGTGAGAGATGATTTGTGAGGCAGGTGCAGTTTAAGCACTGGCAGCTAGAAAAAACATCTTTTTTATTTTTAAATGAGCAGATCTGAGGTTTGAGTGACTGAGAACCAATAAATACGGATGTGTTTTTTTTACAGAGTAACTTTTCAGAGTGGAGGTGGAGTTGGAGCTCTTAACCTCAGAAGCTGGGACAGAGCCATACCATATATTTTATGTGGCAGTACAGGAAGAAAGGTTATCATGTTTTAGTTAGCTAAAAGAAGTTTAGTCTGAAAAGTTAACTTTTTGCTAAAACCAACCTTCAGCTCCTTCCCGTCCCCTTAGATTGTAAAGAAATTTCACACCATAAAAGTGTGAATTTTGAAAACACAGCTGCTTGCCCTGACTCACTGGTCAGTAAAACTGAGCAAAAACAAATTGGGAGGAATTTAAATGTTATTTTTCTTCCTATTAAAATTTTCACTAGATAGTCTGCCAGAATTCTAAATGACCTCCAGAACCAGGGTCTGCATGCAACCGTCTGTCTCTCTCACACCCTGTCTTACCGGAGACATCATTTTCACTGTCATGTCCTTTGGCTCACGGGGATCTCTAGTGATGCTGCTCTGGGAACTGTGTGTCTCCAACAGCAAATCCACAAATGTCTTTTATCTGAACACAGATGTCTTCCTCCCCAGCTATTTACAGAATCCCAAGAAGTGTTAATCAGGAAGTTTCAAACAGTAAAGTATTTCCAGCTAGAAGCAGCCTTACCCCAGGGGTAACTATTCCTACTTCAGAAGCATCAGCCTGCAAGCTCGTTGTTAGAACAAGAGCAAATATGCCATTAGAACATTAGATCATCTTTGTCATCCTCAAAACTCAGTGGTGCGGGATCTTTTAAAAATAATCTACTGTCAAAATTTACGAAGATCTTGTGAGATAGACATTATTAAAACAGAGGTCTGATTCTTGTGGTGGCTTGTTACAATTTGACTGGTTTGGGCTACCAGATTTATGGGTTTTCTGGTGGTCTTTCAAACTCCATAGGGTTGCACAATATCAGATATCGTATAATAAATTTTATCTATTTCATTCTTATTTCTATATGACTTGCCTGTTAGTATGACAGTTTTACAGATCATTTGATGTAAATTCCTTGTAGTTTTCCCCTTCTTTTTGAACCTGCCACACAGGAGTAATCCAGTTGATGAGAGGAGTCAAAGGCAAGTTGTGTTATGGCTCCTCATGTATAAATTCTTGTATCAACTCAGTTTTGACAACTCCTCTTCTGAAAGCTGAGGAGTATGGGACTCCCAAGTCAAGTGTATTGTTCAGACAGCAATGAGTGAGATATCACTGCTATGGAGCAAAGTTTGTCTGGCATCTGTCCTGACACTGGCAGTTTGAGCAATAATTTCCTCCCCAGATGCTATGCAGTTTGAGAGAGTTTGGCCCAAGAGGTTAAAAAAATAATGGTCTGGCAGTAACCAGGTTTTTAGAAGTATTATTTGGAGACTTACTTAAACTTGTGCAAAGCTTTGTCTACAGTTTTAGGAATTGCAGCAAGTAATGGTATTATGTACATATTATGTATCTTTGAATGATCTACCTGAAAGAGAGAGAGTCCTGCTGGACTTTGAAAACTCTCCTAGGACATAACTTTTCAGCTTTTTTCTTTCTAGCCTGCTTGAATCAGTGGATAACATGAGTTGAACACCCACAAACTTTGGGAAACACTTGAATCTGGGTTTGAATGTCAGGTTTTGGTTTTGTTCTACATATCTGCAAATTTATTTGCCTATAAAGAAATCTTACAGTTAATAAAAAGAAAAGAAATGTTTAATGATCCTCAGAGCAATAAACTTTAGCCAGCTCCATTTCCTTCTTTTCCATCAAATTCGGTTATATTTGAAAACCAATTTCTTTAAAGTCAGTCAGAAAGAGGCAAACTTTTCCCCTGTGAAGACGAACCATTACTCAGCCTGTGCATCCTGATATTTAGCCTAATGCTTGGCTCTAGCTGCTCTGTGTTTCAGAGGCAACAGCGGGGGATGAAGCATTCTTCAGCTCCTCGAGGGGTCTGGACCACTGAAAAGGTCAAACAAACAAAGTTAAAATAACCATGAGACTTGCTGGCCAGCCAGCACTCTGAGTCCAAGATCAGCGGTACTGCTGCTTGGTGACTAATGCAATTAAATCAGCTCTTGGTCCTGTACTGCAGAAACAAATCTTATAGCATCGAGTACTGCTGCCAGATGGATTGCTCAAGCTTGGAAAACTCCCTCGTGCGCAAATACTTAATCACGACAGGCCCTATTCGTGGAAAAACGTGGCACCAACAGAGGGATTTTTAGCCATTTTCCTGTTGGAAACAACAGCAGGGAGCAGACTTCAATGTGCAGGCTGTGGGTGGTGACTGTGGGCTTTGCGGGTACCAGAGAGCTCTTTATTTGTTGGGAATTGCATTAAAACAGAGCCCAGAGGAACATGTACCAGGAAGACTTGCTGGAAAAGGGGCCACCGATCACAGAGGGCTGAGGATGCTCCATCAGGCTTACCCCTCCAAGCTGTGACAGCCCCCAGCCTCTTCCAGAGGTGCTGGAGGTCTGGCCATGTCTGCTGTGGTTGTTTCTCAGTCACTTCAACACTGAAAAGCTAGTAATTGGAATAACAGTGAGAAAGTAGACATCTGGAATTTGTCTGGACTACACAGGATGGATACTTTCTCTGCTTCCCACTTTGTGAGGCATTAGCAGAAAGCTAGTAGGAAGAAATGGGAGGTCAAAGACAGCATCTGAGCCCCATTTATGTCACCCACTCTGCAGGTGTGTAATTCACCTGTCTCCCTGTGGTGAGGTGATTCTTACAATAAAAACACTTCTGCTTCCTTTCCTACTTATCAGGTATTCCTGACTTTATCGCAGATTCATTATTGCATGCAAGGAGGACAGCAGCATCTATTTAGGGCCATATATTAACACTAAGCTCTACAAATTGTATATGAAAATTAAGTGTCAGCTGGGGAGATCATTCTTCAGCTGCTGCCATTGGCACCAGTTGAAGTTTGAAAAGTCCTGTAAACACAGGATTGAGCCACTCAGTTTTTTAAAGGAAAAGGCCTTTCCTATTCCATTTGAATACTCAGAGGGTTATGGGCAATTCAACTGGGGTTTGAGATACTGCAGGTTGTTCCTAGCCAAAAGAAAAGCAATCTCATATTTGACCACTGTGGCTAAATCCATGTTGTTAACACTAGACTGGACTATGGAAAAAATGAGATACAAGGAAGAAAGGACAAGCTGCACCTTCCAGTCTACTGGTAAGTCTCTGAAACGCATTAACCCTGGAACAGTTGTTTTAAGTCAGACTAAGGGTTTATTTATCCTGGTATCTTTCAGAAACATCCAAACTGTGTTTGTGAAATGAGTATGAAACACTCTTCCAGCTCTCTATGGCTTAACTATGTCCTGATCTAAAGCCTGCTTGCACACCATAATCATTTTAGCAGCCATAAACAAAGCTATATTCCACAACATCTCCAATTCATTAATTCTCATGGCCTCTGAAGCAGCTTGCTGTAACTACACAGTCATGAACAATTATTTCCTTTTGCTAACTTAATATCAGTTATTCACTGCATTGTGAAAACCCTGAGCAAAACATTCTCGTTTCACATTTTCCCTGGCCATCATCATTTCACTGGTTTTCATTCCATCCTGCCTCAGGATGTCTGCATTCAGACCTTAGAGCTATATAGTCACTCTTCTTAGGAAAGCTGTGCCTCACTGACCATCACTGTTCTCATCCTCTACTGCATCTAATTCTGACACATTTTCTGAGATAGCAGTGACGTTAATGGCATTCAGTAGATAAGATATAGATAAACATGCAAACTCCACAGCTAGTAAATTAGGAAGGAAATTATTCAATTAAATATTACTGTCTCAGATGACTGCACTGAAAGAACAGTGTCCCCACTGTTCTGTTGGGCCCCACATTTGCCTTACAGCAAGCCCAGAAAAGTCCTCTTGGACTCTTCCAGTTGTGCCAAGGCACTTCTAGATTTGCCCTAGCACAAGCAAGGTCTGCCCAATACATAGGCCACTCTAAAACAGTGTTCCTCTGAAGGCATGAGGAAGGCAGGGGCAGCCTGCACAGGAGGTCTAGTGCTATGGATGGGGAAGAGGGACACATATCAGAGACAATTGAGGCTAAAATAGTGTTAATATTGTGAAGGGAAAGTACTGAGTGCAGAGGTAATGACAATAGATGAAAAGAAAGTGGCTAGGGTCGTTGGAGCCCCTGGAAGAATTAGAGGAGGATAGCTACAGAAAAGTACTGTTTGTGCATAAGGAAGGCTTATTGTGCATGTGTTAGATGGGAAAAGTCTGTCTTCTTGCCCTCAAGACACATCACTGAAGGTGAAAGAAGCACAGAATAAATAAACAACTAAATAAATAAAGCCATGCTTGGATAATTATATCAAGCTATATACTAGGCTTCATTGTGACACCAGGGCCAGCAATAGGTTGTTTTATCATTTTGATGGATCAGGGCGGGTGAAATAAGCGCCTTAGTTTGGGGCAGTCCATGGAAGTATTCTGAAGAATATCAGTATGTTTTGTTGTTGCAAAGAGAAAGTAACAAAATTTACAGAAATGACATGTAAGCTTGGCTGTAGTCTCTGAATAAGACTACTAAAAAGTTTTGCAAAAAGTAGTTCACAGACTTCTCATTCTCTTGCTCCTTCTGCAAGAGGCTTCAGCTTCTGCAAGGCACAGCTAGTTATCCAGGCAAATTGCTTTGCTATCTATACCACAGGGGGAGGTATGAGCTGATTAAGGATGAGGCAATGAGAGCAAAACCACTCATTTTCAGACAAATATAAAGTACCCCTGGCAGCAAGACACAAAATCAAGACAGTGACAATTTTCTGTTAGGCCCAGATTCTAGTCTGAGGACAGGGCATTGCTCTAGCAGACATGGGACTTTTCCCAGTTTTTCACCTTCATGTCAAACCTGGTGGCTATTAGGGCTCTGACTGAGCTGCTGGCTATGGCTCAGCCCTTGACTGCACCCCTGGGCTGGAGGGAGCCACGGTGGTACAGGTGGTGGGATGGTGGGTGTGCTTGGCTGGCTAACACATGGTATTGGTTCTTGTAGGAGCCACAAGTGCTACATGGAATGTTATTGAATGACAGTGAACTGCAGGTTTTGTGTTTTTTTTTATTTTTTTTTTTAATTTTTTATTTTTGTGCCACTCAGAAAATTCTTTGGAAAACAGGAATACAGTATTTTTTATGAAATTTCTGTCTCTTCAACACTGTGTTTCAGAGCTGCTTGGAAACTTCCCCAGCTCCCCACCGTTTGGCTTTTTTTGTCTATTCTCAAGAAATACAGTATCATCAAAATGGAAAAATACCCAAAATGCTGCACAGAAAATGGAACCAATAGGCTGATCACCTAATGTGTAGTCTGGAGGATAACTGTACTAATAGCAAAGTGATTGAGGTGTTTTTTCCTTCGGGTCATACATTTCTCAACACTGAAATTTGCCCCTGTCTTAAGGGTTGCTACAAAGTGGAATATGACTAATGTCAGACAGTGTGGTGTATTTTCTTCAGAGAGACACAACATACCCTATATGAGAGCTGGAGAACAAAACCAGTATGTGTTTTGCTTTCAAGTAAAGGAGCTTATCATATATGTACTTAGTCCTTGAAAGGACCCCCACCCCAAATTAATGGGATAAACAAGCAAACAAACAAACGAATAAATAAATATTAGCATTCAGTCCTGGGAGGCTGGATTCCCCTTGTTAAGCTGCAGACTGATCTGTTTTCTCCTGTAAGAAAAATCATTCAACCATTTAAGAAAAAAAAAATATAATAGCAAAAATGACAACAATCCCTCAAGTGTACTTATTCCTCTTTTGTCACTGAGCACTTGCTGCCTCATTACTTTAGTATCATGGCTATTGGCAAGGCCTGGGTCTCATCACTTCTGTGATTTTTTGCTTACTTGCTAAAATGTAACAGTTGAATGATGAGAAGATTTTATTTATTTTGCACTGAAAATGGTCCAGCTTAAAGCGAATCTTAATGCTGGCTGCAGCCGCTGTGCACCATGTGAATCTGTTCAGCAGACTTGCCATAACGCTGCAGGATCTGGAAGGGATCTTCCCCAAAATGAGTTTCTCCTGCTGCATCAGCTGAGCCTTAGCAGCAATGAGCAAGTAAGTTGTCCTAAGTGAAACACTCATGGCTGTGGTATTCAGCAGAGACGAACAGACTGGAACAAAGGCCTCAACAGATGATCTAATCACAAGGTAAGCAAGGAGAGGTCATGAGGAGAAAAGGGGGAGTGAAAATATGGGATGATCAAAGGACAGACATAAGGAAAGATAGGGATGAGGCAGGGGTGCCGGTGGGCAGGAGGACTCAGAAGAGTTGTGGTGGCTGTAGCATGTTCTTTTTGAAATACAGCCAACCTTTCAATAATCTTCATATGTCTTTCTAAACAAAGTATGTGGGGTTTTTTTCATATTTTCTATGTTACAGGCACAACTCAGACCAGCCTCAACTGACAGAGCCATGAAACCATTCTGTTACTGTACATATCTGCCTCATTTGACAACTTCTGCAAATTTCCTCAGTAATGCAGTCCACAGTCCTACAATTTTGGGCTTCCCCCCTCCTCCCCCCCCTTCTTTTAAATCTGCCACCTGGACAATCTCTTTAATGCAAAGTCAGGTTCTGCAGTCAAAAAGAGAAGCATCCTACAGGAAACACATGCAGCTCATGAAGGCAGTTGTAGCACACTTGGTAGAATGAGCTGAGGCTGTACCACCAGGTGTAATTGTTCTTTTCTCTATCTTCTAAGAGCATTTGACTTTATGGTCTTTGAAAAAAAAAAAAAAGAATAAATGCAAGGCAGCAAGAGATTATTGTATATTAATAGGCTTAAATGCACAAATTCATTTCACAGGCAAAAGGAGATGGACAGAGGGAGAAAGCTTTAGATATTTCATTTTAATTTGCCTTTGGCATAAATTCTGCTAGCAATAGTTTTATCTCTCAGTAGTAATACTATTTAGCTATCCAGCAGCTCTTCTTACAAGTGTAAGACCACAAAGGTCACACAAATACAGTAGCTCAAACTTAAGAAAGCTTTAATCTGCAGCAAAATTTTTACTTGCTGCTTATCTAGTAATTCCAGCTTGAAATGGACCATATATGCTCATTTTGGAGAAACTCTTAAAAAAAATTTAAAGTGCCTTGTTGTAAAAGTAGTATTTACGTGGTCAGCCTTTGAAGACAGTGAAGACTGGAAGGTGTTTACCGTAACAGAAACAATTTTATAGGCCATCACAGACTTGCATTAATTGTACAGAAGCAGGGAAAGTTAAAGCCAAAAATGCACAGGCAACATAGTTCCCTCACTAAGAAGTATGTTTATTGGGTTTTATTTCATTACTCTCCAGTAGATGGCAATCCAGCACTTGGCCAATAAAACAGTCATGTGGAGACAATTCTCTGTATACAGGTCCATAGGGGCTTCAGTTATATATTCTAAGTCCAACTTTGGACTGCAAACTTTATCCAAGTGAATCATTCAAGTAGTGTTTTATTATATTGCTGATCAGCATGAGAACACCAGAACAAATAAGGCTTAAGAAGTGAGTGTGGAGATGGCAGTGTCTTTCAGAGAAGGGCGAGATTTTAAAGTCTTTAACTGTTGCTGGTTGTTTTAGTTATGTCTCTTACATGAATATTTTTTAGAAGCCTTGGGAGGTAAAAATGCAAATTTTGGTATCTTCTTGTTTGGAATTTTACCTGCTCTTCAGGTGTCGTATTTCTTGCGTTTAAGAAAAAATTGCACAGCACTCACTGAATCCTCTCCCTTCCATTTGACCTTCTCTCTAGACGGTATGTGTGTGCCACAGTGCCTGTGCCTCAAATGCTTATTTACATCGCTCCAGGGCCATTTCTGGGATTGTCACTGTAAGCGCAAACCCACAGAATATGTCAGATTTGGCATGGACCCTGACTCAGCTGACAGCCCAGATACTCACCTGTCCCACGTGCCCAGCTCACCAGAGCCTTCCATAGGATTTGGGGTGGGTGCAAGTGGTGGTATTTCCATTCAGAGCAGGGAGCTAGGGGATTTAGGGGCACTAAAAGGCAGATCAGGTGCTTGCAAACAGCTGTGCATTGCATGACACAGAGATGGCTACAGTGTTCCTCATCATCCCATGTTTGTGTCCCAGCTCAGGAAGGGAGACCCATAGACCAGCAAGGCTACCTGAAAAGAGGTAGGACACATCCTTCTGTGGAAAAAGGTGACAAGTCAGTAAGCAACAAAGTGAAGGGATGGCAGTGAGTCAATAGAGATTCAAATGTATTTTGCTAATAAGTCCTAATAGGTGATCTTTATAATTTCATTTACACATTTATTTTCAAGGTTTGTAATTTCTAAAAGTATGGATTGATAGAGGCAGAAATGGCCTTTTGTCAAATATTTGATGCCTGTGTAAAAGAGATGGAAGCAACAGCCCTTCAGAACAGCTTATTTTTACAGTGTTGTACCAGCCATTGTTTACTATTTACATTCCACCTTGGATCAAAGAGAAGCTTGAAGGAAACTGCAGGTTTGCATGGGATGCAGATAATGGCACCAAGTGGCACAGTTTCTGTGTAAGTATGGTTCAGACATACACTAGTTTTTTTGGTAATTGGTTCACTAGCAAGAGGTGCTGAGTTGCTGATTCTGTCTGCTATTGTCATTCGGATTTTTTTGGGTTGGTTTTTAAAAAGCCCTTGAGTTTTAGAGGTAGTTAAGGCAAAGCTGATGACAAACCTTGAAGCTGCTATTTTCTTTACCAGTTAAGCCAGTGAGCAGAAACTATGTGTTTGGTAAAACTAATAATCTATTTTATATTCCCACTGCTATGTGTGAGGAAGGATGAATTGGATGCTGTGATTTGGAGTTAGCAACAGCCTGATCTGAACAACACAGAAACATAAAACAGTGGTCTGCAGTGAGAGCCTGACATCTCACCTTTTTCAGTGGCAATTGCCCTGAGCCACGAGATACCTGTTCCAGGGGATAAGAGCACGTAGTTCCCACAAGTGGAAACAAGGGAGAACTTTCTTCTTTAGATAGTTCATCTTTGAAAAATATATGCATAAATTAACTTAGTGAATGCATGGCACAGCCTTGCCTAATTCACACCAAATACACATCTGAAAATATGAGACCTCAGTGTTTGCAAAAGGTAAGAAACACTGCTGTTATGACAGTCATCAGCTTTCCACTAATTTCTTCATCCAGCCCTTCCTTCTTTCCCTCCTGCCTCTCACGGTAAGCCTCACTACCACCTCAGCTGTTCCATGAGCTGATTAATCCCTTTTCCTTTCCCCCTCCTTAATGCAGCCAGGGCAAACACATGCCAAGATTCCTACAGAGACAGATTTTCACTTTGGCTTCTTGAGAGAGTTGTGCTTTGGTGGCTCAGGAACGCCTTAGGAGGGCACAAAAGGAGAAGTGAGGCACAGGCTATAAATATTATTCCCACAGCGCACACAGCACTAAACAGAGGTAAGGAACACTATTGGGGCTGATATTGGAAATAACAGAAAACAAGTGTCTTCTACTCTGGCACTGTGCAAACCTTGCACAGGCCTCAGGGTGCAACCTGACAGATCTTTGCAGTTTGCTCTAAATAGGATTTATCTAGATTTACTTCACTTACATCAAGAAGAGAGTCTGTGGGATTTCACTGTTAGCTGCTGCAACTTGCTGCTCTCCTGGGCCTTTCATTGCTTGTGCCTCAGGACCCAACACTCCTGGTAAAAGCAACATTTCTCAGAATTGTAGAGCACATCTGGCATGGATGCTCTCTCGATTATCTGATTGAACTGAATTTCTCTTCTCCAAATAGCATCTTGACTTCACAGGAGTTTACACAAGTTCTCAGCAAAGTAGCTACACCTGGAGAAAATGAGCAGAAATTGTTACCAGCTTGAAGGATTTCCAATTGATTGGTTTGTTTTCCTGCCTCTATTTCACAGTTGAATGTGAGATCTTTGTGAGGCCCTGATGAGGTATTCACCAAATCAGTATTGTGTTAGCTGCATTTTTCCCATGCCACTTTACACCTCTAGAGCTGCTTGCACAAGGGATCACAGAGTCACTTTTGTGCACACACCTAAGTGAGCACCAAACAATGATCAGAATTTGACAATGCCTTGGCTTTGGTCTTCTCACATGCTGAACAACTAATATGACAGTAGAATGCAGTAGGATCCAGCTCACAAGGATGTAAGGAATGAGGCTGCATCTTGGTCTACAGTGTATGCAGACAAGCACAGACAAACTTATGTGCTCCTGGGCATCCATGGCTCTGAAGCTTTGCCTGCAAGGTTAAACACTGTGTTGCAGACACCTGTCAGCACCAGGGGAGACAAATCTACACACTGACAGGTATTGCATGGGAGCTTGGGCCAGTGCTTTTGATGTGAATTTGCTCAAATGCTCACAGATTCAGGCAGAAGCCTCTCATATTCCTGAAGCAAGACACAACTAACCAACTTGCTAAAACAAACACAGAAGAAAAAAACCCAAAGTTTTTTAATGCCTTCCAGAGGTTTTCTTATCTTCCCAAAGGCAAATTTCTGTCTCACTCCCATGTATATTAGAAAGCAGCCTGAAACCCTTTTCTGCCTTGTCATCAGGTTGAAGAGAAGAAAACTGAGAAGGCAGCAATTGGTCTCAAGACGTGTTCTAAATCCAGCCCTTAGGGGCTAAAAAAAGTGCCTCTCATAGGAAAGTGGCTTAATGAATTGAGAGAGCCTATAATTTCATTTCATTAGATCATTTTATTAAGCACATAAGCGCTTATTTGTGTAATTGAATTGATCTAAGCCACTCTTCTGCTCTTCAGAAACTGCACTGCTCTGAATTGAAAGCACCTTCTATGACGTTCATGCTTTGATGTTCATAAGCAAGTGCAGCCGGTGCTGCTCTGTAACAGCAGCAGACCTGATCCTGGCGGGAGGTGAGAAGAGAGCCGTCACACTTGCCACTGTCAGCAGTCTTCCTCATGCAGCAGCTCCTGTGGATGGCAGGTAATTTGGTGCTGCTAAAAGAAAACAAAAAGGTGCGTAGTGTTTGCCTATGGTTTCAGTGTGCTCAGAAGCATCACTAATCTTGCTTTCAGATACCCAATGCTACCTATAAAACTGCTCACACCTCAGGATACAGTAGGTGGTCTGCAACACTGACAATTGTTTTGGTTTTTGGCTTTGTAGAATTGCTAAGACCTGAATGCACCTGTAAGTTGAACTACCCTCAGCCGTCACTACCAAGCCAGTCCCAGTGGGTACTCTGGCACACAGGTATCAAAGTGAAAGACAAACTATTGTAACACTGCTAGTAAAGGAACAGCTCACCAGATGGAACTTTAAAAGTGAATGCTAATATTAGGTAACAGGTTACTCATGCTTCAATAAACATAAAAAAATGTAACTTCCATTTTTAGCACCCAGTGAGTATATATTCATTACCATAGGAATCAACAGAGGCAAAGAGCAAAAAAATATTAGTAAATTGATAGTCTAATTCACAAGGGTGTCCCCTCAAGGCAGGATTTGTAGACATAAACATAGGTCTTGTTTTTACAAACTTGCACAGCTGTGTATGCATTTTGTGGCTAAATGAAGAAATGCATCTTGTGGGAATTTCAAAATAGTACATGCCAATACGAGGAATGTAGAACTTGTCATGGATGTGGAGGGCTCTGTGTACCTGGGGTGGGATTTGCCTACGCCTATGAGCCAAGCCTATGCAGGACTCATCTCAGAGGTGGTGAACTCTAATGGTTGGATTCAATAAACAACAAAGCTGTTTGAAGTGCAAAATTGTAATCCCAACTCACCCTTCTCTCCTACTCAAACCTGTCTAGTCTTAGAAGCAGCTAATCCCACCAGGTGTCTTTTTGTTTGACCTTAGGCACCTCTAGTTTTCATGAGCTCCAACTGCAGCAGGCCAAGCAACAAGATTCTCTTGAAATAAGACCTATGGCTTTGTTCTAGTGTTTGGAAGAATACTAATTCCATAAATGTCCTGAAAAGTTTCTAAAGAGGGTTTGGTGTTTTTTTGGTGTTAGAATATTCTAAGTTCATTTATGTGTGCAAAAATTCTGCTTGGAGCCAGGCCCCAAACCAGTGGAAATATAGAAGCTCAGTAATATCAGAGCTTTGAGGCTGGGGGTTTGGACAGTATCAGTACGCTTAAACCTCTAAGAACAGTCACGTGGGTGTAAGATCAGCATAAGCTAATTGTGTTGCAGAATTGAGGTAAACAAATAATGATGTGCATTCATGCAGTGAAGGAGTGCAGTGCCTGCAGAAGGGCAAGGTTAAGAACTAATATGACTTTTGCTTTGTATTACTTCCCGAATGTTAAATGATTAACCTTTAGCAGACTCATGAGGTAGCTTTGGTGGTTTATGTAATATTGCATTCATAGCTTTTAAGTCTCCCTGGGCTTACATGTGAAGCTTCTGCTCAGGCATGAAGTTTCTTTTTCTAAGTAAGAAAGCAGCAAGAATTTTAACATGTTTCTCCTACATGTCTTTTTCTGGTGCAAGCACTTGGGGAAAGAGAGCGTTTAGAATAAGGATAAGTATGTATGTGTCGGGGGGTAGTGGTGTTTGGTTTTGGCAGGGGCTACTGTGGTTAGCACACATTTGGATCAAAGACAGCAGCAAAACGCTGAGAGCAATAGATGGGGGCTTTGTGTTTCGGCTGCTCCCGAAGGAATCCTGGACCACAGCAGTCTTGGAAGGGAAGCAACACTCCTTCCAGCTGCAGAAATGGCAAGCGCCCTGGCTTTTCGTGTTGTGCAGTGTTTGTTTTGTTTTTATTTCTGTTTTGTTACTTGAGAGACTCTTGGAGACGGGCTGCGGGGCAGCCAGCCGCAGGGCTCCCGCGGGGCCGGCCGGGCGCTCCCGCAGCGCCCTCTGCTGCCCGAGCCGCGCAGCGGCCGCGCCCGCAGCCCAACCCCGGAGCCGTCCGCACAGCAGACCCAAAATTAAACGTTCCCATCTGACACGCCACCTCATTCCCACGAACCGCCTGCCACGTCGTACACTTCTGATGGGAGCGCTGCCCGAGAGGAACCGAGTATTCAGCTGTCTGGATGCAACCCAAAAGGGGTTTTGTTCTTCTCTTTATGTCGTTCCCAGAATGAAGCTTCCGGTTAACGACAACTAATGCAGACACAGCCCACCCGTGTTACTCAGGGCTGTTGCCATGTGGACCTGGCAGCACTCGGTTAGGCAGCTAAGCATACCCATTAATTACACAGTAAATTTAACCAGATCAACGAGTGCAAAACAGTAAGCAAGAAGTCACTCAAGTAAGCTGGAAGGGAGTGCCAAGGCTCATGTCTCAAGGCTCCTTTGGCCCAAAACCTGGACACTGACCTCTCCTTACAGACTGCAGACATTACCTGACTGCCCAGTAGTCATTCTCCAGAATGAAGCACCTCACCAGCCCAACGAAGCAGAGCTGTATTTGAAAACCAGGCTTGAAATCCCTTCTTACAGGCATGAGCTTTAACTACAACTCCAGAGCATTGTACTTGTATACTTTTTGTCTGGTTCT
The DNA here is from genome assembly GCA_035583185.1 of Anabacerthia variegaticeps. Classification (NCBI taxonomy): domain Eukaryota; kingdom Metazoa; phylum Chordata; class Aves; order Passeriformes; family Furnariidae; genus Anabacerthia; species Anabacerthia variegaticeps. The sequence goes on from JAWWEW010000112.1 coordinate 47,184,374, forward strand.
GCTGCTTTTTAATTATTCCATTGCAAAGTGGACCAGCTCCCAAAGGGGAGACCTGGGAGGCCTCTTGCACACATCTCCCTGAGCCCAGCAGCTGGACATTCACAGGATGTAACAGACAAAGTTTGGACAGTGATTCACATCATATCATATTTTGATGGCTGTTTCTAGTCCTGGATTATCAGGGCTTTCAGTATTTTTTTCTAAACATTTTTCTTCTGCTGTGGATACCATGTTGAGAGTGCAGACAAGGAGAAGAACTAGAGGCTTGGTAAGCTAGAGGGAGAGAGCCCAAGGAATAAGCAAAATAATTAAATCACTAGACACTGCTACCACAGCAATAAATAGAAGATCTGTTAGCGAAATGAAAAACAACCAAAAAAAGAGAGAGACCAAGGAAATTTATTTACTTTTTATCTATGAACAGTATGACATATAATTATAGACAAGTTTTGATACACAGGAAAACCCTTTTGTCAACCATTTTTTTTGCTAAATGAAACAGCACAATAATCTTTACACATTCATATTTTGTTTTTTCTTCTTTTTTTCTTTACAATACACAGCTTTCTTGGGTTGAAGCAAACTGCAGGACACATTGAGTACTGGTATATTACAGCTACTTACATCATTTAAGAACAGCAAATGGAGAAAAATAAGTTATTTAAATATTGATTTCATATACAGAAAGTGCAACTTTGTTAGTTGTTACATAACTTGCTTGACAGTTTTGATTCCCCACAGGGTGTCAATTAATGATAAAAGTATCTTGGACCGAAAGTATTATTTATTCTAAAAATAATACAGTACAACTGCACAGCTGTGACTTGGTGAATCGACCACTATTGCTGCTCTTAGAGATGATGACCTGTTTGAATAATGCAATGTTTAATGCTTCTGATCACGTTCCCAGTTTGCAACCAAAGCCAGGCTCACATGAGAACACCGGGAACTACAGGTGTCATTTATGACAGCTGAGGGTTTTCTGCAACATCATTGTCACCTGGGTAGCACCTGGGTTATTGATCAAAAGCTTATGGTTATGGTGGCATCTAGTAATATTTTGGGCTTGCTGCTTCTACTGTTAAATAGCTGTTTGAATTACTAAGATACAATGGATAGATACTTAACATTGTTAGCCTGAGCAGAGCAGAGAGGATTCCAGCAGCAGGTTTCTTCTGTGCTTCCCAAGAGTTAATGAGCAAACTTTTGCTTAGAGCACTGAATGGTTACAAGAAGATGCAAGAGGTTATGTCTCTCATACCACACCACTTCACCTGCTAGGGAAATGCCACGGGTCATTGAAACCACACTAGGGAAGCTCAAACACCGAGAAGCTTAGGGCTTTTTTAAGATTAAAACATAAACTAAAATTGTTATTCAAGTAAGACCACAAAGGACAGTCTTCAAAAGAAAACAAAACAATTATTAAAATTCAAAAAATCTCAAACTGCTCACTTTAGTCCTGATGGGTGTGATTTGATTTCCCAGGGTCACATAATCATTTGGAAAGTAAGGATTACAAAGAGTGTTTGGCACACAGGTTCATCTTATTCCCATAATTCTCTTTCTGCTATTAAGAGCAGGAAAAGTAATTAATATGGGAGAGCTTTATTATATCACTCCTCTTCCCTGCAACAAAAGGAAATTTGTTTCTTTTTTTGTTGCCTACAGCCTGCTTGGACTTTTCCCTTGCTCAAGTATAGCTGCTGTCTACTTAATTCTACTCTGTTCTGGTCCCTGCCAGCAATTCCAGGAAGTCTCAATACTCTTCCCATCTCCTGCTTACTGATAGTTGCCATGTAAGCCTCAGAGAGGAACAGACAAATCATCATTATTAAAAAAAATGCCCCACTTCCCCTCCCCCCACCCAAATCATAGAATATCCTGCATCGGAAGGGACCTGTCAGGATCACTGAGTCCAACTCCTGGCCCTGTGCAGCACCACAAGAACCACACTGTGTCCCTGAGAGTGTTGTCCAAACAATTCTTGAACTCTGTCAGGCTTGGTGCTGTGACCACTTCCCTAGGGAGCCTGTCCAGTGCCCAGCCACCCTCTGGGTGAAAAACTTTTTCCTAATATTGAACCTAAACTTCCCCTGATTCAGCTTCATGCCATTTTCTTGAGTTCTGTCATTGGTCACAAGAGTGAAGACATCAGTATCTGCCCGTCCTCTTTCCCCTGTGAGAATTTTAAAGACCGCACTGAGGTGTACCCTCAGTCTCCACTTCTCCAGGCTGAACAGACCAAGTGATTTCAGCTGCTCCTCATAAGGCTTCCCCTCCAGCCCCTTCACCATCCTCGTGCCCCTCCTTTGGACACTCTCTAATAATGTCTTTTTTATACTGTGGCACCCCAAACTGCACACAGTACTCAAGGTGAGGTCACACCAGATTTTCACCAGTTGTACAAAACACCTCTGCTGTATGTTTCCTGATGCTGTCATATTAGAACATCCTCACAACAAAGAGAACATTACAGGGCTTTAATTCAGAGCAATTTCAAATTGCCTCAGTGAAATAGCTGCCTTCATGTGTTGGTGTGCAGTAACAGAGTTGTAGTTTCAACAGTTGTGGTGAAATATGAAATGAGAAAAGTAAACCTACCAATCCTACCAGGAGCCAAATCAGTTACCAACTGTAGTAAAATCTGACTTAAAACATGACCATGAAAGAATCAGATATAGTAAGGAATCCTGGAGTAACCACAGTTTTTTATTCATCAGTCTAAGAGCATTTGATGAGAAGTCATTAGCTCAATACGAGGCTGGTATAACTGAGACACCAAATAGCGAAGCCCCTTGTCTGGGTTTGTACAGTAAATCCACACCAGAACTGATATTGGAAATAGTCACACATCCTGGCCTGTGCTCAGGTTTCTACACTGGGCATCTCCCTTTACCTGCCAGCATAAGCTTGCTCTGTCTGCCACGGAGCATTTGTACTACAAGAAGCTGAAGGACATGCTATATATAGACCCCAAAGAATCAGCTGGTTCTATGCGATTCATGATAACCTGTATTTGGTATATAAAATGCGCACCCAATATAGAAAAATAAAATCTGTCTTTAGCCACATCTGTGATTGGAATATTCCACATGGATTTAGGCAGAAAAATATCATTACATCATGGGAAAATGGTTCACCACATTTGTCAGAACAATGCTCTCTTTCAGTGAGAGGTAACATTATTGCAGTCATGTTATCAACTGTTCTAAAAATCACAGTGTTATTCATGAGACTATATGTAATTTTTGTTTCTCCATGCAATGGAATTACCAGATCTAATGATTTCTATAGGACACAATTTGTTTTTGTGATGCAAGTGACTTTTCATTTGCAGAAACCCACTGCTAGGAATCAATATGGTCAGGATACCAAGTCAAAGCTGCAGCATAATGATTGACAATATAACACAGTACACAGAATATGATTAAAAATGAAAAGCAGTTACATATATACAAGGCAGTATATCTTGGAACAGTTTAGTAACAACAGTAAATGCAGACTGTAGTGAACAAGAAGTTAACCTGACAACCGAAACCTAGCATAACCCTGCATTTGTAAAAGCATCTCTGCAACACAGAAGGTGTTATGATGGGGAATTTTATAGAAGCTACTTCAGCTGGAAATCAACCTAAGTGCACCTTAAGGGTGACAGGTTGAAACAAGGCTTGGAAAATGTGAATACAGGTAAGTGAACACTAGGTAACTGCTTAAAAGCTTACTTTAAGGCAAATAAAAAGCTGATTGCTAGAAAGCAGTTATAAAAATGACCTCAGCTCTGTACAAATAAAAGGAAGCTTTCTGACTCTCCGTGGGTTAGTTGCATTGGAGTGACAGAGATGGACCACACTGAAAACTAATTCCCGCCCATTAACTTTGGCCTAGCTAAAGGCTGTGTGGTGTATTGTGACCTACACCAAGCAACAGCAAAGATGACTGGGGAGGGCTTTATGTTTAGTTCTAGACTAAAATAAACAAAAGGCATTTGCCAAACAGCTTCTACTGGAATTTGTGCCTTGGCTTGTACCTGGTCTTTTGGACTGATTTCAGGTACCTGGAACCCAGATGTATAGAAGACCTCTTACTAGTATCACCATCACAAACTTCAGGAAAATGTGCAAGGGTCCTGTGAAGCTGTCTGATTCTCAGGCCAACCCTGTGCATTTTATGAAACAAGAATACTTTAGATGGGAGTGAGGGGGGAGGGAAGTACCACATCTGTATTACCTGGTGGTTGCTTCTCTTCTCCTTCAGTTGCCAAAGACTTTCATATCCTTTGAAGAAGATATCTGCCTGTCCTTGGGAGCCACTTCCTTGATCCCTTTAGCTATGTGAAGTAATTAGAGCAATACTGGTGCAGGAAGAAGCAGTGGATTCTCAACCAGGCAATGTCACGCTATGGAGCCTGCTAAATTGCCTCTGGATCAAGAGGTTTGAAGAGTCTTGCCGCTGCCAGGAGCTTGCTTATGTGCCTTTCCTCCGTGATGCCAGCTTTTTGAAGGCAAGTTTGTGACAGAGAAGGCACTTTGCTCAGTGTGTTGAATCCTGCTTCTGTGAGCAGGCTGGAATACATAGGCAGACCAATGGAAATCAACCAGTCAGATACAGAGGTGATGAGTCCTGGGGATATAGGTTTACGGCAAATTTCAGTGAGTCCTCCACTTGGAATCTGTGTAGTTAAAAAAAAAAAAGAAAGAAAGGTGAACCCTTAATGTTCAATATATCTGCTTGTTTTACAGCAAGGTTGATTTTGTTTTTCCTCTTCCAAACTGCTGTGATTGCATAGCAGATGTTTCAACTTCTCTCATGTCACATTTGTCAGCATAAGAGCAGTGTGTACTGAAAGGCTAAGACCACTTGGCACAGAAGCAACAATTTTGGCAATGTAGATCCAGTGGGCAGTATCCAGCTGCTTGGGTGACTGTCATGTGCCATTCTCAATTAGTCTGATATCAGTGAAAAATACTGAGCAACAAGACTTTTCAGAGTGGTCCATTTAATTTCCCAGTAAGGCAAGAGAATACCAATTTTGTCTATTGCATCTTCAAACAGACCAAGTTCTCTTATAAAAAGCCACCAGTTTCTGACTGTTTCCCCCCCCTCCTGCTTTTGCTGAGGAGGAATGGACACGAGTACGGTTTAAGAAATGAAAAAGGAGTGTAAAATCTTCCACATTTCAATACAGAAGCATTTAATACATGCCACTCTTGGTTAGCAAGTCTCTGTTACCACCGCTTACAGTCTGCTTAGACTTCTAAGACTATTATTCAGTCATGAGAGGGCTATCCACTCTTCTTTCAACTACTAACTATCCTCCTTTGGGACAGGGGGAGGTACATGCTGCCCCTGCAGTACCTGTACCTATGTTGTGCCTGCTTGATGAATATAGGGAGCACTTATGTACCAGGACTTCACAAGAACCTCCCTTTATTACTAGTCAGTCCTTTTAAAAGTCTGCTCATAAATAAGAAAATTTGGTTTATGGAAATACTCACTGCCATGCGATGCTGCTTCCTCAGCTGCTTTACCCGGATTTGGTCCAGGTTTGTGGCAACATCCTTTTCAGGCTGCTCTAAGTCTTCAGAGTACCTCTGTACCAAAGCCTCAGGAATGCCACAGCGACCATGCTGAATGTTCCCAGCCAGACACAAAGGAGAGAGGACAGATTAAAGAAGGGTATCAATATAGACCACTCAATGCAATATAAAGAAGTGCAGGATGGGAGCAAGAAGGAGCTTTCCTCGAGGTTCCATGAAAACTGAAAAAGCAATCCCTTGGGGAAGGATTGGACCTTAGGACTCTTTCCTTTCCTAAAAGGATGTCTAATTGACGCTATCAATTCAGAGTTTCTTGGAAACACAAAATCTAATAATTACTTCCTCTTTCAGCTCTACTCCCCTACATTAGCAGAGAAAGAGACATTTCTATGTCTGGTGCCACCAAGGTACTAGTGGTCTGAAAAGATGAAGGTTCAGAATAAATCTGGGACTCCTCAGTCCCCCCCAACACAGGAGTTACTACTCTGATAATAAAGAGAAACAGTTAGAGAATGTCTAATGTCTCAGTGATTTTTATCTAGGCCAGTTACTCACAAAAGAAAATACACACAATAAATGAAAGACTATCCCTTGGAATGCTAGCAGAATAAAACCCTTGAAGTGGTTACCACCTACCTTGTCTGAATATGGCTCTTCAGTAAGATCAATGTCTTCAGACTGCAACTTGTTTTCTATCACCATTTCCAGATCCATTCCCCTGCTACAAGAGACTTTCCTTGCTGAAGCAGGACCTAGCTTTATCACATGCTGCTGAACACTAGCAGTCTCTGGGAGCTCTGACAGCCAGGGTGGCAGTGGGCTAGGAGGGGTACTGGGCTCCTGTTCAGAAGATGTCCTATGGACAGGTGCTCCATGACAATCAATGGGAGTGGATGAGCTGGTCTTTTTTACTGGCAAACATGGTGCTTCTAGACTTGAGCGGTTCCCACTTGCAGTCATGGGAGGATGGTATAATCCATTAGAAAGGCGTTCTCGGCATTTTTTGGCAGGGACAGGTGGTGGTTGAGAAGGATTTTTTGGTTGCATTCTTGCCTCATTTGTGCCTTTTTGTTCAGCTTCTAGACCTCCCTTGAGGACTGGAGCGTAATCAGCCCGTGCAAGGTCATGAAAGCCTTTACTTTGTATTTCCAGAGGCATCCTTGTATTTCCAGAGGCATGATGCATCACTAAGGCAGGCTGAGCTTCACAGTTTTTCAGGGGGAATGGAGCAGGCTTTCCACCTGCAGTCTCCTTTACAGGGCAGTCCGCCTCCTTAGCTCTTCCCTTCTGAGAACTAGCAGCTCCTTTACCCTGCTTAGCCTTGAAGTCATCTACCAAACAGCTGCCTCCATGAGAGTGAGATGGCAAGGCAGAGCCAGTTGCCTTTTTTGCTATATCCAGTGAATCCTGAGGAAAAGAACCTATTTGCTTGCTAGTGTCCTGTAGGTTAGTATTGGATTCTCCCTGGAGATCATCCAGAGAGTGAGATCTTGGCCATATATCTACATCCTCGGGGCCATCCAGAGTTTCATAGCTCCGACAGACGGCAACCGGCAAACTTCTGCGGTTCTTCTTCAGACCCGTAATGGCAGGAGGTTGGACAGAGCTCTTCAGAGCACGATGTGCACAACTCAATCGGCTTTCTTTTTCCCCTTGCTGTAGAGTTTCTATTGACTTGGTCAGTGGAAGCGTGGGATAATTTGATAGCTCGTTTCTGCTGAAATCCTTAAAGCTATGGTCACTTGCTGATTTTGAAGGCAGAAGACAGGTTCTTCGAGTTTTACCTAGAAATGAATAAATTTGCCATTAAAAAACCCCAACAAACCAAACCTGCAGAATAAATAACAGATCACTTCTAAATGCTTTTGAAGCAAAATACTTTATTCGTTTTTTGTCAACTCTAAATGAACAAGAACTCAGTGCCATTTTAAGCATATGAATTTGTGAACTTCAGCTTTATTAGTGACGAACTGGTAAATGTGACCATATAAGTAAAATACATCCCAAATACCTAATATCCTTCCTATTCTCCAATTTGCAAATATTTGAGGTTTAGCTCATATAAATCTTGTTTTCACTGCAGAAATATCCCACAGTTAGAACTGACACCCTATACAAATTGTATGAATCAGTTTGACAGGCCCCTCAAAATAACTCACATGTTCATCTTCTACTGAAATTTACTAGGTCACACAGGATTTTTTTTAAAGACCCTGTTTACTAATTTTTAATTATATGTCAATAGTGTTATTGCATCTTTTAAATGAGCAGCAAACTATTGGCAATGACAAAACAGAAAGCAAGAAAGTGCAGGAAGATTAGTTTTGCACCAGCCTCTTTGTAAAGCTACTTTTAGTGACAACAGAGTTTTATAGAAAAAGATCTTATGAGGAGAAATGCTTCAAAAGGGAGTTTCAAGTGTGACTAACCTTAGTGTTAGTCTCATGTCATAGTGTGTTATCAAAGTGGAAGGTCTTAGAGGTTTGGTGTTTTATTAAAAACACTTAAGACAAGATGTCAATATGAACCACATGTTCTTCATAAGCTTTATTTTATATTTTTATGAGATACGCACCACTGATTTTAGACAGTGAAGTCTACCAACTCTGCTTGACAGAAAAATTCTGATCAAAGGGACTGTGCCTCCTAGAGTATTCATTACTTGAAATACAAGGTCATTTCTCAAATACTGTCTACATTTTTTTTAAATTTTCTTTTTAACAAGACAAAAGTAAATTTGTCTCAAAGCCAACGACCTCTCAGAATGACTGAACATACTGAACAGTTAACTGTTTTCAGGGTGACAGAGATATTTTCTCTCATGCACAGTAAGCTTTCTAAAATCAGGATAGGTAGGCAGATAGATAGATAGATAGATAGATAGATAGATAGACAGACAGACAAAGCTTGAAATTTCTTTTTCCAATGTAAAAGAAAAAAACCCAAACAAACAGCCAAAACCTCAAACCAAAAGATTTGGCTAAATGATAAAGTAAGTCTGTAATAATAGGCAATCAACAGCTGCCAATTAAAGGACCTTAACATTTTATAAATCCAAGAGGTTTTACTAACTACATCAGAACTAAAGTAACCTGGTGTACTTTTAAGCAATAGATGCTTTCTTCTCATGGAGCTTGCCTTCAGAGCTTTATCCTGAAAGAAGTTCAGTGCTTGGCTTTTGAATAATATACACTGCTCGCCTTGCATACGAATGAAAGAGCCTGTTTAACCTAAAAAAGAAATAGCTTGCTTTCTGTTGCCTCTTACTCACAAGTTTAAAAAAAAAAAAAAGTATTGAGAAAACTAGCAAAGAAAATGGAGGTTACGTTTAAGAAGAAATAAGGAAAACACAAAAAACATCCAAAAAAGGTACTGTATCTAAAATCATGGTGTTCCTACCAGGACGAATGTGAGCACACACAAACTCCATTCTTGGAAGATGTATGGTACACAGTTCTACTCCAGCTAAATATTATCATTTCCACAAAATGCTAATAGAGACACATCCCACACTGAAGATGGTTTCCTTGCTACTACCTTGAGTTCAGGTAGCTCAGAGAACTAGCAGAAAGACCTTTCTGTCTACACCTTTCCATGGAGCTTGGCCACCGCCTTCTGAAAATAACTTGCAATCACATTAAAAAGACATGTGTAAGAACTGTTACATTCATTTTTTAGTGCCTTCAGGCACTAATGTCAATATGTAATGAGCATGAAAAGGAGTGTTCTCCTTCCATTATTCATATTTGCCAGCACATGTCTGACTTGTGCAGTAATTCGCCCTATTGTCTGGGGCTTGCTGTGAAAGCTCACATTACAAAATCCATGTACCTTCTTTTCAATCTGACATATTGATCAGGGGTTACACTGGTTTAAGGAAAGCCCCCTCAGGAATCTTATCACTGAAAGGAAAGTTGTGAGAAATGCTACTACTGTGCAATATAAGCTCTTACTAAAGCCATAAGGGTATCTAGTAAGAAGCATTTAATTTCTTCAAAAATGGGGTATGTCTGTGTAAAGGCCTCGGAATGGAAAAAAGAAAAAAATGGCGAAACGGAAAAGGAAGAAGCAAAAACCCTAAGAAAAATGAGAAAAGCAAAACTTTGTGAAAGTAAAATCAAATATTTAGTTCATTCTACCCATTATGCATAAAAATACAAACGTGGTGAGGATGGGAAGAAGTTCAGAACATTCTGTCTGTAAGATGTATTACCAAACATGCAATTGTTTTGTACAAAGGACAGTGGTTGAGAATGTAATTTCTTTTATGTAGACTTAAGAACGGTATCAGGAAGGCAGCCATGATTTGTCTTTCACCTATTCCTTTCCTCCTCCTTACTGCCAGGTATAACCTCATTATGCTTCTGAGAAATTAAGAAGGTAGTATTTCCTGAAAACAGACTTTTAAATACATTTTAAAGTTATTTTCATAAAGAGAGAGTTATGTAAATAATGTCCACAAATGTAACATTTCCTACCTAATTAAAAAAACCAAACCAAACCAAAACCAAAAAACCTACAAGAGTTAAAGTGTATAGCTATTAAGGTTTAAAACTCATTTTTCATGTTAGGATTTTTGACAATAACTCAACCTTATGAATCCCCATTGCAGGTAAGCCATCTAATGCCTTTCACAGTGCTGTCAACCACAGCAGTATCTCTGATGTATGCAGAAGGACATGGCTGATTGGGTAAAAACGCAGATTAGAAAGGCAGAACTTGCGCAAAATGAATGAAAAATTTATATTATTTCCAGGTTCAGTTCAAGCTTCAACTCTTCTGCTTAATGTTATGTTGCAGTTTTTGCTAGACAAAGCACTGTTCCCCTCTCATGTTACTTCTTGTTATTAGATTACAGAGATGGAATTTTAAATTCCTTGTCACCATCTGCCTCAGAAGAAAGGAGACTACCTTGGGGAATATTTTTAGAGGTACCATAGCTATGGCAAAAAATTTTCAGTGTTTCTTTTAGAACTTTTTTTCCATATGGAAGACAGTCCTCAGAAATTAAGTATGCAAAACCAGACACAGAACACATTCAGTAGCTTGTCCATATCCCAGACTCTATTTACTTCATTTTGGTATTACTTTCTGTGGCTGAATTTTGGGTGCATTTCAAACAGCTCTGTTGACTCAACAAAGATGATGGCACCTTAGACAATACTGGCCTCATTGCTTTTTCTATTGATTACAATCTACTAGAAGTGCACATTCCACTAGGCAATGTGGCCACCTGTTCTGTTGCTTACTTTCCTGACTAATTAGGATCGAATACTTAAAGTGCTTAGGATGCCTGCCTGGTACTATAGAAATCTCACCTCCACTTTCTGAACAAATCAGAGAATACCCTTATCCTGCCCGACAAAGCCATGGTTTGTCTGTTCATTCAGCTCTGTGCATTGCATGTGCAATTCTCACCTCTTCATGTCCCCTTAAAGAAGTTCTACAGCACAGCAAGTAAAGGTTCAAAGAAGCCAGGCTTGACCAGAGACATGAATGACCTACAGGGAATAATTAAGAGGCCTTCTCAGACTAGAAGAGAGATAACTTGGGAAGGGGTACAACAGAGGTCGTACAATGACACTGTTAGGTATGGAGGTTCTAGGGAAGACCAGGGATGTTCATAAAACGTTTCAGAAAAATGGATAAATGCCAGGAAAGAGTACCCAAATTTTGAAGTCCTTAAATGATTAATTCCCCAAGAGTGTCCTGGGAAGCATCAAATATGCTTCCCCTGTTGCTATTCTGTCTTGTAGCTATCTGCTTTTGGCCAGTCCTGTGAAAACCAGCTTTCCAGTATGGTTTCCAAATGCATCTGAGACTGCTCACACATGCACACAAAACAAGTCCAATAAGTGCACCACTGTCTAAAGGACAGCTTGCTCTCTCTACGCTGTTTCTATATGGACTAATCGTCCAACCATGGGTGGTTGCTTTCTGCTCTGAGATTCTTCCAGTCTAACACTGGCTGGGTCACAAACGGCATGTTCCTTGCTCTCTGTGAATTGAAATAAAACCACAATGCTGCTTAAGTACACTGGATACCTAAGAGAATACACAAATACCTCTGCAGTGGGACCTAGAGAAGTACTTACAAAAGATATATCTGGACCCCTGCTATAGTATGTAGCAAACCATTTTCTAGCCAAAATGTAAGAGCAGCTCTGAAATCTTGAACTGATGCCAACAGATCAAATATCAGCCTCAAACAAGACACTATGCTAGTCATCAAAATATTATGTATAACCATTCCCCAGAAAATCTGTAGACCGGTTTCTTCTCAGAATGCATTTCCCCTTTATGAAGTCCGGATCTGCACATTATGGTGTTTATACCAGACAAATGACTATCCTTATCTCCAAAGATGAGAACACAGCGTATTTCGAAAACAATATGCATATAAACAACTATGGTCCATGAACTTTGCAAACAAGGTGGAGCATATTTCAGATGAACTAGCCTTGACAAAATCTCTGAATGAATCCAATAACAAATGTTCTTTTCATAATGGTTTTCAAAACAAGCACTAAATGCAATTGTGAGCAAAAATGATGCAGAAATGCAGCAAGCCACACATAAAAAGCAATACAAAAATCATCAGCATTTCACATTCTAGAAAACTCAGACAGAAATATTAGTTTAAATGTAAGTATCTAAGCAGACAGGCAATGCCAATTGCTTTCTAAAGGTTTTAATATATTTTTAAAATAAGGAAAATGTACAGGCAGCACTTTAATTTAGGTGTTACAACTATCATTATGATGGCACTTAGAGATAAAAAGGAAAGAAAATTGTCATGTATGCCATATATTTAGCTATGATTCTATTCCAGCAAGCCTACTGCATGTGGATGCATATTAAAGAAAAAGAACTCCCTGCTTTCAGGAATTTAGTATATTGTCAATTTCAGGCATTCAGCTTCAAAACAAATTGCAATTTTCTTCAATAAATGGTTATTTTTGAGTGGCAGACTGACAGAAAATGCACATACTATGAGAAGGATCTTTAGCTCATATTTTAAATTGGAAAAATGGCCACTATAAGGGGTATACAGTATCTATTTATTTTGTTCTTGGTTTCCTATTTATGCTGGATGGTAGCAATGAAACCAGCCAGTCTGAGGCAAAGCCATGTTTCAAATGCTTGGAGTGAAAATGCCAAACTCGAACCAACATCTTCTTTTTTAATATTTCATTCCTAATGACGAATTTAGAGCATTCCTCAGGTAAAGCATCCTCAGTCAGCACACCTATTTCTTCAGAACAGAGACAAAAAATCTCTACTATCATCTGCCTTGGTAATTTTTCAGTGCATCACCTTTTACTGACAGAGGATAAGGCAAAGGGAACTGATATTATTAGTGGGTTGTTTTCTTAGTTTATTTCCTTGCCAACTTCCCAATGAATTTAACTTTCTAGTGTTGATAGACTAAAAAGTCCTAAATTTCTGCAGGTTGGTTCTGATCAGAGCAGAAATACAACATGCAACCTAAGCAAACACAAAATATGGCCTAAAACAGAGAACATTTTTAATTAACAAAAGAAATCCTCCTCATCTCAGTAGAGTTCAGAGACTTCTTCATTGGTGGTCCCTTAGACATGGGCTACCTGTGTGCAAGCAGTGAAGCCTCATGAGGCATGATGGCATGAGAATATGACTGGGAGTGGAGAAGGCAGGGTATGGTAGTGAGAGTGCCCATTGCCTTAGGATCCCAAAGGAAAGGCTATTTGTGAAATGTGATCTGTTTTCTACCAATGCAAATAAATATATTAGAAACAGTAGCAATGAAAACCAGTGGCTCAAGCCAAGAGGGAAAGAGGTAGAGCAAAAGAGAAAGTCAAGTATGAAGTAGCTTGTGTTAGCTAGGAACAGGAGAAGAAGTATACAAAATTATCTACTGAAAAAAAAAAGAGACTGCAGGAATTTTAAGGCTCATTGCTGCCACCATTACCATTCTCCAGGTTTTCACTGCTTTCGTAGCAGCCAGAATCCCGAGGAGAGCATCCGGTTAGGCCTTGGCCTTCAATGAGAAGTTTCTCCTGAGATCCTGACTGGTCGCTGTTACCTAGAGGATGTGAGAATACAGTGAAAAATAGGCAAACAGAAAATGTGACTGAACTTCTCAACCTTCCATTTCAAACACCATTATCTTGTGCGTCCAGAGAAGGGAAACAGAGCTGGTGAAAAGTCTGGAGCACAAGTCTTATGACGAGTGGCTGAGGGAGCTGGGGTTGTTTAGCCTGGAGAAAATGAAGCTCAGGGGTGACCTTCGTGCCCTCTACAATCACCTGAAAGAAGGTTGTAGCCAGGTGGAGGCTGGCCTCTTCTCCCAAGTAAAAAGTGATGGGACAAAAGGAAACTGCCTCAAGTTGTGCTAGAGGAGGTTTAGCTTGTGACTTAAGAAAAATTCCTTCACTGAAAAGGTGGTCAGGCACTGGAAAAGGTTGCCCAGGGCAGTGGTTGAGTCACCGTTGTTGGAGGTATTGAAAAGATGTGTAGGTGTGGCACTTAGGGATATGGTTTAGTGATGGACTTGGCTGCACTCAAAGACCCTTAAGGTCTTTACCAACCTAAGTGATTCTATGATCTTTTCTGTTGTATTAACTATATTGCTGTTTTACACAAGAGTGAACATTAGGAAAAGCCATCACAAATGCTGGAAATATTCATCCTGTTTGGTAAATGATTAAGCAACAGACTCGGCAAGAGTGTGAGGGAGCAGCATGGTACATAATGAAAGCAGAATGGAATTCATGTGTGCAACTTAGAATCACAGAAATTTACTTAACATGACGGTGTAAAAGTTCTTTCTAAGACAGAAAACCCTCCCCAACAACCAAAACAGAAGAAAAGAGCACTGAAAAGAACCAAATCAAGTAAAAAAAGAATAAAATCCTAACTCTAAATTACCTTTGAGAAAGGATCAGAAGTGGGTCTGACACATTAGATACTGTCCCGTAACAAAGGGTGAAGGGACACAGAAGAGACTAATGGTAGCAATTCCTTCCTTCCTTGGTCTATGCAAAAAGCCAGCACTCAAGTGTGGCCCACCCAGGCTGCACAGACTGGATTCCAGGAATTTACTCAGAATGCTTTGTCAGAAGTCATATTTTGGAAAGAAGCTAAATCTGGAGCTGAAGATACAGAAAACCAACCTCATGATGCAAGGATACAGTTTATGCTGTTGGCTTTTTTCCCTGCAATAAAATGTTGGAAATGGCTATTCCACTGATCTCAGCACATGAGAGGTAATTATGGGGTGGAACTATGTACTGTTGCCTCTCCCAGGTTCCAGGTGTCTGGTCCCCACTTCTCTTTCTCCTCCTGACTTGGAGCTGGAATTTGTACTTTCCAACCACTGCATCTTCAAGTTTTCAAACCAAAATTGAAGGGCCCTGGAAAAAATTATTTCTTCAGGGAAGTGAGTATTCTAAATAGGTCTGCAAATAATGATGAGAAGCTCATATTGGATGACAAAAAGCTACTCTAATGTAAGTGAAGAGAATCTAATTCTGCAACTGTGGCTTAACTGGGGTGTAGAGAAGGGCAAAGGAAGAGCAGATACCTCTTTGGGAAATGAATAAGAAAGCCCCATGTCAGTGAGAACTCAGGCTACACAGTACTGTGTAAAGATACTAACCACACATAACACTATAATTGATTTTAAGCATTGCCCACTTACAAAGTGGCAGTTTAAATTGCTGCTATGGCAGTTTAAGCTAAAACATAGGAATTTGCACAGAAGCAGCTGAGAAAGCCTTCACACAATCCATTCCACTGATTCTCCTTGGTGGATACTAATGTTCCGCTGACAGTTGGGATGGAGGGGAAATTCAGTACTGTCTTAGGTTGCTGCAGCTACGCCCTGCTTACTTCTGTGCAGCTAAGACACCACAGAATTTGACTGCCATGGCTTACTCCATTTTTCCTTATCTTTGCAACCACTTGCCTGAGATCATGTGTACAGTGGACAAAATTACATTGCTGCACACTGGACAGGTGAGTCAGTGCATTTTTTTGCACTGACTTTGCACTTCACTGATATATCTGCTTCCTTCAAAAATCACTATATTGTCATATATACCACCTGAAGCTCCCTGTACAATCCTGCAATTAACAATCTGAGAACCATATGCATGTGCAGGTAAAATTAATTCACATTAGACTTCTCCACAGTCCTCTGGGCTTTGATCTTTTTCCTACCCTTGATAAGCTTAATCTCTTCCCCCTAGTCTGAAAATTTCTTCTTTCCTATTCTCCATGTCTCAGACTCTTATTTTGAGTAGGTTATCCCATGATTTTTTCTTGAACATCAATATTCTAAAGCATAATGTGTTGTACACTTGATATTAATTAAGTTGGTGGCAGGGCTTACACGAACAGAAGAATTTCAGCAGAACAAAAGCAAGTCTTAAGTCACTCCTCAAAAATCTATCATATTACACAGGATTACTCTGGAAAAAACTATATTATGGGGAAAAAAAGAAGGAGGGGGATCAAAATTCTGGAACCAGTTTTCTGCTTTAAGGGGTTCACAAGGTTCTTAGCAGAGCTCTGGTAAAACAGAAAACCTCAAACATCCCACGTACTATCATATTCCTGTAGAAGTTCCACTGCTGTGAGGAGAACAGCTCTGTGCTCAGGATCTCGAATGTTCAGTTCATCCAAATCTTCTTCTTCTAAAAGCTTAAAGGTATCCAGATCTTCATAACCATTGAATAGAAAAGTGGGCATGTGCTCCTGCACACAGGGAAAAAAATGGGGGAAAAAAAAGACGAGCTGTAAGACAACATATTTATTCAACTTATTTTGTCAGTAAAGATAATAGACGAGATTTTTGCAACCAGCAAAAAAACCCAGTAGTTAAGCAAATTCAGACCAGTGCACAACACCAAAATTATAGTATTTCAGCTCGTATAAACACTGCTCAGAGTTCAGGGAAGAAGTTGTGCCAGAACTAGAACGCTGCAGATATTTTTGTATTTGGAACGCACTGTATTAGATGGCCTGGGTATCATGCTACCTGAACACACAGTATGTATGACATGGCTCTCTATGAGGGGAGAAGTATGAAGGGTGAATAACAACCACAACAATTTATCCTTAGAACTTCTGAATAGAAATGTGGAAAAAACTATCCTCTTTAAAGAGAGGGTGACCATTGCTATTTTACAGATTTTGCTTACCTCTGGAGTGTGTTAGCTGGTGGCTATGCTATGCAACAATTTAGTCTCTGAGTGCACATGACTTGCAGCTTGAGGCACTTCATCAAGCCTGGCAGGCAGTTCTGCCTGGCCTCAGCTATTTTCGCTCTGTAGCTAAGACCTGATTCTGCTAAGTGGTGTCACAATCCTTAGGATTATGAGTCTGGTGCGCAGCTTTCAAAACTAACAACTCAAAAGGTGTGGTTCCCTTCCCATAAGCAAAACTAAAGGGTAAACAGAGGCAGAGAGAATTTGGACCTTTAAGTTGATGCGATCCAAGAGATCCTCCACTGACTTGGGCTGGGGTGGTCTGCTTTTTCGACGTCTCCTGGTGGGCCGCTTTGGCTTCTCTTCCTCTTCATTTAACACATCCACATAGATAAATTTGAAAGTGCCAACTTTGTTGTTCAACAGGCCCATCCAAGTGCCCATGGGTGGTTTGCTGATTATATCAATGATGTCACCTTTCTGCAGACCAAAGAAGCAAGAAAGCCTTTTAAGCTTGCTTTCTGATTGATACTTAAGCAAAAACACACACTTGGATTTCCTCTCTTTATTTCCACAACACTCTTTAGTTTTCAAAAGGTTAACCACAGCTCTTGCAAAAATGTCTGATTATACTTGTTTTACAAATGGGAAAAAAGTGTAATTAAGTGACATGACTTAGACCACAGAACAAGTCAACAAAAGAACCTGGAATGGATCTTTACTGTCCAGATTCACAAACCTGCTGATAGCTCTGTAGAGCCACCACTGTTTTGTACTAATGTGTCTAAGCTACGCAACTGTCTGAAATTGGTGTAAATAAGAACGTGCTCAGCGTATTTGGGCACAATCTCACATCAGATCTCCTGAGCAAAGGAGGTCTGTGCAGAAGGAACGGTGAAACAATGCTGCTTTTGCTAATGTGCTCCTGACCATAACAAAGAAATGGACACACAACTGTTTTTGTATGCCTAGAGATGACCTTACATACATCTGCTTTAATAGGAGATAGCTGCCCTTGGAATTTTAATTAATGGATGTAAGGAGTCAGATAGTTTGAATTTAATACAGCACAACTAAAAATAATTAAAGCCAATATCCAGAAAAAAATTAAAGGGGGACAACCATTTAGTTGGCAAAGTATTTAAAAATTAACTTAAAACAAGTTATAGCAACTGAAATGCCTTTAAGAGACACTTTGTGCAGGTGCATGCACATCTCTTCCAAGGGTTTTGAAAATCTTTCCACTGAGGATTATTTCATCGTGGCAGACAAAGTATTTTTCCAGTCTTTCATTCAAAATCCTTGCAAAATGGAAATAAATTCATGGCACAACTTCATTTTTCTCAAAACTAAAGACACAAGTGTCTTTCCCTGCATGTGGAGAAACACTAGTACTTAATTACTTATGCTCTATAGCATTTAGCTAATTCTGTAATATATATTCGCTATATAATAAGCAAATCTTAAATGCATAAGATGTTAAAGGGCTTCAAAAACACACATAAATTCATTAAAAGACTGAGAATTCTATAGTTCTTGCAAAGAGTTCTTAATTCAGAATTTTACCAAAACAAATGTTTGACCCCTTAAAAACAGATAGAACTGGTACCTTGAGCTTCAGAGAGTCTGTATCATAAGGACTTGGAGTAAAATCAGTGTGAACCCTGGCTCTTCCACAAAAAGGTCCTCTGTAAGGAGGCTCTTCATCATCACCATCTTCTGATTTCACACTTTCCCTGTTGCTGGTTGAGGAATCTGTTGTGCTCACTGTCTGACCACCTGTGTGAGAGACATAATTTCAGTTCACAAAAAAGAGTCTCTTGGTGAAGAAGCTTCAGAAACAGAAGCAAGACAAAAAATGCGTCTTCTTTCCAGAAAATACGGTAATCAAAGTTAAAAATCCTCACATGCTGCTAATTTTTATACACACGTGATGGGAGTGTTAATCTACTCTGCACTCCTGTTTTCCTGAATTCACCTTCTCAGTATTTAACTGAGAAGCTGTTTAACTAGCATCTCTTCTACGCTATTTCACAGGAGATGTCATCTTTCTGGGAAGTTTTGCTTACAGAAAAAATATAGTGGTGTCAGTAAAACCAGCTGTGAAAGTTGCATGAGCATTACAGAACCTCTCTCATGTACCGAAATTTGGTGAATAGTGTAGCAAGTTCACACCATCTGTGTTCTATTTAAGCTCTGTTTCATGTAGAGACAATCTTAACCAGAGAGGTTTTAAATACTATTTACTCCTCCTTTAACTATTTAATGAGAGAACCTCAAGGTTTCTCTAGAGGAAGGGTGGGAAGTCCATCAGGAGTGCCCAGGAGATTTCTCACTTGGAGTGAGAATTACGATCCTTGGCCAGTAGTAAACAGGCTCATTATTACATTACATTTATATATAATATTTATGTTATAATAGCAGGACCCAGCAAACTCAGCCAGAAAGTACGATTTCACTTTTTCAGGGCTCTGTAAAAACACAAAGCAAAAAAAAAAATAGTCTCTGCACCAAAGAGCTTACAGTTCTTTGTAAAACCCTCATGACTAACCCATCAGCCTTCCTACTTTTTAACCACTGTTTCTGCTTTGACTTTCTCTGATTCTGCTTACTGTGGAGATCTCTGCTCCCTGAAGCCACAGAAATGGAGAACACAATTACAACTGAACTTACTCATTGAGCTCTGACCGCTTAAGGAACTCCTCAGGCTCTCTACTGAGCCACCAGCTTTCAGCTTGGGTTTGTCCAGAGAGTCACTGTCTGGTGGTGGCGACTGTGGAGAACCTGGCATGACCCCAGGGCTGGACTCCTGGAAGGGATTGAACCATTTCAGTCTCGTAAATGAACACAGGCACTGACAGGAGCTTCTTCTTCACCTCCAAGGAAAAATATTCTATTTTCCTGCTTTTCACCAAACAGGTTGAAACATTCTATCTACTTATTTAGCAGTACTCAGCTGTGATAGAAAGTCCACTTTTTTTAGAGAGGACAGTGGTGACGGGAGCAAACAGTCCAGTCTAAAAAAGTTAGCACTGTAAGTAGAAAGAAACACTACACAAAACTCCCAATTCAAAGGTTTTCATGACATACAATATTTCTTTGCCAGCAGTACTTGTAAAACAGCTAGTGCCAAATTCAGCTTTCTGAATCAGGATTTTGTACAAAGATGAACACAAACAAATCACACAAAGCAAGTTAGATGTGCAGCAATGTTGTTTGGTTGGTTGGTTTTTTTTTTGGCAGTGAGTTGTTGATATCACTGCTCATTTACCTACAAGAAAAAAAATAAAAGAATTTGCCAGAAAATGCAGCCTGTGCATAGTATAAATATTCATAAACACAAATGCATAAATATAAAATGATTTTGCTATATGTGCAATAGGTGAGGCAATTTCTCTTTTCATTCAGTCAAGCATTACAGAAGATCAAAAAGGGTCTTTCCTAAATTGAAATTCTGTCAGCCTCTGTGAAGCACAGTTAAAACAAAGCAGCAGATACTTGTGGCCAGCATAGTTTTGCTTGTTTTTTTGAATGCAGAAAGACATACTAGCACATAGTTTGAGTCATGATGCCCGAAAGTTACAAATACTCTAAAACTACTATGCCATGAAGTTTGAAGACAAAAGAATTGTAGCTTGCATACAAGAGTTTTTGTGGAGATGTGTGGTCATAAAACTTTCAGATGAATGCTATTATTTGCATGCTACAGAATCATTAGGAAAAAAACTCACCCCAGCGTTATGACTTCAGAGGTCAAGTCAATCTTAGAGAGAGACAGAGCAGAAGTATTGCTAAATCACTGTAAACCGATTTCTCAAAGGAGCCCCTTTTTTTTTGGCAGACTTTGCAGAGGGGCACTGTAAGTCCAGTCAGACACCAAGGCATCGTCTTATCAACATCAAATCGTGTATTAAAGTATTTTAAGTTTAAATTAAATAACCACAACCGTAGCACTGCCCCTGGTTATGAATAAGAATGGCTAATAGTTCTGCAGGAAAGGGATTCTAATGTTGCAAAGCATGGCATAAACCCGATCACGTTTCTGCCTCTCTCTGCTGCCTCCCGATTCTTCAGTTTGGGGTTGTTACTCTGAACGTTACAAACCACTCTTTTTACAGGCACAAAGGCTTTGCATTAATATCAAAAGGCAGATCTGGTTGGGCTTGACTCCAACCTCCTTTCCATTCTCAACTCTCTTATGCCTGCAAGCATCCCCCCCGACCCAGAGGCCGGTATGAGCCCAGCTGGGGGCGATGTTAACAAGGAAAAGCTCTGCTCTCCCTGAATGTATTCCTTACACATTGCAAGCAGCAAGACTGGTTTTAAACAAATGCCAAAGATTTTTGACACTCCACTAAAGCAAGGAACACGAAGTGTACCAAAAGGGAAAAAGACTGCAATTGTTTCTAGGCCACTGAAATTCAAAGCCTAATTTAGAACTAATGTACTTCAGGTTTGCCTCTAAGAATAAGCTATAAAAATCCATAATGAAAGAATAAGAGGAAAATCTTCTGTGGGATGCCCCTTTCTGACAAGATGGTTTCTCTCTTTTAATGGGCTGCTACAGAGGGCAAGCTATGATGGAGAAAAGATCTGTAATAGCAAAGAAGAGCCGTGTATGTGAAGTTATGCTGGGAATTTAAACTAAAGTCTGAATTCCAGATTAAATGTACTACTGTGACTCTGTGTCACAGACTGGTTCCCTTAATAAATTATGACAGAAAAGAAATGGAAATAGAGAGTGAGATGTGTGATGCCATCAATGACAGACTTCTGCTGATTTGCTACTTAAATGAAAATCTGAAAATGCATTTTCCATGGTATTGGTATCTATAGGAAGTCATTTCACAGTAGGGATTTTATAAGAACATAGGCATAAGCCACATCATATAGTCTTGTTAGAAACCCTTGAGGCATGGGAATCAATACTGATTATCACTTCTACATTATTAAGGGGGTTCCACTGCAGATCTTACATACCTGTTCAGACAGATTGCTGCTGTATTTTTTAGACATCCTTTTCTTCATGGTTTCTTTTACAGACTTCACCTTTTTGCCCAGAGATATACGGGAAGCAGAGGGTGATTTGATCACTTCTTTATAAACAAAGTCTCCTTCTTTGCCCTGCAAAATAAAACACTGCTTAAGCCTACAAAATAGAAGAGCCATTTTTTTTCCTCAGGCAGCAGTTATTGCAAAGGTATCCTCACAAACACAGGACAGCCAGCATAGCGTCCTGGTGACTGCTCCAAATTTACTGTTGAGACCTTGTCCAAACCACTGTAGCAGTCCAATGTAACTTACTTTTAAGGCCTGATTTGTAAGCTTTTTGTGAAAGCAGTGTGTAGATATGTGTCTGTTAGAATGCCTTTATCTCTTTTGAGTTTCAGGTAAGTATTTGACCTGACAGAAAACCTCTCTTTTTCAGGCTAAGCCTGTCCTAGCAGGACACACAGTAGTTGTGGCTCATATTGGTCAATATTACAAACAGATTAACAAGAGTAAGGGTACTTCTGGGATCCTAGCCAATATAAATCCGTGTGTATATATATATATATATATATATATGGATACTTACATTTGGCTACCCAAATTTGCTTTTTATTTTCAGACAGGCATTCCATTAACCTCTGCAGTTTCACTGCAGGATGTTTATAAAAAAACTAAACCAAAATACCATCACAAAAAAAGCTACTAAATCCATCCACCATGGTAGGTTACACTTGCATAGCTATTCTTAAGGCACCCAACAGGGTACTGAAGTACTAAATTAGCTGGTCCATATATAGTGGATGACAAAAATCAGCTGCTTTGAATGCATTTAACCTTTTCTAAACCAGCTTAAGATACTGAGCATTTACTTATGGCACAGGCACACATTTAAGCATGGATTAATTGACATTTTGCCAAACTTACTTGTACAATTCAGCCTATATTCAGATTGTCCAGGCACTACATTAAACATGGTCTTTTGTTCTAGTCTGTTTCAGGAACCACAGTAAGGCAGCTCTCTCAGAGCTATCACCACCTTCAATGGCAAGGACGCTCCAAAAATCACAGCACAAAAAAGAACCAAAATCCATCTGGCCAAATTTGGTTTCTGACTTGGTTCAATTTTGGTATATGAAGACAGAAAACACTAAAATAAATGGTCACTATATTCTACATAACAGATTTCTCTCTATTTTTTTTTCTAAATTGATATATGTTTTCTACTTTACTGATGTTCTCATAAAGTTTTTCTGAAATTCAACTGATACCTCATTTCTGACAATACAGTATTTCTCCCTTTGCAAATTGTTTGTAATTACAACTTCTTTGGTAATTTTGGTCTTTTACCAGAAAGTAAGGACAGCTCTTTGCCTTATTTTTGAGGAAAAACACCTTCCACTTAATGGCCTTAAATGTTTTCAAGAAAAAGCCCTTTGATCTGCATATATTATTCTGGTACACTGCATCTCTCCCACTACTGATGCTCATAGGGAAAAAAGTAACATCTAGACTTCATACTTTCTTACATTAAAACCAATCTGAACAAAATAAATATCTATGTTTAAAGATAAACACTAAGATCAGAAGTTAGCATTTTTACTGAGGTGAAAATTGATGAATAAAACAAGCACCCACAGATTTAGCCAACTTGGGGTAATATATGATGTTAAAAAAATATAATAAAACCAAAACCAAGCCCAAAAAACCCAGCTGTCATAAAAAATAACATAATACTGGCATACAAAATGTTTCACAATTTAGACTTGATTTAAGTGAACATAGAAGCTATTAGATACAACATTGAAAGAGAAAAGAAAAACATATATGGGCAAAAGGAAAAAATATGTTGGCAATTTCATTTGATATAAAGTTCTGGCTCATTTCTGTTCCGTTATTTTTGGCTGCAGGCCGACCAACAGTAACACTGGGATCAACATGAGTAACATAAAATGGAATTAATTCTCAAGGGAGATGAGTGGTTTTTTTATACACAAGAATGCTCTGAGATCAGTGGCACAGCACCCAGCACAATGGGATCCTGGTCTGCTCCAGAGCTCTTAGATACAGTAAGAAAACAAATAATAAATCTCTTACATAATGACTTCCATACAAATAACTTGCAGATCTTCAGCAAATGAAAGTTTGCTTCATCATCCCAAACAGTAAATATTTTTACTAAGAAAGTATAGCAATCATATGTTTTGCCTTGGGTGATGCTCTGAGGAAGTCAGACATAAGAATAGCCCACAGATGTGCTCCCAGATCTGCACTTTGATCACTTGTTCCTGCCTTTTTACACATATGGTATATAAATACTTATAACACACATGGATATGGGTGGGTATGTTATTTTCAAAGCTAAGGAAGTTTGAGGTAACAAAGATACTCTGTTTTCTTGTATCCCCAAACTGTTATTACAGACCTAAATTACACTTCAGTCTATTATAACTCCACTGCACATTTCATTTTATGCTATTTCAAGCCTGCACCTTCTTCAACTCACCATTTGGTCAGAATTGTTTCCAATATGCAGGGAACGATTTGTCAAGTCAAATCCTCCAAAGCTACAGGTTCTCTGCAAAAAAACAAGAATAGATACAGTTTTATCACAATGATTAGCTCACTCAGAACATCTGTGATTTGGAGAACACCAGTTAAAACACAAATGTCTGCAAAAATGGAAACAAACAAACAAAGGGATGAGAGATTATAAATCAAGAAATCCATTGCAAAGCAATATGACTAATTTGTCTTTTCCAGAGACAACTCCTTGGCCTAAGGTCTGCTGCTGTTGAGTCATCTATTGCCTACTCTTCTTTTTAAAAAGCAAAAAAGACTTTTTTGGTCTGAGGAAACTGTTGATTTTACGAATCAAGTTTTCCAAGGTACTGGCAACTCCACCTCACCACTCCCATATGCCTTCGTAAGTAAGTCCACAGTAGCACTGAAACAAAGAACCACCAATCTTTTAAAGCATTTAATAACCTACCTTTTGGGAATAGCTGCATAGGTTGCATTTCCACTAAAATACAGGGAATCACTGGAAGCCTAATGGGGCAAGTACTTGGTAAGATGAGAGAAAAACCAGGCCAGCTATCCATAACCACTGTGTCCCCAGAGACTCAGCAAGCCCTGATTCTAGATTAGGTACTTCCAGCTTTTGCTTTGCAATCCAATAGATAATAAAATCCGACTAATGAAAAACCAGCTGCACCGTATTCAAGTAACTGGCCCTGCCAGAAGTCTCACAGGACAATCCAGGGAAATGAAGGTATGGCAGTTACAATTTACTTGCACAACTTCAACTCTGGGCTCTGAGTGTTGTTTTGAAGACAGGCAGATGTCTATTATAAGCATTCTTTTCAGAGTTAGAGTTGAGACAAACAGGAGGCAGAAGCTCAACACTGTGAACTCTAAATTCTTAGGGCCTGAGCTACCCAACACAGTAACAACTTCAAAGACACTTTAGGAATCAACTTGGAATCAGATCAGAACTACAGAGGCCTGTGAGTCAGTGAAGACCTACCACCTGAGAACTACCAGCCTGCTTCCTCTATTAGGAAGAAGCAAGCTCTATAAACTGTGTCACTTAATAAACAATTATAATAATCACTTTCTGTCCTGTTCACCACTAATCAGCATACATATTAACATCTTTTAAAAGCTTCTACGTTGGGTGCTGCTTGCATCCAACATGCTTGGATGACAGTTTTTGCAACCACCACAACTCTACTAGAACTCAAAGCCAGCTTTGTCTAGGCCTTACACATATTAAAGACAGTGCTGTGATGTCCAATTTTTCTAAGTGTTTTTTTCCAGAAGGCAATGTGACTATGGCACAGGTTTTAAAAATTGTTTTTGGAAAACATTTGAGACCAACCACAAGTAATATGATCAGTATCTAAAGCGCAGCATGTTTAGCTGGTAGTAATTTGGTCCTTCTGTGAAGGACCATTATAACTAATCCTAGAGTATATGGTAATCCCAGCAATGAAGAGAGGACATCTGGAAATGCTCTGAGCAAACTTGTCTGTCAAACCAGCCACAGCTCCTCCTAAAGAAGTCTTCTTGGAGAGCAAAATGACTGTTGGTTAAAAGCTTCTGGGTAATCGTACCATATTAAGGACGCGTATTGTTTCACTGTGGTCCTCCCCATACATTTAAACTTCCGCCTTCAGATTCCAGTAGCAACCCTGGCAATACTGCCCCCAAATAAAAGGTCTGTGGATGAGGAGAGGGATATTCAATGGAACGGCCATGCAATCAAAATTATTATCATTTTGGGAGAAAAGAAAAACTGATGCAATTTGAAAATTTCATGCATGTCCAGGTCACTGAAACAAATATACATGACAAAAATGAGTGGCAAGGCAAGACAGAGTGACCAATTCCACTGAATACATAGGCATTGCAATTTCCCTGAGGTTGCAGCAAACGAAAATTAAGTGTTTTTAGGAAGGAGCACCACTAGTAGAAGTTCACCAGCTATTTGCAGTTTCAGGAAGAAATATATTGAAAAAGTTAGTAAGAGCAGCATGTCTCCAACATTTACCCAATTCAAACAAGGCTGGGGAAATTCCTCCATAACAACGAAACGCTATCCATTTCTGCTCCAACTGTACTTCTGTGAATAAGTAAAGGTCAGTCCAGTTGGTTTTCATAATGAAATTCCCACAGCAAGATGAGACTAACTTATTAGAAGAACTGAAAGGCTTGTTTCTGTCATATATATTTACAAAGGCAGTTTTAGAGGGTATTTTTAATTATAGGACATCTCTGGAACATACAAGTATGTTCTTTTGTCCAAAATAAGTCTATTATTCAACACACAGAAGGATGAGTAAGGTTTCTCTTATCATCATAATATCCTTATGGGAAAACAGTGTCTTCTGAGTACAATGTCTGTGACCATAAACAGCATCCTGTGAGGGGCAGGGAAAGCAATCAATGCAGAAAAAATAGTTAAGCTGCCAAGAGAGAATGTTCATGGTATTGGGTAGGAAAGACATCTATGTATTTTGTGGCCAAAGAGGAAAAAGTGAACCATGAAGGCCTGGTCATCTCCCACAGGTTATTCAAGGAGACCAAGGCTGTGACTCTTGTACCTTATATCTGAAGAAATTAAGCAGGGACTTCAAAAAAGAATCTGTTATTCAAGGGGAAAAGCTATTTCTACAGTATCATACACTGGAATATCTTTCTTAATGTTACAGGCGCACTGCTGTTTCCACCCACTGAAGTAGGGAACATTGTCAACTAGACAACAGACTAGCTGGCTTAGTTTTGGAGACCTGCCTGGCACCAAAGGCAAATTCCAAGGAAACTCAGAATCATGGTTAATGGAATAGTCAAAACTGGGTCATATAATTAGGAAGCAGCTCTGTTTCTCTCTGGAGTGTTCAAGTCACTTAATTTCCCACTGTAAGCACAATTTCCTGTTTTGGCCACCCCTTGTTCTTTTTCCATAATGCTCTGAAGGAAGGTGCCACATTCATCCCATGCTAGAAAGCAGGAGCAGTAGCCACTGACAGAGCAGAACAGATGCTTCTGGTGGTGGTGAGCAGCAAGCAGGAAGGCAGTGACTACCTAGTGTCAAACTCCCTGTATTTCTGCAGCTGTGTGTATAAGGGTGAATACAGAGTGGGTTGGTGAATGGATGAAATGCAATCTGAGTAGGGGAGAGCCAATACAAGGCAATGACAGCAGAACTGAAACACAGCACAGTTGAGTATCAATGCTCTAATACTATAAACATTTTGTTTATCTCTTGGTATTGCTTTAAGAGAATACCAATTGCCAAAGCATCACAAAAAACATATTTATAGCATCTCAAACCTTCCACATTCTCCAGTGATCTCTATTTCTGCATTAGGTGAATTTAAAAAACAGCATTTTGTCATATTTGCTCTCTCTCATTGAGTAATTCTGTACACGTAGAAACTGCAACTCAACAAAACTCTTCCCTGATGAGATGGTATCAAACTGTTGCCTTACACCTGCATTACAATGCTTAAGAGTTTCTAATGGCAAGAAAAGCAGAAACACTGAATTTTAATTAAAAGTATAAAGCAAAAAGTGTTCACTGCAACCTCAAAGAAATTGAAAGACCACCTTCATAGCAACTCTTTGACTCACAGACTTTTGGTGGATTCTCAAAAGAACCCTTTTAGTACAGCGATCCACTGTGGCAGCCCACTTCCTCTTGGCCTCCTCATCCTCCTCCAGCAGGCATCTCCTCAAGTCCTGCTTGTCGGCCTTGCTCAGGGTCCTGTCAGTAACGGGACGCACCAGCTGTGAGAGGTTGAGGTGACTGTACAGGCTTCTCTCCACCACATAGGTAATATTGAACTCGCTGACAGAAGTGCGCCCTCGTAGCCTTCTGTTTGGGAAGCCACAACCTCCACCCCCTTTCGTTTTGTGCCGCAGTAATTGTAGGTCGCAAGTTGTGGGGGATGCTCCTTTCCTAGCAGGGCGCTGGCAAAGAAAAGCTCTGGAACAGGAATAGTTAGTATCCATTTTCTTCAATCGGATCTGCTTCCTTACACTCTGAATCTCCTCCAGGGACACCAGAAGATGGTGCTTGTGCCTGTTGCTGTCATAAAAGCAAATGCTTTCTGTACTTACCCCATGGCTCAGCGAGCCAAGGCTCTTCTTCATTTCCCCATCTGTCAAGGAGCGGCAAACTTTCTGGGACTTCTCCTCTTCTGGGTAAGAGAAAAATGTCCCAAGTTTCTTGGGAGGCTTGATAAGGCCACGGCTATCAGTTTTGCTGAAGGTCTTCACCAGCTTCCGATTAGCTCCCCACATATCAAGACTGCTGGATGAGGGAGAAGTAGTAAGTGAGTCTGAGTCGTCCTCTGGCTGCTTTTCACAGGAGCTGTCAAAGTAGAATTGCTTCTTGTGAACTCCAGAGTAAAGTGCTGATCTGTCATCCAGTATAGGAGAGTTGTCAAGTGAGTGCTCTTCCACACCTACAAGGTACAAAAGCAGCACAATGTATGTCACTGTTCATAATTCTCTAAGATGTTTCCCTGTAGAGTCTTATTGTATTTATTTAAGATATTGCCCACTTAAATTAGAAAAAACTGTTCTTGATATAAGTTGCTCAGAAGTTATTTGTGAGTGGATAAACCTGAAGCAGTTCCTTTCTTTTGTGAAGTGAGAGTTCTGGGATGAGTTAACAACAGACAGACAACATCCTGTAAGTACACTCATCATTATTTTAAGTCTCTTTCTTTCGTCTGCAGCTAAGTAAGACCACAGAACCCCTTAAAAGCTGGAACTGGGGTCTGTTTCTCCTGTTTTCACATGTTACTTGCATATGATGCTCAGCTCTAGTGAGATTACAATAGGTCAGAAGTATACCCAGGTAAGAAAATCCAAACAAGTATCTCTCAGGTCTAGTTTTCCAATACCCAGTGCTGCAGGGGCTGCAGAAAGCATATTTTGTGCAGGAAGTTATGGAACTGAACTTTCAGATGAAATGTAAAGTTCTGGGTTTTCGATGGGGTAAGAAGCAGCGGTTTTAATCACCCAGAATTTATTTAACAGATGCAAAGACAAAGAAGTAGGTCAAATTCCAAGTGTGCCAATTTCAACAGTGCCTCAGTAATGACAGAAACACTTGGTTTTCACCAAATTTTTCCAGAAAATATTTCACAGGAATATTTTGCAACACAAGTTCTGGAGATGGGCAGACAGCCAGGTTTCCCTTTTGGACTGAAGGGAATAAAGGACTTGAAATTGCCATTCCTTTTCACATTTATCATATGAGAAACTTTGCTGTTTTCTTTAGCACAAAGCATAGGATCAGGTATTAGATGCAAATAAAATGATAAAACCCAAAAAAGGTACACATCCTCCTCTGTCTCCCTGACAAATTTCACAGAATTCATAGGTGTGTTTTAGAAACACACAGAAATATGATTGTATTTATTTGCTTCCAAAATAAATTTCTTGTACAAGCTAACTTTGTATTCATCTTTGATTGCTTCCACAATCTTACGGCAGAGCTAAATTTGAACCACTATCAAAATAGCTATGATTTACTAAAATTGCTCATTCAATAACAGGGGGCACCTTTCATGATAAAAGATTAGTTGCCCTGTACAGGATTCTCGTCTCACCTTCAGTTCACTCTGTTGGCAAAACATATTTGACATATATTTGTTGAAACCCAACATGCTGTTTTACCAAGCTAAAGATCGCTGTGACATAGAAGGGATAGTGGACCACATCTGACATAAAACTTTCACTCTTGAGAAATTTATTGCGATAGGTCTGTAGATTGGAGTCTGGTTTTGACACCACTTTTCCTAGATTGTCCAACTTGCTCTTTTGCCCCTCTACTTCTCAATTTGAACAGAAAATAGACATTCTCTTGGGACTGAGTATGTGCTGATAAACAATTTTAGTCCACTAAGTAAATATGTTTTTAAACAGCTTGTAAAATATGCATTGTGTGTCAACACTGTAACAGATGTTATTTGGAGTGAGTCCATGACACAAAGCCATAATGACACAGACGTAGATGTGATGCATTTTTAAGTGCTATATAAGAATGGTGCCCAGGAATTAGGAAGCTTCAGTTATTTAGCTCACTAGGAGCAGACTAAGACAAAATACACATGGATTCAAATATTGGCACATTCTAGTGAGTTTCAGCCAGATGTACATTTAGTGTGATAACAGAGTCAATAATACAAATGTAGGAGACTAGTGTGCTTTTCTTTAAAAGCTACAGGAACTTATAAGGGAAATTTGGCAAAGTTGTTCTTTCTGAAGAAATTTTTGAGAAGGATTATGAAGAATGCTTCTAAGGAACTGCATGTCAGTTTTCAAAACAAGTCTATTCTTACACTTTGCTAAAGGGTGTTAAACATTAATGAATTTGTTTAAATTTTACTGATATTACTCAGTCAAATATTACAGCCAACTTCCCAAAACCTAGTCAGCTATGATTTGGCATTACTTCACATTCATAGCACATATTCAAAGAATAGCATCAACCAGCTGAAGAACTGATCTAGTCAACTGCAGGTAACTCGGAAGGACAGACAGCAATCCCCAAATCTGATCTTTTTTGTGATCCAGCAAAACCCTCTGACATATCTAAATAGGAATACAGAGCCACATTATGAGAGATTGTGATGGACAATATTAAAGAAGCACTATTAATGTGCCATATGAAAGTTTGAGTGTGGAATTTCCTGAAAGAAATGTCATAGATATCTACTGCTAATGCAGACTTGGCTACTTAAGGGGCCTTCTAGTTATACACAAGCTATGCAGAAGTAATCCATGTTGTTATTTAGCAATAATTGGTTTTTCTAGAGAGTTTCCCAAGAGCCAACCTACAAAGAAATTCCAGAGTGGTAGATATAGTACAAACTCAGATAATTGATTCAGAGAAGCGTAGAGTTAGAGAAGACAGGCAGGAGATGGAGAAAGAAGGAAGGAGATTAAACTTTTTTTTTTTTTTTTTGAACACAGTTTTTAATTCAGCGATTTTTCTGCAGGGAGCAGGGGTAGAAAAACTCAGGGGGAAAAAACAACCCCAACTCTGCAAGGAACTGGGACACTTAAGTGAAAGACTGAGGGAGAAAAGGAATTAAAGCGCTGTAAGAGAGGGTACAGAGAGCAAGAGAGATACTTAATATGCTGAAGAGAAAGTCTGGTCCAAATGCAGGAAGGTATCTCCCTGCCCAGCTGCCCCTGGGCTGCCTGCTCCTGAAGCTGCTTGTACCCCTGGAGGCTCCTGCCTATTGCTCTCCACGGCTTTTCACAGATTGCCAGAGAGAGGAGGAGGAGGTAGGACAGGCTTCTCTGGGAGCCTTCTTAACCCAGAGCAGGGGGAAAATAGTTCCTGTTTTGTTTGTCCCACCTCAAAAGCCAGCTTTTGCTTCCAAGTTATTCCAGCTTTATGCTCACCCTATGAGGTGAAAAAACCTTTTCAGACCATTACACCTGCCCATTCCAGAGCTCTAGACTGGCTGTACCTTTCATGCCAGCCTTTAACACCATCCATAATGCAGGAGAGAGGCAGGCTGGATCATAAATTTGCCAGCAGCTTCCTGCCACATATGCAAGATGCACATGTTCTCCTTAAATGCACTAGGAAGGAATCATAGCATGGCTCAGCTCACTGCAAAGCTGAGGGGAATCAGCATACAATGCCATGCCTAGAAAGCCACTTATATGGACAGGTGACCACAATTCTACTGAGGATTCAAGCAGGGCAGTGCAGAGAGGCTCCTGAGGACGAGGCTCCATTAATCTGAGTGCTCACACATGGATACAGGTCATCCAGAGTTAATTCTGCAGCACGGTGTTCCCAGGGGCTGAACTCTGCTTCCCTTTCCCCACCCTTCTCCTCCTCCTCCCTTCTCTCCCCCTCTCTGTTGGGAGCTGGGCTCATTCAAAAGCCAAATTCCAGGCAGGCTCCCCCAGAAGTAGAAGTTAGTATTACATGAGGCAGTTGCTATCCCACAAGAATGTTCGACAGAGCTTCTATATTTTTGCTACAGGATGATGCCATGTCGTGCAACTGCATCAGGAGCCAGCTTCTACCCTCCCAAAATGAGCAAGAGCTTCACCCATGTGCCTCACAGGCCTTGGAGGAGAGAGCAGTGTGGTGGCGGCTTTACTTGCCTCCTTGCTGAGCCTGTGGGGCAGCTGACTGGGGTTGCTCCTAGCATGGGGATTCCCTCTCCAGCAAAGGGCATAAAACATAAACCAAGTTCTAATCTCTTAATGAGGGGCTCTCCAGCGCTGCTCTGAGAATACCAGATCAGCAGTAACCACATTCTAGGCTGTCACTTTCCTCCTTCCACAGTCTAAAAATTTAGTTACTTAAGGCATGCACAATAGACAAGGCAGTAATTTCTATCATCCCTTATGAACATTCCACCCCTCCCTTCCCCAACCCTCCGCTTTCTGTCCCCTCTCGACAGAAATGTGTATTCACACACGCAGTTTTAAACATATGCACATTGCTTTTTACCTTCTGTGCTGGGTTTTTTCATTTCTTCAACTCTTATGAGTTTCTTCCTGACTCTGCGAGTAGAATTCACCAGCTTGTGCAACCTCTTAAACTTCACCGACTCCTCTGTTTCATCATCGGATTGTTCTCTTGACTGGCAAAGAAACAAAGGGAATATTAATAAAGTAGTAGTTCCACGGCTTGCTCCTTCAAGTTAACTCAGCTCATCTGCTGCGTTGTGTCAATGCAGCTCTGTAACTGGTGTTATATTTTCAGCCCAGGTCAGACAGAAACATTTAAATTACTGAGAGTTTTCTTGTTTTCTTTTTTTTTTTTCCTTTTTTCTTTTTCTGAAAGCATGACATACCATTTTGATTTCTAAATCTGTGCAACGTAAGATCCTAGGCATTGAAATTCATTCCTGCCCTTGTCTTTCTTCACATGCATTGTGTAATAACTACTTCCACGTCCTCTCTCAGTGCGTTTCAGGCAGGGCTCTTTCCCAGGGCTCTTCTTACCATACCAGTTATGCTTCTGTGGTTTAGGTCAGTCCCTGGTCTGTCTGGCATCTCAGAACTTGCTGTTTAAACCTGGTTATAAACAGCTTCTCCAAACTGAAGCTCTGTCATTGACGACTTCTCTTTTTTTCCCTCTAGTCTTCCCAGAAAATCAAAAACAGCAGCACAAGAAAGGGATGGGAAGGAAAGGAAGGAGGAGACCTCATCTGCCTCACTCACAAACTGCCACAGCTACAAAATATTCCCTTCCTCCTCCCTGCTCCCTACACTCCTCCTGAAGGCTCTCGAGGCTGGAATTAAGATGGACAGAGCATTCCTCCAGCACTGACCAAGGGAAAACTCTGACCTTTTCAGATATACAGTGCAGTCCATATTCCCCAGCATCCCGTTTCGTTTTGCATCTGATCCAGTATACTCAGTTCCAGCTGTTTTCCCTCAAGTATCAAACATTACAGAGACAAAAAAAAATTCCCTTCTCTCTAGCAGCAGTGACACAACAAGCTGAAACAATCCATTCCTTGTGAACGAGAAGACGACTTCGATTTTCGAGCCAGATCCAATGTTCAACGTGCTACTTCCTCTGTTTTAATCAGTTCAGAATGTGGAAGGCGGCGGGGGGAAGGGCAGGGAAGAGGAGAGGAGAGGAGGCCAACAGGGCTCTCTGACTTGGCCAGGACACCCCTGGCACCGTGCGCCGCTGCACATTCCTGTGCACAGCACAAGCTCCAGCTGGAGAGCGGTATGGATCGTATACCTTACTTTGTTTTCACCCACGGGCCCAGCCAATTCACCACATTCCTAATGGTGAGTGCTAAAAACCCTCATGCAACTTCCTGTCAGAGCAACTATCAGGGTTTCCACAGTGCGCTCATTTCTTTTTTCTCCTTCTCCTTAATTAAACTTTAAAAAATAAGAAAAATTCCCAACAGATGCAAGCTAAGAAACAAAGGAGAAAAAAAACTACCCTCTTCTCTTCCCAGCAAAAATGCTGTCTGCTTATCTGGAGGATGAAAAAAAGAGGCCAAATATAAAAATGCTTTCTGCTTTTCGAGTGTGCTTAAGAATCAGGATGTGGTAATAACAGTAGATGCCATGGGGTAGGACATCAATTAGCACTTTCAAAGGCACAAACAGTGCCTGACGAGCCAGGGCAGCTCTGAAAGTCTACCTCCCAGGCATGCACTTCACAAGGGCCCCAGAAACATAACAGAGCAAACTTCAACAACCTTCGGCAAGGGCACTGCCAATTACCAATTTCTCACAAACCTTGCATTACTCCGAAACAAGGAGGAATACCAAATGGACCACATATGGCAGTAAAAATTGCCATTCTGTCATCCAAGAATTGCACAAATGCATTTATTATGGGTACAGACTGGCTAGGTAATTAATAATCTTTCTTCAGGAAAAATAGGGCTGTAAAGAGCAGTACCAGCCTTGTTTATATCAAGATAAATTAAGCAACAAGATGAGCATTAATTCAGAGATTATGCCTGGGACAATTTAGTGACACATCAAACAAGACAGACATATTTAGATAGGATGATGAATGGATTATTGACTGTAATCAACAAGTTCAGTCAAGACTTCTTGGGCCATTAAGTGCATCCTGGCAAGCAACCATCATGCATATTCTGCACTCAAGATATGTTTATTTTAAACGCAATTACTCTCAAGCTTTGCTTTCCATCATTACTTTTCATACACCCTTGGTTTGCAAGACTACTGCAAGTTTGTGAAACTGAGAGCTCTGTAAGATTTAGAGAACGGCTCATACCTGGTCCTCCTGCTCAGGATTTCATTGAAGAATAAACAACTAGTCTTACTTTTGCACCACTGGTAAAGAACTATGATAAAGAACTGTGCCCCCTCAGGGTTATGAAGACTCAGCAACAACAAAAAACCTTACTTTTACAAAATCTAATATTTGCATTCATAACTACCACAGTGAAAGCAAGCATCAAAATAGCCTCAGCGCAAGGTACTGACACCAGACCCCAGTGGGTGGTACAGAGGGTGCCCACCATACTTCGAAATAAATAAAGTCCCATCATAATTAAGTGCCAGCTGTTTTGCCCCTATGCTTCAGGACTTCCGGTGTCCTTTGAGCTGGGTTCCTCCAGCAGCAGCACCAGATCTTGCTTATCACCGGTGCGTGGCCCAGATAGGTGAGAATGGCTCATGTTTTATGCATAAATGAAAAACAAAGTCACTCTTCCTCCAACAGCCTATTTCCTATCATATCAGCTAGCATGCAACAGACAAATCTACAAAGCAAAAGGATGGCCAATAAGTTTACACAAAAAGGCCTAAAAATGTCATTGACTACACCAGCGGTGGTGCTCAAGAAACTTTTTTGTCAAATAATGCCGATTCCTTGAAGATGAAAGCATTTTCAAAAAGGGTGACTTTTCACTTGTTTCCTGTTTTTAAAACAATTTTTTTAAGAAAGGCCTTGAAATTATCAAAAGTTTCCACTTTGGCATATGGGAAACAGAGCTTAATTTTCCAGCTCCAGCAATGGTTTCTTTTACAGCTAATATTAAGCAGAAAACAGAAATGTAAAGCATTCTGGCCATAACCGACGTATTCAGAAACCACTGAACTTCGACGCTTTGACTTCCCTGACCCACTCTACCCTCCCCTCTTTCATGTGACTGAATTGCTTTTTTTGGTAGCTGTCCCTGACTTTAGATGGGAAAATCACCCCAATGTGCCCAAGGCGTGGCAGACCAGGCGAATGGCTTTCTGGACAGATTTATCAGCCAGCCCTCGGCGCAGGGCTTACATGTAGCCAGCTGCCAGCCCCCTCTTGCCCTCTTCCCCCTTCATGGGCACTTCAGTGTGCTGCAGCACTGCAGAAGGGTAGACGTAGCCTGTTAGAGGGGGGACAATGTGTTCGCCAGAGGCTCAGGCAGAGGCTCTCGGCACTGGAGGAGTGAACGCTGCAGCCACTCTGCCAATGCCTTCCGGCCCCCGGCACACAGCTGTCCCATCAGGCATTGTTAACGCGCTGCTAAAACAGCCAGAGCCCCTCATCTCCCTGTCCCCCTGTGCACAGCCAGGGCAGGCCTCTCCCTGTGCCCTCAAGGGGAAAACAAACGGGTTTGCAGTACTGCAAATAGGAACAACTTAACTTCCATCTCCTCCGCTCCAAATTTTTCCATCTGAAGGCCCATATGGCTCAACTTTTAATTACTTTGGCTAATGCTGTATGTAGTAATTCTGTGGTGAATGCTAAAGTGTTTCATTTCTGGTTTCCAGGGCAACATTACATCAGATTGCAGACAGCTGGCTTCCCAGCCTTAAACCATAACAAATTGGCCAAAGCTGATGCACAAGAATCGCGCTGGTTGAAAGGGAGCGCAGGGCTCGGCCGGGCTGCCGGGGACCCGGCGAAGCCTGCGGGGCCCCCTTGGCG
The DNA here is from genome assembly GCA_035583185.1 of Anabacerthia variegaticeps. NCBI lineage: Eukaryota > Metazoa > Chordata > Aves > Passeriformes > Furnariidae > Anabacerthia > Anabacerthia variegaticeps. Next base: position 47,221,018 of record JAWWEW010000112.1, read on the forward strand.
GGGCTGGCTGGGAGGAGCCGCCTTTCCCCGTGCTGCTTGGAGCAAGTGCATCCCCGCATCTGCAATGCTCTCACGGTGCGGAAACCCGCCAGCTTGGAGAGCTCGGCTGCGTACACGCGCAAAGGACTGCAGGGAAACAGGGACTAAATTAACAGCATCTGGAAATACCAAGAACTGCATGGAAAGGACTGCAGCCACCACGTACCACATGGCTGGAGAGAGAGAGAGGCCAAGGCCCATCCCCACCACCCAGCTCTTTGGGACTAACTAGTGCATCCACATCTAGGACAACGCTCTCAAATCCAGGAGAAATCAATACCCTCTGCCACCTCTAGCACCTTTTCACCTTGGAAAAGTCCCTACTTGTGCACCTCCAAAGGGACTCTGCATCATCTCATATGTGAGATCAAAGTAAAAAGCCTTACGTTCAGGAATAAAGAAGAAATTAGCACATGTACTTCGACATTCAAGGAGCTCTCTACAGTTCTGCTCCTGACATCCTCCTTGCTTTCTCTCCCGCCTTTCTCACGCAGGCTCTTTGCTGCTGCATGCTCTGGAGGCAGGGCACACGCCTCGCTCTGCCGCTCTCTAACATCCAGCCCATTTCACACGCCACAGAAATAACAATCCTAACCTCCCTCTTTGAATTAGTGCTTCACAAACACAGAGACACACACACACAGACACACAAACACACAGAGAGAAAACCAACATTTATTAGAGTACTTGGAATAAACTGGCAAAATGTAAACCAGAAGTAAGGAGCCAGCTTTTGGCAGGACTATGCTTGGAAGCATTTCAGGTTTATAGCAACAACCCTTAAAAAATACAAGATAGGCAAAGCCTGCTAGTCATGACCCAACAAAAATGTGTAAGAAATGCTAGGACAACATCCAGTTAAAGCTATCATAACTGATTAATTTGCTTCGGCTCCATAAAAAAACCCAAACCCATACATGAGCCATGGCAAGCCATTCAGAGAGATGTTAAAATTTTACAATTTTCTTTATGTCTAGTAATATACTGTTCATCTCCAAACCAAACCCAAATCTCCAGGAAACCTTCTGTCTAAGAAACAAGGAAATCTCTTAATATCTGATTAAACTCAAGATGCAATTCTTTTTCATTATCAGACAATTCTTGTTCAGCAAAGTGAGGCAAAAACCACATTCAGACTCATGGGCATAGCACATCACATCCCCCAATTCTGGTTAGCTCACCTCAGAACTACAAACTCTACAGCAAATGCAAAGAAACTTTACTGTTCCCTTTAGGAGACGTGGCTACACGTGTACTTACTTCTTTCTAACAGGCTTTACGTCTGCCAAAAAAACCAACCACTCTAACTTACGAATTCTTTTTTACCAAAGATGCCTGGACAAACTCAGAAACAGGAAAACAGAACAGAAAAGAACTTAAAAGCCCAAGGAAAGGAAAAGGAGGACTGAGAAAAGCTATGCATGCTGTGCTGTGCCCAAGAATAACCACAAAAGCCTTTTCTCTTTCTCTCTCTCTGAAACAGGAGGCACATCCTCTGCACATCATGCTGCACGTTCAGTGACTTACCAGCTTCGGCATTTATAGGCCTAAAGCTCAGTTTCAAGTATTTTCCCCCAAGTCCTCAACCGCTGTCAGCTTCGTAACCCTAAAATTTAGGGAGCAGACACTTCTTCTTAAGTATTGTATTCGCTCTGAATCCTGCACACAAAATGCCTCTTCTCTGGAGTTACATTATCAGACACCAAACTGGCTCTGATTCCAGAGCTGAATATGTAGAGAAGAAAAAAGCGTGATGCTGGACTCAATTAGCTGTTTTCTGCTCACTGATTGATTCCCCCAGTTACTTGCTAGCTGCATAACTTGCAAGAAAGGCATAAGTCATCAGCTCTAAGCAAATCTTCTATTCACCACAAGGAAAAAAGGGAGTGTTGTACATGGCAAACAATCCCTGTTTTCACTGACGAAGGCTTGCTGACCTCTTGCTGGCCTCCAGTTCCTTAATTACTGTCTATGGAATTTCAGTGAAAGAAAAAAATACAGAGAATCTCTGCAAAGCCAGGATGAAGACTGACCCTCAAACACCACCACTAGAGTGGAGGCTGTGTCTATAGGAAATATAACTTAAGCCCTTTACCAGGCTTTTTTTATTTTCATTTTTAAATTCTTTTGACAAAAAGCCCCTTGAGAATCTCCCTTTATAAAGGGCTAATTTGACAGAAAAATAAACCTTGCTTAAATGTTTTTTAACTTAGTGAACTTAGATACATTTTTTGCTCTTTCCCCTTGGTTTCACTGCTATAAAAATGAACATCACTAAGAACTGGAAAGGCAGACACTGTTTAATTCAGAAATCTCAGCCTGGTCTAGATTTAGAAACATTGGGGCTTTATGAAGCATTGCAGCATGACTTTCAGCTTCCCCACCTAGGCTGGGTTCAGACCTCCCTTCCTAAGAAACAGACTCTGAGATGCTCGACTAAATTGGCCCTTCTCTTATAGTCAGCCATACCTAACCCTAAACCTTGCAACAAATCCAGAATTTGGACATTTATTCTCACAGCACAAGAAAACATGGACTAAACCTGCTATTAATTAGAAGCACTGCTAGCCAGTGGCAGAAAGTACCCTCTTTAAGCCAAGAAAAGATTTTCCTTTCTCAGGACCATGTTATCAACAGCCAATTAATCTGTATTCACTGCAAATCAACCACACCATGAAACCATAGTGGGACTAAACATCTATTTCCTTTGATGACTGGCTGATTTTAATGAGCCATCCAGCCAAATATCCTTTCTCAATTTCTCCAGCTTTGCACTAGTGACTGTACACATCTTTTCTACTCCCTAGTGGTCATGTAAGGTAGATTTACTAGTGTGTTGTAGCTGGGTTCTTACTCTTTAATTACTTCAGCCCCAAAATTGATGTAAAGCCCTATGGAAAATTCTAAGCTTCAGATAAAACCAGCTAGTGTTCTCCAGTTTCAATAACATACCAGTCAACATCAAGTGAAACATGACAGCAACTTCCTTGAAATGTATCCCAGATTCCCTTAAAAGTTCATGACCATGAGTGAAACTGATCTAAGTTTGGGGCTTTGCAACTTGCGTTTTGCAGGTTTTGAGTTTCAATAAGCAAGTTTCACAGACCTCTAATCCTTGCAGAGGCTGCTTACAGAAAACTGCGTGAAGCTCAGATTTGATCATCTGCATCATATCTTGATGGTACAAATCATGCCCTTCAGAATTTTAAAGAAAAATAACAGAGGCCATAAATATTCTCTTGCAAGAGCATGAATTGCAAGGACCGTGCAAGTTTAAAACGTGAAGAGTCAGCCCCCCCGTCCTCTGTCCCCCAGGTTCAGTCTGTGATTACTTACAAGAAAATCAAAGGAACATCCAACAACTACTTTGGTGAGAGATATATTACACATTAGCTGGTGACGACACTGCTTGCTGAAATTAGTGGGAAATATTTGTCATAAGTAACAAGAGCATAAAAGTTGAATTCTCCCAGGAGGTCTGTCTTGATACTAGAATAGCTGCTTAGGCAAATTCCTTGCTGTTAACTGTTTCCAGGTTTTAGTTTAATTTTGAGAAGTACATTGCTGACATTTGTATCTGCAAGCCAAACCCATTTCCTCATGGTGAAGTGCTTCTCTCACTGATTAGCATAATTAATTTTAATGACATTACAACCCTACTTGTCATAGGTGTATGTGGCAGAATGAAGCTCAGCATTACATTATTCCATATCTGTTACAATACAGCACTCTTTTCCAGTTCTCCTGCAGACTCTTCTACACATGGAAACGAAAGTCTTTAGCTAGGCTTTCTAAATTGAATCTTGTGTTTTGGCAAGGCTAAGAAGGTCCAGGAAGAATCCCTATCCCTACTGACATAGGCTGTACTATTAATGAATAGAGTGCACCAGTGGTGCTGGAAACGCATCTCTCAGCATCTTGGAAAACCAAGGGTGAAACAGCAATACATGAAACACAGCAAAATTCATATCAGAGGAAAAAAAGGAAAAGAATGAGCAGATGTAGTAACTTAAATTACATTTTTACAGTATTTTCAAGCAATCAAAGTACTAATGTTACCATCCTAAGCGTGAGGAAGGAAACTTCAGCACCGGGGAAGGGGAACAACCGATAACTGGTAACTGATGGGAGTGCAAATAAAATTTTCTGTTGTACCACAAGTAAAGATTATTCAGCCTGGGTCTGCCAAATAGGGCAGTGAAACACACAGCTATCAAGATTCCTAATTCTTGAACCGAGCAAGGCTTTGTTCCAATTTAATAGGCTTGGTCTCAGAAAGGATGGGAGCAGGGATACCACAGTATGGATTATAGCACCTCCTGCTGGCTGATCCATGGACAACTGGAAAAAGGTGGTACCACCACCTCCCACCCTCCAGGCAATGAGCAGAAAAATTATGCATCTGCCAAAAGTCAAAAAAGGTTTAAAAAACGTAAACTAGTATGTTAGAATGAATATTAAATTAATTTGCCTTCGCACCTCCCACCCTCGTCAAATACATAGCCAAACACTTTGCAGTACAGTAAGTCAACAGGGCTTGTCTGAATGCAGTCACAACATAAGTGGTTATGAACATGCTTAATTACAGCCACTGCTTGGGTGTTACTGTAAGCTCTCTGAGTCATGACAGATTTTTCTCAGAGACCTTACGACAGGTCTCTACTACAGGAGCAACTCCTGGCAGTGAGCAGGAGGTTTACTTGGGCTACATTACTGCCAGTTGCTCAGTACAGCCCTGTGGTGACAATGTTTAGTCCCACTAGGGATACGTACCTACCCAAGTTGTATCTGACAACAACACGGGCAGGTTTTGCATGGTAAATAATACTTAAAGAAGTGACAGAGTTTTATTCCTAAATAATTTGGAGCAGTTTCTTCTGCAAATTCTAAAGTGTCCTGGAAAATTTCAGATGAAATAGGTAAAATACTCCTTACAGTGTTCTACAAAACCAAATATAAACATATCAATGGCCTCTTGCTTTGCTATCATCACTCCACAGCACTGACCTTACTTTTTGTTGTGTCCTGGGAAGTGTAATGACGATTTGTGTTTCTCTCATGAAGGTTTTTGTGTTACTACACCCATGGGAAATCCTGTTCTTATGCATGGATAGAGAGAGGGGAAAGATCATAACAAAATATGCTGTAATACTTCTGCTACTGGCTTTCAGCAAGATATGTTGGACACAGTCCCTGTGATCAGTGGAAAAGGAGGGCATTCAATGCCTCCCAGGACAGGTTCCTGTGGTAGGCACATAGCGTGGGAACTTAGCACTACAATTTTGAAGCCATTTCTTAATATAGGCTCTTTCTTCATCATAACTCTTACTATGCACTGACAGTATTATAGGAATTTGGGTAGTAATAATAAATACACCATCCAATACAATGAGGCACATCAGTGTCTTTCAGGAAATCTTAACAGAAATTGGGTCACTAGATTCTTCGGAGCAAAGATGAAAGCTCTGCATTCATTCACAGTCACGCTTAGCAGCAACTCCTCTCTGCTACTTGAAAGAACATGCAGGGCCTGGAGGCGGCAACAAGCTCGCCAAGAAGAACTAAACAGAGAAATATACTCTTCCACTCTTTATCCTTTCATGGAAAAGAAGCTTTATGAAAAATGCTAAGTCCTGGGATAATGGCAAAAACAGGGCTAACTTCCAAAATGCTCAAAATATCCACATTGCTTCAAACCAAACATTACTGTTTCAAGTAAAACAAACCTCATCATACCCTAATCTCTATTGAAACCCAATGCTGATTCCCAATATACATCAACTTTGAACTTAGTTCTAACAAATTTAACTGACTATACCGAAAGAAGGGCTTTTGCCTGTTTACATTACCAGTTCTGAATTATATGCAATAATAATGTTAACAAATGGTTAAACATTTTATGAATCCATCAATACAATGAATAAAAATCCATTAAAAAATTCCTGCATTTAGAAAGCATCCACATTTGAAACCACTGAAATACAGTATGACCCTGAATAGTGTGGATTTGCTGTAATCATGCTCTTGAGGTAACTGGTGCTACAGAAGCTATACTGCAATTATTTCTTTTATTCCTATTCTTCACACTTACCAAACAACTAACTGTTGTGAGTCAGAGATAATTCCGTCAGATTTAGTATTTTATCAGTCAGGTTTGTACTATGGGTAATACAATCCTGGTTCAACAGGTTCAGCACCTCTTAGATTGAAAAGAATACAACTCCAAGTCCATTCTCATCTGTTACTCTGCCTTTGACACTTGTAGCAGACACAAACCAAAGTCTGCACAGTTTTAGCCCCATTTTACCACTTGGTAAACAAGAGAAAGTCCTCAGGAAATAACAGTAAGAACAGGAGCAACAAATGATCATGTCACTCCAGCTAGAGCTGTTACTGTGTGGACTTGATGCACCACCATCTGTTAAAAAATGGATCAACAGAAGATGGAAAAGAAAGGCAATGCAAGGGGGAATTTTCCCCTGCATCAGCCTCATGACAGATACAGATGTGCACAGCACACTTTCAGGTCTGCACCACTGCTGCCACTCTAGTCAGACAAAACAAATGGGGTGCAAGTTTCCTACTAGCAATGTAACAGTCCTGGGAAAAGATGTGTTGGGAGGGCAGGGACATAAAAAAGCACTGTGGGCCCTTCACTGCCCACCTGTGGCCCATATTGTTGGAGGGAGATGCTGTTTCTGTTCTCCAGACTCAAAAATGTTATGGCCCCTCTCCTGGGGCTGCTCATGGCACATCTGGTACGTGGGGTGGTGTCAGGTGAGCATGGCACAACTCACTGCAGCACTTTTCAAACTAAGGCCAGTTATGCTACCTGGAAGGTCACATTAATGAGCTCTGCATGGCTGAGCAGTATCTGCTGATCAAAACCAAAAACCAGAAGCTGGACGAGACCAACAAACCAGTTTAGTCCAGAGATAACTAGAACTTCATTTAACTTGCATCTACAGAAACTGTCAGTGAAGTTAATTAGTGGTTTATGTCAGTGGCAGCATGTGTATGGTACAAACTTCTGTCACAGTCTCCCTCCTGCTTCTCTCCTTTCCCCCACTCCCACATGAAACATGGGAACTGGTACAATTAGCAGTCTTTTATCAGAAGTAGTCTTTTAACAGGAAAGGATTTATACTGACTTCTAATGCTGGTCCTCTAAGCTGGGCTGGAGCCATACCAACAGGGTTCTGGGGACGAAGCAGCCCTATTTTAGATGAACTGAGAATTTCAGCCCCCAAAAGTCATCAAACACGCTTCTATCTTTAAGAAGCATAAAAGGCATCTCAGTGTAAAGAAAGAACATGATACAATTTTGAAGTCCTCTCTTTCCCTGGACTTTCTGACTCCTGAGGACAAATAGAGCCTTATCTAAAATCCAGAAAGGAATCCATTTGTAATCTGCACCTGCTTTACATCCCAACACTTGGCACAAGGCAATGAAAGCTTGTCTAGTGTTACTGTGAACAGCTTTCATTCCAACAGAGATGAAACATAAATATTCAGAAATAAATTTGTGAGAAAATGATGAGGCATTTTAGATCTTTGATAAGTCTGACTAAAAAGAAAAACAGTTTCAACTGCATTCCCACATTAGAAAATAAATTACACACATACTTTGTTGTGAAACAAGTGGACCACAGTAGTGAGACTGAAAGCTACAAGCTGCTCTCAAGTGGCAAAGAACCAAGTCACCTACTGACTTGTCAAAACTTTTATTTGTTTGTTTGTTTCTTAAGAACAAACAAACACAACACAATTAACAGCACAGTAATGACAAGGGGCTGCCTCCCTTGGGATACTGAGATGATGACCCTTTTACATCACAATCCTTTGTATTTTATCTTTAGGCTTTCATCTTGTTAAGGGTATGAAACACAAGTTTCCATCTCCTGGTACAGTAATTTAAAAGAGGAGAACCTGGAAAACAGAATCCTCAACTCAGTCTTTAAAATGAGAATCTTTAAATCAACACCAGTTATGTTAGTCATAAACACATGATATCTATAAAAGTTTTTCTTAAAAAGTGTTCTTTTCCTAAAAAGGAAAACTAATGATATATGCCCTTCAGATATTATTTTGTAGGGGGCTGTTCTTATGCTAAGCTGACTTGAAAGCAAAGAAGTACGTAAAACCTTAGAACACTCCAGACAATCTGCCCTAATTTTTAGATTCTCTTATTGCTTAGATTCCAACTTGTTTTTGTTTTGTTTACAAAATGATCAACTATGATCACATTGTTCCATTAAAAACTGCCTAGTAACAATTTGGCCATGAAACTGAAAATAAATTAAAAAAAAAAAAAAAAAGCAAACATAACTGCAAGAACCATTGCCCAAGGACACTGAATTCAAACCAGAAATGTTCATTTCAGTGACTTGTACTTTAGATTGCCATTTGAGGTTATAAGACAGTGGGCTACCCAACCTATGTTTTTCATATATGGAAAACCATCTTTGCTTCATGGCCTATATAAAATGAGTGGGGTAATTTTAAGCTGAGATTCTGAATTCACAGAGTACAAATCACACAAATGGCACTGAAACTCAAACCATTTGGCAAAGAAAGGGCTTGAAAACAGAATCATCTTTGCTTGTCTCAAAAGCTGGTCATATTAGATTAATAGACCCTTGGCAAAAAAAGTCCGGGTGAACACACACTCTATTTTTAGACATATCTGATACTTTTGTTTGTTTTTCCCTTTTGCATGTCAATTACAGCCCGAAGTCTTTCACTTCGGGTAGCCCCAGTTTCATTCGTGTCCACAAAAACAGAAGTCAAACTGACTTTTGCTCTAACATGAAGTTCTAATTTCTGCAGAGGATCTGCTTTTCTCTTGAAGAAAAGCAGTTTCACAGCTTCTGTTAAAGGCAAGCAGGACAAAAATGAGGAGCAAGCGCAAAAATCTTGAAAGGTATCTGCAATGACTGAATAGAGATCCCTCACTGAAGTTAACAGGAAGACGGTTCAAATCCTACCAGCACAGCAGAGAGAGGCAACAGAGCTCTTGGCTCCAAGTACAGAGATGGCTTAGGAAAATAATTTTAGAGCAAAGGTGCCAAGTCATTCCATTAAGGAGCAAATACTGAATCATGTTCAGTCCTCAGAGATATACACAGCTTTTGGTAACTTCAACACAAACAAACCACTATCAGAAGATTTCACAGGGAAATTCAGTATCCTTCTGAGATTTGACCATGGTAAATGAGTGTTTTGAGGGTTTATGCTAGAGATACCCTTGGGCAAAGGCTTTAAGAAAGGAAAGTTCAGGCTATAAATACTAATGAGGAAAAGATCAAGACATCTTTCAGCTGGCTAAACAATCAGCGTAGAAGAGTTAGGATTCTTCCTTCTCTATTCTTTGCACATTTTTGATACATCAGAACATAGTATAAGGCAACATTCTCTCTGCTTCAATTTAACTAAAGATGGGCATGTTTTTTTGAATACAAACAAGAAAATCTTTCACTGTCACCAAATATGTTAAACATCTCATAAAATGACAGAGCATTCCTTTTTGCATTTAGGAAGGAGGAGCTAACTGCCTGCTGCAGTTAGGAGGAAATTCCATTGACAATAAAATAAATAAATCAATCAATGGTCTCAAAAGCCCATGACTCAATTATATGGGCTACAAAGAGCTTGAATTTGACAGCCGAATGTGTTCTTCTCTAAGATTTATCTCTGAGTTTTCAATTAGAGAAATTAAGTGGAATAAACTACTCAGTGAAAATGAAGATATTCTGGAGAAAAAAAATAATTAATTCAGTATGGCATGACACAAAGACTGTCTGGTGCCCACAAAAACAAGAGAAGCTACACAGCTCAGAAGTGGGGAAAAAAAAAAAAAAGAAAAAAAAAAAAGGAGGAAAGCTTCCTTACTGCTTATGGGTCTGGCAAAAGCTGCAAACTCTGGGCTGTGACTTTGCAAATGCAGAGACAGAAGTGTTTGAAGGGTGCAGGCAGCTAGGACTTAGCCAGACCCCCATCTAGAATGTATCAATATGGGGCTAGAAAAGCCTGAGAAGCTCTACTTGTCTTGTTGTGAATCAACAAAGTGAAACTTCCCTTTAAACAACGTAAAAAACTGTTTTCTGTGCATTTTGTAACAAGGGGATTTTGGTCTGGGATCACTTGTGCTTCAAAAGCTCAGTGACAAAGGGCCAGATAAAATAAAATAAAAAAGAGTCTATGATTTAAAATGCACGTTAAAGATTTTCTGCAGACAGAACAAAGCATCACAAGGTCAGTGATCTATTCGCTATTAAGGAAATCACCAGGTAAATTAGGATATTTCTGTACTTCGCTAAAATAATTTAAATATTAAATGATACTGGGGAGTTATATCAGAATGACAGGTACTTACATTACAATTGGAAGATCCGTCAAATGTTGAGTAAGAGCCATCAGGCCATTCTGTAGGGTCTACAGTGCTTGATTGCCTGTGCTGGGCTTCATACTCCTTCAACTGAAATTTGAAAAGACAGAATATTTTTGGTGACAAGAAGATATCAATCTTCATAAAAATAGCAAGAGTTCATGTAATTTCATTTCCCCCCCTGTATCATTGTGGAACCGGGAAAATCTGAACTTTTGCATTGCACATCTCACTTATTCAAAATAAATTGTCCTAGAATCCTAAATTTTAAAAAATAGTGGGGTATTTTTTCCTTAGAAGAAAATGATCTGTAAATACTGAAATTTGATGAGCTGTCATTGGTAAAACACAAATTACACATCCCCATCTCAGAGGCACAGTTTACAGCAGACAGACTATATCACAATGATCTGACAATTTCTTTCATAAAGAAAATGATCTGCAGTAGAGGCTGGAATGATCCTTTATAATTTAAAAAAACCCCAACCAACCAACAAAACCCCCACCCCTATCTTTCCCTTGTTTCCATAAAAGGTTTCAGACATAAAACTAATCCTCCTGGAGTCAAAGTGTTGAAAGGAACCTCAAGAACTGGTATTAAAAAAAAAAAATTAATAGTTGCTGCTAGTAGCTCAGACCACTAGAGGGAAACATTACCAATCCACATATGAACCACCAGGTTAGGTGTAACCCTCCCCCCACAAAGTTTTAACAGCAGAGAAGTAAAAGAATTTCCAACATTACCACTCAATCATTTAAATTTTTTGCATTTTTTCATGATATGGTTTCCATCAAAGCAATATTTTTTTCAGACAATAACATAATTTTATATTCTAGGATAATCTATTTCAAGATGTAGTATGTCAGTAAAGATATTTATCTGACTGCCAACTGATCTGAATCATGTTTTCTCTAATGAAGCCCGTAAGGAATACCTTGTGTTCTATCAGAGTATTTTACACAAGGGTAAGAATTCAAAAGTTGTGCTGAAACTTGAACACACTTTTGGTTCCTGAGAAATCGAAACCTTAGCTCTATTGCTGCACAAATACAACACCTTCTAGTTCTTTTTCTTGTGGTTTAATAACATCTAGATTTTGTAAAGAAACACTTGTGACAGACTTATAGATAAATAAAATTATGTGTTGTACATCTGACATAATGTCATATGCCAGAGACAACCGAATATGTTTTCTTGAAGATTATTGAAATAAAACATTACCCTTTTGGCTAAGAAAAAAGCAGAAGAAATTTTAGCTTAAAGGAAAATAGTAAGACATGTATGGTTTCTGAATCAAATAAGGTCAACTCAGCAAAACATGAAGCATTCATATTAGTACTTATACAAACCTATGAACATACTTGATAAATAAGGGCTAATACACCTGAGATTCCTACCTTACTTTAGACAGCTGCAATGAACATGTCTACACTTGAGTTTTTCTCTGATTAGCACCCTTTATTGTCAATGGAGAGAAGCAAATGCTTTTAGGACTCGATTAATTTACCATGCATTGGATATCTGTTTTTGGTGGACCTAAATCTCACTTTTTCCAACAAACAGAGGAACTGCTATCTAATTTATGCTACCTAGCATAATGGGGCACACCCATTGTAGGGGGAGGGCAGGCTTTATCCACCTTCTCCTACGTTTTCTGAGCAATGTAAAACTTCAAATTGATATATTCTACATCCTAAAACAAGTTTCTCAAGGAGATTCAAGTATGTACATGTCATACCCTAGCAAGCGCTTCCTCAATGGTGATCATCTTCTCTTTGACCATCATCATCAGCTGGATCCGTTCCTCATCACTCATTGTGATCTCACTGGCCACATACCCTACATCCTCTCCTGCAGGAAAAAGCACAAATATATTTAGCACGGGTAAGAGTTCATGAACGCAGCAGGGTACAATGAAACTGGATTTTACCCAGTGCTCTGAAATCTGGTTGCCACGTGCATCTGGCTGGCCAGAAACAGACCCTCACCAGAGCAGGTTAATAGTATGATTTCAGAGAACTGAGTGATTTCAATGTAACTGAGCAATAAAAGGAAGCCATTTGGGACTGCAAAACTAAGTCTCCTCTGACACTTGAAAGCAAGTGAGCACAACAAGGAGATTTAAAAGGTGACCGTCATCACATGGTTATTGACCCTGAAAGACAAGAATCGAAAGAGAAAGTGCTAATGTCAGAAAAGTCCTGCACTCAGCCCTGAGGAATACTGTAGTCAGCTGCCAGAGCGGATGGGGAAGCCTTTTCAGGAACCGCGTACTGGGTCCTTGCAGCTCTCTGCTGTGGACTGGCCACATCTTCTGATCTACCCAGACTACCTAATTGGTCACTAAGCTGGCACACAGTGCAGGATGTACTGGGGCTCTCCTTTAGGTGTGGGCTTGGCAGGTCAGTACAGACAATTAGAACTTGCCTTGAGAAGCAGCAAAGACCCACGCTTAACTGAAGGTGTCCCTTTTGGGCCAAATGGGCCTTTGCCATCTTTCACAATCCATCTGAACAGACACAGAGATGTGGAGAAGCATCTGCTTGCAACATAAGAATCTCACAGATACACATGGGCAAACAGAAATTTTGTGTGTGACGAGAAATACTTAATGCAATGCACAGCTGCATCTTTTGGAGAAGAACTAGAGAAAGACACCTGACAGCTTGAGCAGAAAACCAATCCTACATTTGCACTAGTCACCAAAGGCACTTTTACTACTCCTTCTTGTAAGTGTTGCTTTCTACAGCGAGAGACTGGATTCAAGCCTAAAACAAACAGCTCAAAGCACCCAAACGCCAAAGAAGGAAGACATATCTTTCTAACAAAAACAGATTAATATTTCTCTTATCAACCCACGATAAGGAAAAAAAAGTCATCTTGTTTATTTACACATATTACTTATAAATATATATTAACCACATCACTTTGTGTGTGTGCCACCACTGACAGTCAGAACAAAAGGCATTCCAGCCTCATGTCTGCAGTCTCAAGAATATGACTTGTCATTCTGAGCACTGTCATGATGAATGAAACCTGTGACAGTTTCAGAGCCACAGACACCAAAATATTACAAACTGCGAAAATATTACAAAAGCATTTTACTCCTTTGTGATGCTGGCCCTTTACATTTTATACGGATAGGATCTCTGCCCTCAAAAAAGCTTTACCTTTTGAAGTCTGCCTCATTAGTCCTTTCTGGTTCTTTCGGAAATTCTGCCAAAAAAACTTATTTTTCTTTTTCCAGTCTGCTTTCCCTAAAAGAAAAGTGGGGAGGGAGGTTGAAGGGAGAGGAAAAAAAGAATTGTAGAAAGAAACATTAGTTAGCAAAGGCTAAAGAAGCTTTCAAGCATTAAGTTGTATCTTTAAATTAGGAACAAGAATTAAAAAATTTCAAATTTTCTGGTTTTCTTGATTTATTCTGTACTAGAACAAGGCTGATGCAGCTATTTCAGGAAAATGTACATTCTTTAATAATTGCCAATGCTATAAAGGACTGAGATAAGCCAGTCACATATTTTGAATTATAAACAGAAAATATTTTCCATTCATTTTGATGTCTGTTGAGCTGTTAATGTCAAGTCTGAAAGCGTTTTTGAAGTATTTTGTTGGCCTATTCTCTTTAGCTGAATCACAATTATGCAGCCTAAGCCAGAACACAGATAAGTGATTTTCTAGTATGTATGTGTGTATTCATAGAGAAAAGGAATACTTTATTTATATATAAATGTACACACACACATGCACACACATATGTACACACATACATACATTCTGCTACTTGACGTGAGAAATTTTACAAGACTATCAGGTACATCTGACACTTGCTCTCTATACACCTGGACTGTACAGGGCTGGGTCTCCATGTTCGCTAATATCAGATCTGCATATGGATTGATGATGCTGAAGTAAATAATTCGTTCTAAAAGGAAAAATGGGATCTAGCTCAAGGTAGGGCATATATAACTCTGTTATGCTGAATTACCCAGGGTGCATGCTATAAAGTTTATGCCACCTGCAAGTGAACATAGTGTGCCTGATCTGGCAGAAATGCTACTGATAAAGAGCTATTTCGTCCCTCTGCTTCTGAAAAATTCAAAGGAATGCATTTTATACTGTACCACTGAGTTTCAGCACACGACTATCATATTTAAGATCTCACCCTAGATGACCTAGAGCTGGGTTTGCTGACTCTGAAATACTAATTAAGTTTAGATCGTGTGGACATGTCCTTAGAATACCACTAAAAAGAAACAAACAAGAAAAACCTCCCAGTTTTATTTTTCCTCTCCAATGAACAAAATATTTCAGAAACAAAGGAAGAGACTCTGGCATCACATGAACAAAAATAACAAAACCTCCTGTTATTCACTGCTGGTGGTAGTTTTTGGAATACAAATGGACAGGCTAGCAGTGATCTAACAAGCAAACATTTGAAATTCAATATAACAAGTCAAAAGATGCATATTTATCACATGACAATGCTGGTTGGGCAGTTTCAGTGATCACTGAGATACCCAGCATTTAACTTAAAAGCTACTGAGACTCACCCTCCACACACACACACACACACACACACACACACAAAAGCTGCTGACTTCTGCCAGCATTGTGTTTACTCAGCTCTTTACATCCCAGCACAAGCAAAACTCAAAAGCTGTTTAAGAATTCCATAGG
The DNA here is from genome assembly GCA_035583185.1 of Anabacerthia variegaticeps. NCBI lineage: Eukaryota > Metazoa > Chordata > Aves > Passeriformes > Furnariidae > Anabacerthia > Anabacerthia variegaticeps. The sequence continues at coordinate 47,236,122 of JAWWEW010000112.1, forward strand.
AGTATTAAATAAAATGAAATATACTGACCTACAGAGCCTTCTTCCGAACTTGATTTATGAATGGAGAGCCTAGGACAAAAAAGAGAAATGGACTTATTGATGCTGGCTTCTCACATTTCATGGGAGCTGTCTGGTTACAGTAAATTATAGTTTCCAAACAATATATCATGAGCTGTTTTCTCTTCCCTTTTCTTCCTAACGCAGCAAGTTGGGAACAAAACCTGAACCCACTGGTCTGACCACAGTAACTAAGTTTCCCTCTTAAACACGCCTTTTGTGAGCAGCATAGAAAAATATATACTGAGAGAAAACTATGGTTAAGGCAAAAGAGGCTAGGAATTGCTCAGAAAAACAATTACAAACATACTTTCCCTCCTTCCACTTGCAAAACAGCAATTTTGCTGCCTTAGAAACTGTAAAACTGTGATGCTGCACTTTAGCTGTATAACAGTTTTTAGCTTATTTGTTTTTCATCTGATGAAGCTTTATAAATATGTGCTCGTTACACTTCCAGAAGCCACAGTGTGGAAAAGAATAGTAGAGATTAAAGACAAGGTGAAGAAAGCTTGTCCCCATGAAGTACAACCACAGATGACTGGAGACTACAGCTTCCTGCTCCTGAGTTCCCTTCTGTATGCTTTCCCATCAGTGTATACCCTCTTCCTCAAAAGCTATCTAGAGTGACTTATTTTAGCAGAACATGAACATTACAAACAACCCACTAAAATAGTAAATTAATCTTTTGTTCTTGGTCTTCATGTTCATTGAACCAGTTTTCCATAATGGATTCCAACTCAGTGCCAACAGTTCATTGTGGGACCTCTGATGAGACAACATCACCCTGCTTCATTGTCTTTTTTTTCTCTCTGTATAAATGGAGCTAATAGAAATTACTAAACCTTGCTTTATTCTTTGAAGCCTTCCTATTTAACCATGCAGCACCAAGCCAGTGAAACATCTCCTGCCAGCATCAATGGCTTTGCTGGAGGCTCCAAGTGCAAAGCATTACAGCAGTGTCCTTGCTGAGAGCTTGGCCCCACGACATGACAATGTCCTATTGTGCGGTGGCTGTACTGCAGCCATGCAGAATGGAAACACGCATACCCCAGCGTACCAGGAAGACCTCAAGACAAATCGTTCCTTGAATGAGGCCATATAATAATACACACATGCCATGCTCTTGTTGCTGTCCACATACGGTGTCTGCACGGACACATTTAGCTCTCTCAGGCCCCCAGCAGAGGGCAATGAAGAGTTTCTGATCAATTCACTAAAACACTCGAAGGAAAATTTTAGTTCAAGCCAGTTTGGGGTTTAGAAGATGCAAGCAATTACTGGCCAATGTCTTATAAGCATGAAACACATGCTCACCAATTTGCAAAGATATCATTTAAGGGGAAAAGAGACAGTATGAAGTTTCAGTTTGATTTAGTAGTTCATCTAGACAAAGAGGGTCTGGCACAGTGAAGCTCTGAAATTCAACCTCTTTCAAACTCACACTGATCAGAAATATAATCCAGCACAAAATGCAAACTAATTAAGGCAAACAAACTTCAGATTTGTAGTGCACGAGGAGGAGGGAGACACTTAGTGCTTTTCTTGCTGATGAAGTTTACCCTTGAAAGGGGAAAAGTTAATGATATGCCACCAAATTCTTAGTTTTTAAGAAGTCTGAATAAAAAATGCAGGGGAAAAACACAAGCCCCATACTTTCTGGGTAAAAATTTCCAGAAGGGTCTTTGAACAGAGCTAGGAATTCATCCAGACACTTAAAGTAAAGTTGTCAGCAAGTATTTTTCTAAATAAAGGTAAATCAGATGAAAAGTATGTGCAGCTTAATATGGACACTTGTTTTCATGAAAGCCAAGTTCTGTTGGAAGTGACAGAATTAATCTACTACATGTTTTGCACATGAGCACAGATCTCACCCATCACAAAGTTATTCTATTTATCTTAAATTAATTTAGTATCCATGAAATATACCAAACCACCATTCTTAGAAAATGAAATCTCTTAATGATCAGAACTCTGCCTCAGGAGGGAAATCACCCTCAGAGTGAAGAGGCAGTCTCTTGTGCTCTGTGGCCTCCAAAGCCATTTTAATCCTTTTCTTCTCTTGCACAGTTGCCATGATGCAAGTAAGTAGCAGGTGTAGCAGCAATGTTTGTGATGTGGACATCTGTTCACTGGGAATTAGCCTGAGACCACCAACTCATCACACACTGGCCTTCAAATAACGGGAAGGGCAGTAGGAGCAAAGTTCTGACACGCCTGAACTAGACTGGGTGAGGGGAAGAGTAGGATCCACAGCAACCAGACCACCTTCTCCTTTATAACTGATTTAAGAACTATGCTGAGTTTCATTAGAGGATGCAAATTCCAATTATCATTTCATGCATTCTTTAAAGAGGAAATCTTCCATGCCTGGACTGACCTTGAAAATGCTAACAGCTGGTCTGAAGAGATGGAAATGCCAACAAAACTTACCACACAGTGCCTGATAGGGCACTTTCTTTTTAGTTCCACAGACAGCTCTGACACTTAAAAATCCTCAGTGAAATCAATCAAGAGTTTTACTTCCTAGATGTCTGGTGAAAAATTCCAGAGTACCTCAGAGTCGTTCTATGTTTGATTTGCAAATTACACTCCCTTACTCTGTTAAATCTGCAGCGCTTCTGTGAACGTGCACTGAAAGTGATTTGTGCTCTTCCATTCATAGACTGATAACTTGTACTGAAAGTTAATGATGCAGTGACACTTGGCAGAAGTTTCAGCACTGCGTGTCTGAAAGGGAGCCAAATGCCATTACTCCACCATGGAGGCCTTCATTTTTGTTGTGGTCTGATGTACAACTTCATTAGCAAGCTTTCACATGAAACGTACTCTGTCACAGCACACAACTGAAGAAATGTATGGGTATATGTTCACACAACAAGTAAGAAAAAAAGATTTATGGCCAGAGGGCAGGAATATTTTCTCATCAACCCATAATCTTTGGAAGTGGCCAGCAGAAGCAGTCAAAACTTAAATCCGTTAATCTCACAAATTCAAAACCGTTTCTAGGCCGATACTTTGTGCCTCTTGGAGTCAAAATGCTGAAATAAACAAATGAGAAAAAACCCAAACCCAAACAACAACAAAAAAATCCCCACAACCCCCAAAACACAACAAAACAGAAGGCACAATATATAATTTAAAAATGAAGCTAGTTTTGGGAGTAACCAAATGTTACTGCCTTACAGAGCTACTTTTGGGAGTAACGAAATATTACTGCCTTAGAGAGTCGATGAGTTTCAGCAGAGTTTAGTAAACTACACCTGGCCACTCAGAGGTCGGTGACACAAAATTTAGTAGCAACAGCTGGAGTGGAGAACCTGGACCAAGAAAGTTTGGCTTAACAGAAATGAGTTAACACTGAATACTGAAAAAGTGCAAGTACACAAACAGAATGGACACAAAAGTCAGTCTTTCAAATGCAAGAGGTCTGCAAATGACAGAGTAGCTGGGGATACCAGGTGGAAAAGGATGACTGAAAAAAACCTTACACGTTAGTCCCAAAAGGCATAAGGATGGGAAATTCCAATGGCAGTGCAAAGAACGAATATATATGGGAATGGCTGTACAACCGTCATTATTTATGTTCAAGAAAGATGAATTCAAACCAGAAGTGGAAAAGAGAAAAGCTATTAGAATGGACAGGGAACTGGACAACTCTTCTTCCAAGAGAAAGCTAGAAAAATTTTGTGAAACTGGAAAACTGCAAGAAGATTAACTTATTGCCTATTAATAAATCAGGCACAGGAAGAAACAGACAAACTGGAAAAAATTAGAAAAGAAGAACAAATATTTCGTATTTGGACAAACTTCCAACAGTAGGCAGAGAAAGGGAGGGCAACTTTAAAAACTTAATTAACTGCTGGCTCCTTAAAAGATAAGAGACCAGACCAGACATTCTAGACAACAACGATATCAGCATGAGGATTGCCTTTGGAGGACACTTCTGGTTCTTCTTTTGAAGTCTGTGGGCTTTGTATGAACAATGTCAAATGGCATCCAAAATGATGTTTGAATCTATCTTTTCATGAAAGTGCTGCAGTGGGGATGATGTTGTTTTACTTCAGCAAACTCCTTGAAACCTGGAGATGGTCTCCAAAACTTGGAGCACAAGGAAGAACCAACACACACATTTGTGGCACATGCCAACTGAGCCTGTCTGATTATTAAGACAGATTTTAACTAGGCTGCATTGAGCTGTTAGGCTACAGCTTTCCCTATTAGCTCTGGACTGATTCTGATCTCAGACAGAATAACACGAGGGCTTATCTTGCATAGAGAGAAGTTGATTTTACAAGAGACACAGTCATATGTACCCCAAGAATGTGCTGGTACTCCACAGAACTGGGAAAGGAAATAAATGACACCATGTGCTGCTTTCATGAATGTGCCTGTTGATTTTTGAAAGCTCATCATTCTCAAAACAGAACAAACATGGGAACTGAGAATGATGGGGGTTTGTTTCAACACTAAGTATTTTAAATGCAGATGTACTTTAACAAACGGCCGCATCTCATTTACGGACCATAAAATCCACAGGTGCGTATCACCCTATGATAATGAAACCACTACTGTTACGATCTTCAATAAACTGATAGTGCCCCTCTCATTCCTTCCCAATGACTATTTATAGCCCACTGAGGAAAATGGTTTAGATGGGATTTTCAATAAACAAATATTATGCACATTCACAGCAGTGAACAAACCAACGCAAAAGCCTGTGCTGGCTCTCCTGCAAAGCCATTTGGTTATCCGTGTGCATTAGAAATCGCCCGGTTATATAATTAGTATGAAAAACTGACAGACTTGTAACTGCTCCTGACTGAATACAAGATAATTTATCTAACTGGAGCTGGCACAGGGAAGAAAATGGGCCCTTGGTATTTTTATCAAATTTGCATGAACCTGAAGAGAAAGGAGGCCTGCAAGGTTCTGACCTTGCTGGCACCAGTGTGAGAAAGGGATGGAAAGCAAAGACGTTTCATTCAATTATCTTCTCATTAGGTTTCCATAGCAATGGCACTTTAAGCAGGTCAAAACTTTCTCAGTGGAAACAAACACTGAGCTGCCTTGTGGGCCCTGCATGTATATGTGTACTTTGTAGCATCACCAGCATGGAAGTCACCATGTTGGTCCTACAGGCTCGGTCTGAGGACTGGCAGTAGGCAGATGGAGATATGTTATGTATTTAATAACTGACTAGTTGATTGCAGCCAGGGGGCAGATAATTGCCAGCTAAAAGCTCTTTGACAGCAAAGAGCAAGACCCGACATAGTGCAGGCAATGCATCCCTGTTCTCTGTGTGTTGCTCACTATGTGCCATCTCGACTAGCTGCGACAAGTCAGACTTTCCCGTGAAAGGCGCCCTTCATACTTCCTCATACAAAATTACCAGGCTTGAAATCTTCTTCCAGCTGCTCAAAGGCACACTGGTTTCCCTCCTCACGTGTCCCAGGCGTCGTTTGGCTGGCTTCTCACTCCCATTGTGTGGGTTATTGTGGGAGTTTCCTGCCCTACTTCTCTTGAGGAGGCTGTTTAAAGGCAGCATGAATAATTTGGCTTTGACTAAATCAGGCCTCAAACAAGTGAAAACAGGGCCATACACATTCACTGATTCTTTTTGATTCCTGCAAGCACAAGGTATTAAAAAAATGTATCGTAAATGCAAACATCTCAAGTACAGCAAGCTCTTCCAATATTCTTTTCCATTTTTTAACTATGCAAAAGAAACAGTTTATTCTGTTAGCAATTAAGTGCAGCCTTTAGCATCCTCAGTTTGGGGGATTTGTTTGTTTTGTTTTACTTCTCAGTTTCTGCCTTCCTTCTGCCTCACATCCTCTGTCAGACCTGCACTCCTCTTTCTTTGCAGTGAGCTTACAAATACCTGCCAAAGTTAATCTGGGCACCTTGACAAGTTGCCAGAATCTAAGTTGATAGAAGTGAAGCCCCCCATCCATGACCTGGAGGGATGATGTAATAACCTCCTGCATTCAAATCTTGACCTGCAGCTTGGATGCTGCAGGGAAAGAGGATTAGGAAATCAAGTGTTAAAAACTAATGGCAATGGCCAGTAGATCAGTGTACCAAAGGGGGCAGAATTGAGGCTTGTATGAACCTTTTTGCAGCTTGCACTGAAAATCATTGTGGAAGATGGGAACACTGAAATGTAAGCACTCTCCCAGCCTTAGACTAACATGAAGTTCCAATTTTACCATGGGACATTGAATGGCTGTACTATGGAATATTCATTGCAGAAAATCCTTAAAAAGAGATTCAGTCAGTCATCTCTCCTGCAGTGACAACAGCATGCAGATAGCAGCCACTTGTGTTGTGGCCGCACTGCTTGCCTGCTAACAGCCTTAGAGAAAACCACAACACCCGAGGAGCCTATACCTGTGACATTCCCAACAAGCCATCAGAGATCTGGTCAAACCGTATGAACTGAACATCGAGTGGGCTTAGTGCATCCTGCATACATAGAGAGGATGACAAAGACATTTGCTCTTGGGAGCAGCTGAAGCGGCGAGCTGAGGATGCAGCTGCCAGGGGCACAGCAGCTCCCTCACACCAGGGGAATGTAAAGCCCCTGAGTAATGTTGCCCCGTGCTGCCTGCACCCCACAGGTGCCTGCTTTTCTCCTTCTGCCCAATAAGTCTGTTTCTGGCCAGTTCCTTGCTCTGGGAGAGTCTTGGATTTAGGTCCTGAGCATCACAGGGTGAAGAACGTTTAAACGGTACTGAGCCACAGGCTGAGGAGTACAGCAGGATGAATTGTGGCACTTGATATGAAGCGTGAGCATTTCACTTACTTGGTCAGCAGCGTGCTTGAGTGCTACAGTTCAAAAAACAGAAGATGATTCTCATAGAAGGTGACAATTAGTAACACCCACTGCCATGCAAAGGTAGTGGAAATGACTGTGAAACATCAGATACATGATACAGCTTTTACCTCATGCATTGTTTTCATCCTTCCTTTCTCTAGCAACTGCAAACAAAAAAATAGAGAGAGGTGTCTGTACCTCATTCTATCTCTAAGTAGTGCTCTTTGGTCTCTTACCCACTTCCTTCTCTTTCCTGGCAGTTCTCTGATATACCACATCTGAAACTTGCCCACAGGCTGATGGAGCAAACAGTGACCTCAAACAGATCTATTTCCCAAAAGGGAAAACACACAACTTCCACTCTGCAACATCCCCCCAGTTCTTCTGAAAACAGGATGAGAGTCAGGATGCAGAAGCCTGAGTTCAGGGGACTGGGTTTAACCTGGATTTCCTGGCAAACATGCAGAGCTCATCATTCTGTCATGTAGACTTGAATGCTCAAAAATGGGAACAGGCTACAAGTTGGGTTACATTGTTTAAAAGCTCTGTTTACAATTATGAGAAAACCCTGCTCAGTCCCCTATCTGAGTAAACATCCTTGGGGTGTTGCCATCACTTCGAAATAATAGGGATTGCATATACAATACATCGCCAGATCGACGTGGTATGGGGTCAGAGAAGTAATAGCAACTGCTACAGAACACATTTTCTACATTGATGATTCCTCTAGCAAAAGCAGAAGTCAATGTATTTGTATAGAAGCACCTGCAGTTCTGCAGAGATTTTTGTTTAAAATGAGTATCACTGTTAAAGATGCTGTTGCCACTTTACTAAAGGTACACTGAAAATCTGCAAAGTTACACTAGCACCACAACTTACAGCAAGACTGCAGTTTAAAATATAAAAACATTGTAAAGGATAGTGGGAAGTGAAATTTATTATTCAGAGAAGAAAGCTACGAACACCTCATTCCATGCTTTGCATTATTTGATGAATATGATACGACTTAGAAACCAGATGAACAGCTTCAATTTATAGAAGGAACTGCAGTAAGGTCAAAAAAAGAGAGCAATTGTGAGACAAAGCTTGAACAAGTATGATTTTGCTTTCTATTGCTTATAAGTAGCTTTTCAGGCAACATCAGTACCCTTGCTGTTATTCACTTGAATCTGAGCCTTCTGATACAACAAAGATTTTTCTCTCTGTGTCAGAACCATCCAAACAAAAGGCATCTTTGGTAGAGCATATATAATGCATAGAGTGGGTTCACATGTGCAGTCTTTTTTGTAGCTTCATCTAATTAACAGGAACAGTGTTGTCAGCAACAGAGGAGGCTAGTATTGCCCCAAATACCTTCTAGGGGGACAATGACTCACAGTGACAAACAATTCTGCCTCCAGACCCATTTAATCCCTTTTGCCTCCCTCTAGGCCCTACGGCTGCTCATCTGTGTTATAGCTCATCACCCACTAGACAGACACTCATTTAAGCAACTTGCTGGACTGAGGGCAGTGACTAATTTTGTGCTGACTTTGACCAGACTGGGCACCAGGATTAGTAAGACTCAAGGCAAGACTGAACATACACTGCTTGTCCACACAAACAGGATTTTTTCCTACCACAGACCACCAAGGTTAATCTGTTTGCAGTGCGGTGTACACTGGAGCCTGTTGGGCTCTCTCTTCCAATTGGGTACCACAGAAAAAGGAAAACTAAACCAGGTTAAAGCAAACATTGCTTCTCCTAGGTTCCCTCAGAGTCTCTTTCTGCCTGGAATCTCTAAACTCTGACAAATTAAACAACCATCCAGCTGTGTTATTTTAAAACTTTAGACCTTGATAGCGTTAAGCTGCAGGGCGAGGGAGCTACTGAGAGTGACCACGTTCCAGACAGCTCCTGAAAGTCTGGAAGACTAGTTTTGAACAAATCTTTCCTTTTGTTCCCCAAATTTCTTTGTGAACGTGTGAAACCAATGCACATCTGCATTGTTTCATGTTTGGCAAACTAGTCTTCTCAAAACAGAAGAAGCGTTGTAAAATGTTTACCTCACATCTTCCACACAGCATAAGAGGGACACAAAAACAGTGTCCCCAAAGGGACAAGCTTTCCTGTCTCGTAGCATGCCCACACAGAGTATTCAGAGGAAAGCCATATACTAAACACTGAACCTGCCCAAAACCCCTAGGGCCAACATGACATCCTCCCCTGAAAAACATAAAACTCCACATGTTAGTAGCAAGTACAGATGTATCCGATGAGCTTGAAGCAGTCATTTTCCTGCAGATCAGTTTTATAAACTCTGCCTCCCTGGAACAGGCAATTTCTGTGACAATTCAGCCCTCCAGGATAGAGAGATTAAGTCAGTACTGATGTGGCAAGCTGTCACTAATCAGTACAGGCCTTTATTATTTCAGGTTTGAATAATTTGTGTGGTATTGAGGAGATATCATTTATTATTTTCAACATCTTGCCCAATTAGCATGCATCACATGGCCTTGTTTCTTATTGTGCAAGTATCTGGCACAACCTGTCCTGCACCAGTTTCATATATATATGATCAGGTTAATCACATACACCCTTCTACAAACCCACAAATGGGACACTTTCATTCTTGAAAGGTCCACAACAATCACATCCCTTTCATCGGAATGAAGATAATGTGGTTAATTTCCTTTCAGTGAGGTAAATAGGCTATCTCAGAAGATGTTTGTGTAGATACTGTCTTCTCACTCAGTTGTTTGTGGTAGAACACCTACACAGAGACACAACTTAGGAAGCTGGCTAGAACTTGTAAGTAGAGTTTTTTCTCAGTTGTGGCTGTCCTCCTGTGAGATCTTTATCTCATTATTACCTCAGGTGGGATGACGATATTTACCCATGGGTAAAGTGCTTTGAGACTGAGAGAAAAGTATTAGAATTGTAGGATAACCTTGGAGATCTACTTCTCAGATTACAGTTCTCATAATGCTCCCATCCACATGACATTTCTGGTTTCATTATAGTCTTAGACAGGCTTCAAGAAAGCTTTTCCAAGTTTCAACATCTGAAGCATGACTTCTCAACTCTAAGACTTCACTGTCTTTTCTTTTACCAACATGTAATATGGGGGCAGTACTCAAGGTAAAATTCACCTTATCTGTCTTAGGCTGTTTTGAAAATAAACGTCAAGCAAATCATCTCTGCTTTCTGTCTGAGTGATGAAATAAGGCAACTCTAAAAGACAATTTATTGCTTTCTGAGAGCTTTAGCAAGAACTGGCTTTCAGACAATCACAAAGGAAGCCCCTAAGCAGCTGTTCACTACCACACAACTGACTTCTACATGGTCAGTGTGAGTCCCATACCCTGCATCCACCACAGATCCCTCTGAGACTGACAGTCCTACTGAGCTAGCAAAAGCAAGGGCAGAAACCTTCCTATTACTGTCCAGTGTTGAATCACTGGAAGATATCCAAATGTGGGACTGTAAAACCTTACAAAGGCATGTCACGTCACAACTGTATTCCACATACTCCCTGTGAACCAGTCCAGCTGGCACTACCCCATGAAGCACAGGCAATTGGAGATACAGTGTCAGTTGTCTTCATGCACCACTGCACGTTACCCTCAGCAGTACAGATCCAAGATCTTGGGATCAAAGGAAGGAGGCACAGAAAACAAGCACACACATTGCAGCAGGAGGTGACAGTAAACAGAAACCCTTTCAGTCCTCACAGAGAGGTTTTTATTAAGGACTGCTAAAATTAAAGCTCCTTTTAACTTGGTTTTAAATACTTCATTCTCTTGGCGCCTTCTTCAAAAGCACAAACTCAGGAGTGCACAGGAAAAGGAACGTGATTTAAGCTCACAACTCTCCCTTCCTCTCACCTATCTTTTTTTGGCTGCATATAGATGTAGTCACAGAAAGTAATTTTTAAAGGAGATTTACTTTGCAGAGAATGTGAAATCACTGGTGTTCCTCAAAAATGACTACCAGTTGTCTAGGTACATGAATACCCCAAAAGAGGAGAAATAAAAACCTCCCCTTAATACAAAAACCCAAAATAATAGAAGGCCAAAAGAGAGCAAGAGAAGGAGCAGGTTTCAACACAGGTTAAAATAATGGCTGGATTTGAAAGGTAGAAACTTCAATGCAATCTAAAATGAATTTACTCCAAGGAAAAAGAAAACGTACAAAATTCCCCCTTCCCTCCTTTCTTTCCTGTGCCTTCACTTACTTTCTTTCAGTGTCGGGTGTTGACGCAGTGCTGCTGAGACCAAGAGACTCCTGCAAGAGAAGGCACATAGCAGTGAAAGCAGATACGAGAAAAGCCTTTGCTCAATTTATGCAGAATATCAAATTAAAGAACAAAGAAAGAAAAGCAGATGATCAAAATCTATGCGCTTACCTCAATCTGGGATCGCAGCTGTAGAGATGTAGGGCTGGCATCAGGTTTCTCCTAAAACACAACGAATGTCAGGTTAATGAAATATCCAAACACCAGAAGGAAGAAATCTGGAGGTGAGGAAAACGCAAGAAGAAACAGAGTAACAGAACCTAGGACTACCTCAAAGCAATGCATACAGGAAACATTAACCTGTCCAGAAGGAATCACTTTCAGGATAAACTCAGAAATAATACAGAAAAACAACTAATTTCACACATCACTGGAGAATGCAGAAGATGGTAAAATTGCCAGACAGAAGTGATGCAAAACAAAATAAAAAGAGGAAAGTTTTATTTGCACAAGATCATCACACAATTGGTTAGCTAAGTTCAAGTGACATTTCAAAAAATTTACTTCAAGGAAAAATATACAGGGAAAAATGGGATTATAAGAGCATGCCTGAGCAAAAAATATTGAGAGGATTCCAACACATTTCAGGAAGGCCAGTTTATCACACAGAAACTTGTCAACACTATGGAGTACAAATCACCCTCCTTCAAATATATAGGGTATAACCATCTACTCCAGGACTCTGCCATCCAGGCTCCCTTTGCAGTCAATGGAGAGACACAGAAGCTCTTACAGAACAACTCACCCGACGGGTTTCAGCTACCTCAAGTCAGATGAGGGAGTCCCGCTGGTGGTATCTAATTTAAGACTGCAAGCCAATTGCCTAAAAGACACACATTATTAACATGTCTAGCTGAAATGAGTGGGAAAACTCCAGTTAAAATGGAGGAAGATACTACAGCTGACAGTCTTGAGAATTACACTTTGCTAGTTCATCTATGTATGAAATCATGGGGGAACCTACTTATTATCTATTTTATTCTCAGCCAATCCTGATCCTCATGAAGTTACTGCAAAGTGAGTACTGTAATGTACTTATCATAGCTGGGTAAGCAACCACAGTAGCACATATATGTTAAAAAAAAAATAAAAAAGAAAGGACATGGATTAGTTTCGGGATACTGGAGGACTTCTTGTTCATGCATTCCTCAGACTACATGTAAAAATCCTATCTCTGTGAAATTGTACTTCCTGTGCCCTTTGTCTACAGAAAGGGTGACAAAACATTCCTGGGATTTAATTAAAAAAAGGAAAACCACACATAATTTTCTGGAAATGCAACCTTTTAATATTAACCAGGAAATTACTACTGACTGCCATGAAGTGGTTTTAGATTAATCCACCCAGAAAGTCTGCAAGATCTAGAGTAGAGAGGATCACGCTCTGCCATCATACAACTGAGTCAGCCTGCACTGCTGGCCATGGCAGCCAGGAAGGGCTCAGGATGGCTCACGGCCATGTGCTTGCTAGTACACAAGGCTGACACTGGGTCACTGCCCTACTGGGGGATTTTGCCTGGCCGTACATAGCCTGTGTATCTGTTTTTGCTGATTTTATAACGTGAAAAGGGAAATGAAGTTCTTGAGTGGAAGTGGACATGGAAAGGCAGCCACAATCATTTATTGAGAGCCAAAGGACTCCTCTAGTCAAGCAGAAGCGAGAGCAAGCACAGGGAAATTCCACAGATGTTCACAGATCAGAAAAGTGGAATTAACTATTTGGCATCAGGCATCCCTCTCTTTCGCCATTAGCTCTGTCAAAACGGGATCCAATTAAGTTTTGCATCTGGAAAAGACTGCAGGCACATTGCTGCCAGTCCTCCTCAGACACTCTGCAACCCCTGCCTAGTAGTTTGCAAGAAGGGAGGGAAAGAAAAGTCCCACAGTCCAAACACTTCACATTCATGAGTGTTTGTCCACACACTGCCGCACTGATGAAAAAAAAGGAACACTTTACCAGCTTTATCTTACAATTTCAGTAAGCCAGTCAGGAGAAATCACCGTGTCCCCAACATGTCTTTAGATCCCAAGTTCCTGATGATATATCTGTTGCCTTAAAAAGCTGCTTGCTGCAAGTGTGCTTCTGGGTTTTTTAAAAAGTGTGTTTTGTAAGCTATTGTTTATAAGATGTTGCCTGGCCTCCCAACACTAGAGAAGTCTTGCTTGAGCAGTTGCATGTGAAGTTGCCTGAGACTGCAGTGAGATGAAAAGTTACTACTTTCAGCCTAAAACCATTCAGCTGAACAGTCAGCTGCATCCCATGGAACAAAATCCTAAAAAAAAAAGCTGACTGTATTTGCTTTCTCTTTTCTCATTTGCTGTCAGGCCCACCCTGTTAGAACGGGAGCAGTTTTATAGGATCAAGATGACTGTAGAGGGCAGAAGCAAGAACAACTCCACTCCCCCTTCTCTAGAAATCCACTTTGCAATGCTGGAATGCAAAACACCTGATAGTCCTGCACTGTTGTGATTAATATTCCTACCTAACTTTCCAGCAGAATGGTATTTTTTTTTCTATTGCTATTTACACAAGAAACCAAAGGAAAATACTTAGGGAAATAGTACCCTCAACTGAACTTCTGGCTTAGATCTGTATTAGAGACCACAGAACTTTCATCAGCCTCGAGCAATTGTATTTATTTTGGTTAAAATCCATTAAACCTCATGTTAAACCTCACTTGAAAATCCACATGTTGTGTTGACTTTAATCCATCAGGATCAGGGCCCTTTTTTACCAAAGGTTAATTCTAGAAGGTTGAACAAAAGTACTGCTGGCATGCTCTCAAGCATGCTATAGCATCTTTTCAGAAAATATTTTTAAAGGTTAGTTTCATGAAAGTACATCTTTCACCCTTCTGAAGCAAAAATTAAACAGAGGACAGCTTGTGGCTGCAGTAACAGACATTCCTAGCCTGCATTTTCAGGGCTCTGCTCTGCTCGGGCTGCTTTGTCTACAAAGCAGGCATCAGAGTGATGGGTATCTTCTGTGTGAGCAGCCTGCTGCCCCAGGTATATGCTCTCCACATGTGCCCAAAGCTTGTCGGAGATGTACCAGACATTCACACCACCTACACACTATGCAGTGTTGGTGAAAGTAACCCAGTGATCTGAGACAGTACCTGGTCAAGTGCAGACTCCTTAAGCTACATGATTAAATCTGGTTATTTCCCGAAAGTGACTGATTTACTCTCATGGTTTCTGGATGTAAGAGGCCCTAGGCAGGGTACCTATCCTGTACAAAGGTGCTTTCAGTGCATATTGAACTTGTCCAATACACTATTAAAATCACAGCAAATAAGATCTGAAGATTCTAGAGAAATTGACATATCCATCAATTGTATCCAATCCCCAGGGAACATATTAGAGGGAGGACAAACAGTGGCTTAGCACCAGCTTGTCCAGCTACCCTTGAGGTCCAAGGTCAGCACAGCACAGAATCTCAAGTACTGATAATAAAGCCAGGGGGAGCTCTTAAAAATTAGTAATGCTAATGAAGTCCACTGAATTTAAATGAGGGACTCCTCCATCAAGTCACCCATAGCTGATCTAAAACAATCTCAGCTTGCAGAAGAATTTTATTCTCCCACCTTTAAAGCCATTTCTTAGCAGCCCTATTTCCTTCCCGTCTCCTCCTTCATACAAAGCCAATGCCATCAAGAGGATGGGTGCAGGACAAGGCCCTGAGGTCCTTGGCTGAAGCTGTGATCCAGCAGCTGAAGGAAGGGATGGATGGATGGCAGGCATTGAGCTGCCCAGGTACTGCCTGGTATCACCAACCCTTCTGTGCTGTGGGCACTCTGGAAAGTGCCTGCAGAGTCAGACTGGTAAGCTTGGGAGCACTGGTACAGAAGTGCAAATTGGTGAAATGCTTTTTACAAATCTCTCCTTTGGGAGGAAAAAGTGTGCAGTAAACTTAACAAGCAGGATTTGTGGCTTACGCCTCAAGCCTTTAGTTGTTTGCCTTGGGGTTCAAGAAAGAAGCTTCCTTCACAGGTAGCTTTTTTTGTCTATTTTGTATATTGTGATTTGTGTGATCATTTGCATACATTTTCTTTTCAAATTATTGCAGGCTCCTAAATATTGTGATTTTGGTTTTATAGACCTTTACCTTCCCCACAAAAATCTTCAAAACAGTTTTGAGGCCGTTTATGAGCTAAGCCTGAAAAACACCATCAGGTATAAAGTACAAAGCAAAAAATAGAGGGGAAAGAAGCTGAAATCACATTTCCTGACTGGAATGGCAGGTTTTGAATTCATGAGGGACTTTTTCTCCCATGATAACTTCAGTTCAGTCGTTCTGTATGTAATGTCACTGATAAGAGACAGATCACAGCCTATCTGAAAGCATTGCTGTTCTGCTCCTGAAATACAAAAGCATAGTAGAGAAGAGCATCCAAAAGAAAACTTGGTTACCCAGGGTATGGCTCAAAAATTCTAGGGGGAATGTGCATATTTTAATTACCTAAACATTACACTTCATCTATGCTTCACATCACAACTTAGTTTAGGAAATTATATTCATTGAATGAATCCCTTCTAATTAGAAATTCATGAACCTCTTCACAGTTTCTGCCACAGGAGCTGTTTCCATTTGAATCATAACTTTAAACACTCCTATGCAGATCCCAAGACAGGATTAATCTCACTGTGCAGACAGCAACTGTGCAAAATGAGACCCGATGAGTGCTGGGAAAATTCAGTGACATAACCAGTAATTTATAAATAATTTTATGAAATCACTTCAGCAGGTGTAATTAAAGTACCTACAGCAGAAAACTTCTGGGAGACGAATCTGCCAGCCTTTACCCAAACACCCTGTCTCTGTGCTCTAAACACACACTGCATGTTCTTGTTTAGCTTCTGAAATGATTAAACAAAGCTGTATCTGAAAGACAGCCAGAGCACCGAAGGCCTGTAAGAGTTTGCTTTACTTTGAAAGCAATTGTTCTGCCTGGAGTCCTCCACCACACAGTGTATTTCAGCTTCTGCAGTGGTTCTGGAGAAGACAAAGGGAAGCTCCAGTGCAGACAGTGCAGGTATGCAGGCATAATGGAAATCACCTACACATCACTAGCTATGGGTCACAGGTCAGAATAAAGAAATAAAAAAGACCTATTCCTGTGTCAACCACCTCAGCAAGTGTCTGACAGAACTAAACAATTCAGTGAATTTCCAATGGTACATATTAAAGTCCCATTTTTAGTCTCAAACCACAACCTCTGGACAATCCCCTCAGCTGTTTCAGCAAAGAGAGAAGGTTTTCTGCTCCATTACTCTTGCACGTTAGAGCCAGAGCTGACACATGCTAAACGATAACATCCTGCAGCAGAAGCAAAACTCTGAATCAAGGAAATGAGCTATGCAGGAGGGATGGTGGAAAAAAAAAAAAGAAGGATATTTCAAAAAAGAAATACTTCTACACATGAGACAACAGTTCAAGTGTCTCATACAGAAGTGTAGACATAGGTAAACACTTAGCTTAACTACCGATGAAATGCAGCTTCAGAGAGAACACACTGTTAGAGCAGTCACATATCTGCTTTTAGTTTTAGGGAGGGAAGACAAACCGTGCCTCTCAGCTTGACGCAAATGCTGGAATCTATCGAACCTAACACATCACCGGGGGAAGCGTTTGACACTCTCCCCTTTGCTAACAGTGAAAACAGAAGGGGGTTTTTTCATCCATCTCAACTACACTGCACTCAACACTAAGGCTGGGAACCACAGGGGCTGAAAAACATTCCACAATGATTTTGAACAACATAATTCATTAGCAATTACCGGGAAACTGCAGCTTTTGTAGAGCCTGTAACAATAAAAAGTGAGGCAGTGCTAACTCATAAATCCACTTGTAAAAAATAGAAGCAGAAATCAGCGAAATTATGGCACAAACACAAAGAAAACCCCAACAGCAATGGGCTTCAGAGAAAGTCGATATGGAAACATAACATTCTGCAGTGGGGAAATCAAATACCTTCTGATCAATTTTTCAAACAAGATGAAGCAAGCCCAGAACTATGGTAGCTGCCTTTGTGCTAAAAACATATTAATATAAAGGCACATATGTGTGATTGGGACACAGCAGGTCTTTGATCCATTTTCCACCTGCTACTCAAATGGTAAAATAGTAAAGTCCTCTTGTGCTTCTGTGCAAGAGCTCTGGCTGGTACTAGACCTGCCGTCTTTGCCTAAAAATCCTTACATCTGTCAGCATTGACTTTTATTGTACAGGTAAGGCCAAAAAGAACTTCTGCGGAATAATGATGGAAAACACAGTGATTAAGATAGCCAAGGGTGTTTTTGGCATCAGGAAGAGCTGTAATGTTTCAGAGGAATGAAAAAAAACCCACCTAAACAAACCACATCAAGAAGGGTTATATGTGAAGCCAAAGAGGGCTCAGGATGTGACAAAGATGAGAGAGGCATGAGGTAAAGTCCAACTGGACATTGTCCAAGTGAGGCCCTTCTTGTCCAGGTGCTGACAAGGGGCCTGGAGAAAAGTCACCACTTCCCCCAGGGAGAGGGTTTTGTCCTGTGTGAAAACCACACAAGGAAAAGAGAAAATAAATGAATAACAAACAAGCAAAGAGTAGTTTGTGACAGAGTAGTTTGGGGTAGGAAGAGTCTGGCCAGCCATACGGATTCCTCTCCCAGGTGCTGGCCCTTTGGCAAGGACAGCTATGGCAGCACACCGATACCTTGTCCTCAGCTACCTCCTGAACCAACACCCTTAAATAATTAGGAAGGCAGCAACTCTGAGAGCCACACATCCCCACCACCACTCTGCACCCTGCTTTTCTGCAATTGTGCAGCCAGGAATTTAGAGTGGTTTTGAAGTTGATGCCTAAGGATTTTATGTATTTGGTGTGTATTTTATGGATTTTTAGAGCTGTAAAAGTAAGGGATTTCTTGCTCACATATTAACTGTTGTTTAGAG
>JAWWEW010000112.1:47254307-47334758 GCA_035583185.1 Anabacerthia variegaticeps
AATATGCTAATGGTCTAAAAGGGTATAAAAACTGTAACTTTACGGGGCTCTCGGTCCTCCGTGCTCGGGGGAACCCTAGGGGTCCGGACTGCATTAAAGGCAATATCTTATCTCCATTAACCTTGTGCAGAGTGTCTGTTTTGCAGGATTTCAGGCATCAAAGTGAAGCACTCAGTGATAAGATGAAAATAATCACATGCAACTCCTTGCCTTGAAAGCCATGGCAGAATATGCCAAACCTCTTTCTGAATATCAATTGTCCTGATTTGTTTTTATGTGCTCTTCAAGTTCAAGATACCTGCTCCTAAGGGCCAGTGATGTTTTCCATTTTCCTCTTCAGAAAGACTTTTCAGACCTTACCAATTCTTCATTTTCATGTACGGAAAGCTGTACTATATTTCTATTAAGATTACTTGCCATTTCCTCAGTTTCTCTTCAGTATTTCCAGGAACAACAAGAGATGTATTTTCTTGAAAACTGGCAAGGATAGAGAAGGGGAAGCTCAGGTTAAGGCCAATGCCTCCAGGAAAAATTCTACAGCCTTGCTACAAACCCCTTCAGATGTGCCATAGGCTAACACAGCTCTGCTGTCATATTTGTATAGATACTATACTTGTGCACCTACACACCAATATTCATGTCTCCAGCACACCGAATTTCAGATGATCTATACTGCAAAAGAATGAAAGCTTTTGTGCTGAATTAATCAATACACTAAAGGCTCAGGGATTCTTGTAAAATGGGTTGCTACTGTAATACTAATGACTTTTGCAAGTATATTCCCTTTCACATCACCATGTACTGTGATAGCTAAGAATTTAAAACCTGTATGTTGTTTTCACTTTATATTGCACCAAACTATAAGTTACCGATGAATTACTTAGAACATCTGTAGCAGAAAACAGAAACTACAATTGACTTTGAGTTACTAAGGCCTTAAAACCCTGGTAAAATTCAGGGTTTGGTAAATCAAAAGAAAGCACTATGCATTAAGAAATCCTAAAGGGGGGCTTTTTGTATTTCAGAGACACATGGAGCACTAGTAATGAAGTCCCTCATTTCAGGGGGAAAAAAAAAGACAAAATTTTGTATTAATTTCATTCTGGGAAAGCAAGTTATTTGCTCTACTTTGTTAAAAAGAAGACAGATTGTGCTGGTTTAAAAGTAAACTGGTGGGAGAAATGAACCTACATAATGACAAACTGGTCCTGGCCCCTGTAACTAGGACACAGATTTAACAAAATTATAAAGATTGCCTAATGGAAAGCAACAGGTAATTTCCCCTCACTTTTTTTTATTTTTCGAATTTATGTTGAATTGATAAGCCAAAAGGCATTTTGTGTCAGAAACTTCCATCATACAGTCACTGTAATGCATAGTAAAATTAGACAGTTCTCTCAATTTCTTTTGCTTGAGACACCTCACATTACAGAGACTCAAAGCAAAAACCATATGCATATGAAAGAGATCTGACTCTGCCCTTTAGGTTCTTTAGCTGTAGTGGGCAAAACCAAAATTCAGAACTCAACAGCACCATGGGCAGTGGAAGAAACACACCAATTCATGAGAAGTCTGGCACCACTCTTTGTTTCCACAACTGCTACTCTCTGCTCTGTATTTTCTTTTAAACATGAAATCAGAGCTTTCAGAACAGGACTAAAGCCTTTATTTAATTCAAGAAAATTGATTTAAGACTTTCCCACACCCAGCACAGAATTTTTGAAAGTTTTAGTCCTAGTGCTCAGGAAACGGATACAACTTTTAACTTTTTAGGGAAGTGAAAGAATCCAGTAAAAAACCCCAACAAACAAAACAAAAACCTAAACAACACAAAAAAATCTATACCAGCCCCACCAGGAAAAAGAGGCTACAGAACCATGTAACAGAGAGTTGATCTGAGCCAGGACCTGAGCCATATTATCTGACATCCCTGGCAAGTAGTCCTATAACGAAGCTGTGCCCACACACATTTACTGGTTTTCTCATCTTTCTGTGAAGAAATTCAAACAGCCTGCTCTTACATCCTTTTGTGCAATAATAATTATGTCAAAAGTTTAAATATTTGGGCAAAATGGATTCTTGCTGTCCAACCACAGTAACACTGTACTTCTTTTTGCCTCTTTCAGAGGTTAAAAACATTAACAGCTGCCAGCTCAAAAAAGCAGACATCCTGAACTCAGGTCTTTGTTGGCAGTAAGCCTTACAGCCCAAGCTTTCAAGCCATCCATTCTCCGTGGTTTAGACTTTCTGCTGATTTGCCATATCATTTGAGTGTTCTTAAGTCAGTCTAGTTCTTGCTTAGTGACTTCTATGTTCATTATTTCATGAGAAGATTGCAGTTGAAAATTTGTAACAGCATGAGATATGCTGTTTATTTCATGACTCATAAACACAGGGGGCTGGTGGGGTCTGACCCCCATTTGAGCCACTCTGACAAATGAAACAGCAGGAATACAAACAAGAAAAGGTTTTGAAAAAAAATTCTATCAGACAAACTTGTGTCAGCATATTGGGAACTGACTCTCTGGTAACATTCTTCTATTACAATAGACTCGTTCTAGAGAAACAGAAGGCTCTTGAAGCAAGAAAGAAACTGGTCATACTGGGGGAAGTTTTAATATAGATATATATTTCTAGCATATGACTTCTATAATCATTTAAAAAGCAGAATAAATGTTTAACTTGAAAACAAACCAGTTCTGTTTACTATGCAGGTATGTGAAACTGAACACCTGAAAATTAAGACTGATACTATGAATTAATTCCCTAGAGCTGGGCACTGAACTGCTCACTCTCAACCTGCATAAATGCATTCCAGGAATGTGAGGGGGTTAGGGGAGAGAGACAAGGTTGATAGTTGGATGGTAGCTTCAAAGTCTCCTACAAAGTGAGGGAGAAATTAATTTCTTGAACAAGAGAACTGAAAACAAATTAACCATATTAATGCAAAAAAGGATTAGCCCATAAATTCCTAGTCTGTACTTATACATCCTTCCTACTATAAAAACCACCTTTGATTAAAAAAAACACTTTTAAATTAGCTGTTCTCTCTTTACCTTTGAAATTGAAGCCTATATTTGATGGATGCTTTGGGCCAGAACCTTACTTAAGTCATCACTGGTCATCACATGATGTGATCATCAAACTGAATTTCAAATCAACTCCAATGCCTTTTTGAGGCTCAAAGTCAGCATGGAAGATTGTTCCCATCAGAGGGAAAAATTATTATTGAATACCATTATACTACCTGGCACAGTTCTGTGTATTTACACAGATGATACACAGCATCCCTATATGAGAATATTAAGAAATAATTATTGCCTTCTACGCATTCATGATAAAAATCTTTACCTACCCAACTGCTGATAGAAATATTAATCATTTTCTATTTACATTTAAAGTAAGACTGGGCTAGAAACTCATATGCCATAGATGAAGTATTTAACAGGAACAGCCCCAACTGGTGTTGCAGCAAATGGAAGCCTTGCTCTATAGGATTACTGCTGCTGCGAGTTTTGCTTTGAAGGGCAATGGTGCGACAGTGACATCTGACAGCTCCAATACTAATCAGCACAACTGCTGGTAAGGGGTTAAATTAAAGGCTTCAATCATGCCATTAACAGCTCCCGCTGTTGGGCCAGGCTCCAGCCCAGCTGCGGAGCTCCAGCCAATTTTTGCAAAGCTCAGCTGTTCTGCTGAAAAGGCACAAGTAGGCTCCTGCCACATGATCAGCACTTGGGGAAGAAGGTGGGTTTTGCTCTGGCACAGAGACCAGACAGAATAGAAGTGCTTAATACAGGTTTCAGCAATTCTTAAATTTAAAGGACAACAAATCCAAATTCTGAGGATCCCTCAAGCAGCTGTAAAACACTCATCCTTTCCTTTTTTTCAAAGCAGGAGGTTTCCCCAGAAAATGACAGTGGGAGCAAGAACCCTCTCCCCAAAGGCCACAGCAGCCTGCTGGTGAGGTCAGCTTGTGCAGTCCCTGGGGCTGACTGCTACTCCCTCCAGCCCAGGGACATCACATCACTTTCAGGCTAGCACAGGATGGGGATGCACAGTTTTGCTTTGCCTTGTGTTTTTACGCAACAAGAGGTTATTCCATCACAGACTCAGGGTCTTTTCCAAACAAAAGGCCAACTGTTGAATGACAAACAAACTTGGTGTCAAGAATGTCTGCAGAGAAAAAAATAACGATGACACTGTTATGTGCTGCTTACAAAGCATTTGAATCTCAGCAAACATCCATCCTTCAGTAATCACAGATAACTCAGACACGAGGAATCTGCAAAGAAAGCTGCCACCACTGCTCCAAGCAAATGATCTGCAATCATTATCCACAGCCATTCACTGGAGAATTAAGAGTGCTGCAGTAAAATCTTACAAATTATTCTCTCGTGTAACATTTTCTCCTTACTTATTCCTGAAGCAGCAACTACATTAGGGTTCTTCCCAAGTTTCATTTGAAACTACAGACTTTTTCTCCAACAGACTGTGGGTCACACTTGACTTTACAATGGATGCACAGAAGTGGCCTTGCAGAAACAACTGAAGCACAAGTGAAGGGCAGACTTGCACTCCAAGAGCCACCCACAGTTTTTCAGTGATGCAGTGTGTACAAGTAGCACATGCACTTCATTTCAGCAAAGCCTGTATAGCTTTGCACTCCCTCATGCACATTATTATTCCCCCTGTCCACTAAGGGCCATTTTTACTATTCACTAAGGGCAAAGTTTTACTATTAAAGGAGTATTGAGGTCACAGGTAATAAAATTATGGCATTAAAAATGCTGGCATGCATTGCTTTGAATATTTATAACTCATCTTTCAAACACACATAAAGTGAAACAGAGGCTTCAGCAATCAATAACAACTTTTGTTTGGAGCTTCACTCAAAACCCTGCTCCTTTGCTAACAGCATTAAACAGCCTATGCAGGCAACCTGGCAGCACAAGAGTTGGCCATAACTTACAGGGACATCCTGATAAACTTGGTAAAACTAGCATATTAAGTGAGTATACCTCATCTGTACTGCTTCAGATTCTGATGACCATCCCACTGTGGGGAAGTGAGCTAGTGGCTGTCTGGGGCCTAGTTACCAGCTGGGGTTAAATCATGACAGTACTTTTTGGTGCCCACCATGGGTCTTGCAAGGTTCAAGATAACAACAGATTTTACAGGAATGTGCTAGATTGAATTTGCAGCTGTAATTGCTGATTAGCTATTAATTGGCAGGTGCTTGTCATGAGCCTTGCTTGCCTAACTATACATTAGAGTCTAGAGCTCATTAGTGGCTGGTTTTTGCTTTCTCTGTGTGCTATGCTGCTTATCACCTTACTGTGCTGTGCCTGGGAACATTTTGATAACAGCAGTGGCGATGTGCCGGGGCTGGCAGATGGCCAGGGCCTCGCTGCTGTGTCTGTGCTGCTGGGCTGGACGGGCTGCAACTCCAGTGTGAACTCACAGGGACCGTGACCTGTGCATGAGTCCGTGTGGGAGCAGCTAAATCTTGAAGCATCTGTAGTTATGTCTGTGCCACAGCAGGAATATCTCTGAAGGGGCTGTGGCCCAAGGATAAGTCCCTGCCACAGCAGACAGACCTTGAAGCATCAGTGTCTATGCCATGAGGTCATGTTGGAGAATCTGAAAGCATGTGGCCATGGATAAACCCACAACAGAACAGGCATTTCCCTGGAGGGACTGCAGCTGTGGGTAAGGCCACACTAGAGCAGGTGCACCTCAAAGCAACTATGGTTGTGGATAAGACCAAGCCACAGAAGCTCTACTCCTAAAGTGACTGAGGCTCATAGATAAAGGCTCCATTTGAGCAGGTATAGCCTAAAGGACTGCAGTCTGTGGATAAGTAGGAGCAAGGGAAGGAGTTCATCGCAGTGTTCAATGCTATAGTCTGGCTCAAAGGGACAAAGGGCAGAAATTGTAATGGATATAGCTTTAAATCATTGTAAGCAATGATTTGAATTGCATGATAGAGAAATGACTATAGCAGAAACAATACAAAGCAGTGAAGGATAAATCCTACAAAGAGCAGTTCAAGGTGGCAGCAAACCAATCTGAGCTGGCTTTGGTGCCCAGTAATTCCACACAATGTGCCACCTCTTATGCTGAGCAAATTCAGTAAAACATTTATGGACACTTTACAGGGGTGACCCATAGGCTAGAGGAATAATACCTGTGTATTGCATCAAAGGTTAGAAACGGGGGTGACACAAGGATGTGTTGGGTAGCGTGGCACCAAGTATAACATATATGATATGGGATAAGGAGTGAAGAATGTGCTGGTTTTGGCTGGGGTAGAATTAATTTTCATCAGAATGGCTAGTATGGGGCTCTCTTTTGGATTTGTGCTTGAGATAGTGTTGAGAATTAGTGATGGTTTTGGTATTGCTGAGCAGTGCTTACATAGAGTCAAGGCCTTTTCTGCCTCTCAGCCAAACCCACCAGAAAGTAGACTCAGGATGCACAAGAAATTGGAAGGGAACACAGCTGGGATAGCTGATCCCAACTGACCCAAGGGATATTCCATACCATGCGGCATCATGTTCAACATATACAGCTGGGCGAAGGAAAGGAGGGACGGACACTCAGAGCGATGGCATTTGTCTTCCCAAGTCACATGATGGAGCCCTGCTTTCCTGAGCCATAGGAAGCAGTGAATTAACTCCTTGTTTTGCTTTGCTTGTGTGCAGAGCTTATGCTTTACTCATTAAACTGTCTTTATATCAATCCATGAGTTTTTTCACTTTTAATCTTCTGATTATCTCCCCCATCTCACCAGGGGCCAGGGATTGACTAACTGGCTGTGTTAGCCTTAGTTGCCAACCAGGGTTAAACCATATCTTGAAGGTCAGCTAGAGCAAGCAAAATTCACATTAAGCCCAGCTGACAGAAAGACAACATAAAGGCCACCTGTTACTGCCATGCTGCAAAACTTGGAGCTTCATATAACTAATTCTTCCCAATAATCTCCTAAATAGGTGTGTACATTGAACAGAAACAGACCAAAACAAACCAACCAACCAAAACCCAGAAAGATAAATAATATATTATGGACAAAGCACAAGACTAGAAGTGACAAAGAACATGTTGACAGCTGGGAAACATGTAGTAAGAGAAAGAGCAAAGCAGACAGTACATTGTAATTCTCAGGGTAAGAAATGTTGAGCCAGATCTCGTCCTGGAGATGGATAAAATACTTGGAATAAAGTACCATCAGCAAACCCACTAAAAAACCCCAACCAATTCCACAAAACCATCAAAGAGAAAGGCAGTAGCTAAGGTACAAAAGAAACATAAAACTCATAAACATCTAGTAAATTAGACCCACAACTTTAGAAACCTTCATGCCTCTGAACACTGCAGTATTGCTACGAGTGATAACAATTCTCAGTTACAATCTAAACGAAATAAGTCAAAGCTTTAGACAGGAAAAAGCTATTGAAGTCAAACCATTCAGGTTAATAATTTGCTACTAAGCACTTTCAGCTCTGCTTTGTCATTGCTGACAATCCCATGGAGCAAGCGCACTGTGAACTGCCTGCCTACAAGAAGAGTTTGCTGCAGGAAGAGAGCGTGTTCAGTCTTGTCTCCTCTTCCCTCCAACAGATGTAAATTACGCATGCAAAACTCGATGAACAAATGACCAAACACCCTGTCTTTGCAAATGTCTTTGTGTAAGCATTATGACTCAGTTTGCTGGTAGGCACTCCAACTAAATTAATTTACCATGGTAAGGAAAATCTGAGCAAAGTAAAATTTAAGCTGTACAAACACCTGCAAGAGCTTCTAAATGCTTGGGTTTTTGTAGCCAAGACCTGCTTGTTTGGGCAGGTGCTGCCACTGTTATGGGAGTGTCCATGGTACAAATTCCTCTGCTCAACTGTCTTCAGCAGGGAAAGCTGCCCAAGCTTCTTGGAAACAAATCTGCTCTTATCATGACAGCAATGAAATGTCTTGACTAAACCTTTATTTTTTTTCTGCTCACACTCCTTTCAGTACCTTAGGGGTTTTTTTTCCAGGCTATGGCCCCAACAGAGTTTAGTTACAACATCTTGAGTCTCTCATCAGTGCATAAACCATTTCTTTTAAAGTTTTTATGGTTTCAGTTCCAGTTCTAACAGAAACTTCTCAACAATACAGTCTCTTACTCAAGGTTATGTGCAGTCTGTGAATAAGTGCATGCCAATGGATACAGAACGGATACACAAGATTTTGTTAAAAAACAATAAAAACAGTGCATCCATAAATGTTGTGGAAACTACAGAACAATCTCCCATATGTTACACTATACTTTCACATACATGAGCACATCCCTCTAAATCTAAGAGAAATTAGATCAAGTGTATTGCAACGTGCTCAATATGTGACTCGCATCTATAAAGAAATTATGGGTTTATACAATTCCACTGACTTTCAAATCAGAAGGAGACACAGTGCAGTTCATCAGCATCAAGTTTTATTCCCTATCTTTCTTGTCTGTTCTTCATTTAGCTTAATCTATAATCATTCTTACATATATATTTTTAATATACTATTTCAGAGAAATTGAGAGGTTAGGACAATAAAGTATTTAAGCACATGCCTGGCAACAGTACTAGTATGTTTAAACTTTGGCATGTTTTTGCATGCTTTATTGAATAAAGTCCTGATCACACCAGGCAGAGTACAAGCAGTAAGAGAAGTTAGTAAATGATACAGGATATCTTCATTTTTCATTGTATGGGATCGCAGTTCCTATAGAAACTGAGCTTTGACATCTCACAGCATGTAAGCTGCAGTTTCTATACAACTACCCAAGCCTTTAGAGGACAAATGTATCCTTTTAAATTTGGAAGAAGAGTAAACCATTCACTGTCCAAGCAAATCCCGAGGCTGCTCTTCATCAGTGCAATGGATTACAGAAGGAAAGAAAACAAGAGGGTGGAAAATGGTCAGTGCTAGGAAAGTGCTGTCATTGCTCCAGCAATGACAGGGAGATTCCCTGAAGCCTGTTTCATTATTCACCATTCCTTATAAATGCATGCAAATCCTCACACCCAGGTATACTCCTTACGCATCTAAATTCTGTGAGCGTTCCTATAACTATAAAAGTGGATTTCACGTAACTCCTTAGATGTCAAAGATCTACTGGTACTTTACATTTCTGAAAAACAAGTTCCAAACCTTAATGAAACTGTAATGCCAAAGCCTGATCAATTTCTGATTTGAAGCAATGTTTCCGTCTTGTGTTTCCCTGTCTCTAACATTCTGCCTTCGCGAAAACAATGCATGGTAAACATACATTCTGTAACAGAGCCTGTTTTCAGATCACATGTAGCTCACTATAACTGTTAAAGTGCCAAAATTTAAACTTAAGTAAGGCAACAGCATTGATTTTACATGATCTTTATCTTTACACTTTTTAAACAGTAAATAAATTTTCTCCCAGATGTCACCTTGAATTATACACTATTAGTTACATAAACTTAATTATTAGCCTTGTATATTAACAGTTCTGTTTCCTCACTGCTTCAGTACCCTTCAGATCTAATTAAGAAGCAACTTTTAACAGCACAATATTTCACATTGAACCGATTTTTGCAACTCTTCTGCAGCTACTTCCCCACCCTTGACAAGGCCTTGTAATGCCTACAAGGATTAAAAATGCTGCTGCTGCTGCTGTTTAGGTACTAAAATGTGAGGTTATCTCAACAGATCACTCCTGCTCCAGTCCCTTTGCTCGCTGTGCAAGATATCTGTTGTAAAAACTGTTCTTCATGGCCTCTGCCTGTTTGCCACTAAATTAATCTGTTTTCTTTGCACGTCCTTGGCTTCTCTAGCACTGGCAAATGCTTGTCTTTTACACTATCCCTTCAAGTCTCAGTGTTAGAGGACAAAAAGACATTTTGAAGTTTACTGAAAGAAGAAATGTATTAGCTGATCAGAATGAAAAAATGAATGAACTGTTTGCTTTAATATCTCGAATATCAGTTTCTTGGTACCTATTAGTATGATTGTAATCACTATTTTCAACACAATTAAAAATAATGAAACTGTTTTGGCTAGCACTCCATGTAAAACAGGAGTTACAAAAAGACCACTGCAGCTTTAGAGACTGGCACACAAGGCTAATTTAAGCCCATTTCTTTTTCCAGCTGCATCTCCCATCTTTCTAATTCCAGGTATACTAGAAGGTCATAAACTTTGATGTTCACCACACCACAAAAAGGGAAAGTAAAAGTCTTCAAAGAGGAAAAAAGTTTCCTCCAGAATTTTCTTTTGCATATTTTGCACCTTGTATTGCCGCAAGTGAAATATTTGCTTTTTAGAACTGTTTTTACTATGCACTGTCCTAGTCTCTGTGGGACCTGCTTGCAAGGGATTTTTCCACCACTACAGACTTAAGAGACATGATTTATGTGGTGACCATGCAACACACAATGCACTGTTATTCCCAGGAAGAGAAAAACTAACCCCAAACCTGCTCAGTCTTGAGACTATACCTCCCACAAGGCAGCCACTGGGTTCATGTCTGTCATAATGCTTTGAATTCTCTCAATAGGACTGCTGGAGAGAAGATCAGAACCTCAACAGGCAAAACTGGAAAAAACATGGTGTGATGGTCAGAAGAGAATACAGCACAAAGCCCAAACACACAGGAGACTGCTTCAGAAGATGGTGTTACTTGTGGGGGGGAAAATCAGCGCAGAGCTGATGTGTCTAAATTAGACTTGACATTACTCAGACTCCTGTGATGTTCCAATGAACAGCAAGGCTTTTGCCACTTTCTGCAATGAACTAGATCAATGAAGTACTGACCAATTTAGATTTCATCCAGTGACCCTATAAAGAAAAAAAAAAAAACATTCTTTGGTATTTTCATGTGCTTTGGCTGCAAACATTCTGAACAAGGCTCTCAGGACTTAGAAGCCTAAACAACCCAGGCTACCACATCACATCACAAAAACTAAAAGGCAACTATTACTGGTGTCTATTCTGCCTTGAATTGCCAAAAACATTCATAACATGCCTCCTAGAACACCCAAAGACAAGAATGTGAATTATCTGTTAAAAAGATAAAGAGTGTCTTCTTGGAGGTGGTACCCCAAATGAAATAGCTCACACTGCCCTATGTAATTGCATGGCTACTGTCAGGTCCTTAATTTTTAGAGTAAAATAACCATTTTGAAAAATAAATGGAAGGACGAGACAGGACAGGGGTACAGAAGAGTATAACTGTTTTTTTAATGGCAAGCCAATTCCCTGAAAACTCATTTTTCTCAATTTGCCTTGCTTTATTAAAAGCGCGTGTGCCAAGTTGAGATAACATCTCTTACTGGTATAATTTTTAATCTATGCAGCAATTCATGTTTGCTCTTTGCGAACTCTGGCTCTGATTCTGCATACACACTCATGAGCAGCCCTGCAGACTTCACGGACTGACTATACTTCAAACATAAAAACCCCTAACTGCATTATCTAACTTAATTTTCATCCTCAAGCTTTCTTTGTTTTGAAAGAAACATTTAGTAATTGTGCTCTGAAAGCAGACTTTGAGGAGAATGTGTCAGCAGTTAGCACTGTGCCCCTAATTAAACCAACGTATTTATGGTCTCCACAAATTCCCTCTGTAGCCATAATGTAACACTTCTATATGCCAATTTCCCGTTATACGCAAATGTTTTCATATTATCAGCACTGCCTTGCTGACTGCTTAAGATAAGGCCCTCATCTAGCAATGCAAAGGAGACTTCGGCTCTGTCATGCATTAATGAGAAATGGGAACCATCCGCAGAGATGGTTCAGCTCCTCCAGAAAATCTCTCCTGACTGCACAAAAATATTCTTTTGTAGATTAATGAAAGGCACAGCATCATGAATATACTTCTTTTTTTCCTAGCATCTCTTAAACAGAACATCCTTAAATTTTGCTGCAACTCCTTCACATGTGATCTTATGTTCCTTTGGTGATCACTGCTTTCTGCACTTGGAGAGCCTCTCACATATATCTGAATGAACATCCTGAAATTCTCATCAGGTTCAGAGAATTAACATTGCTACATTCAACACTTACAAACTTAATTTATTTTTTTGCAATTTTGAGGAAATTTATCTTGGTAAATGAAAATCCAGAAAGGGTCCACAGCCAACTGTCAGGAAAATGGGGAAACCAAAAGCAGATGCCAAACATCAGGAAAACCCGCTTTCTGTGTTATTTCTGTGTCACTAAAGAGACATTTTTGTGATCAGTCAAATCTGGTCACCGTTCCATCACAGACTTGATCCAGACACAATCAAGAAAATGAACTTTGTGAACAGATGCCAGATCAAACCCAAACACTTCCAACAAATTATTTAACTTCTGTATACTTCTGTTTAACCATCTGTAAAATGCATATTTTAGCATACACCTTTGTGCAATGCACAGATGCAAATCATATGTAATAGTAATCTATCTGCCTATACAAGCACAAGGAAAGCAACTCCTATACAGTCTGTCCTCCTCAGAACAGTCATAATCCACTACCTTAAAACGTATTTTCAGAAAGAGATGTCATGATGATGATGAAAAACAGAAGGTTAAGTTACATGACATGTCCTTACACTTCTAAAATGACTTTTTACAGACAAATCAAATGAGCACCACAGAAGTCTCCCTTCTTGCATGGTTTTAAACTTTTTCTCATAAGGAATGCTATTTTCCAGAGAAAAGGAAGGGGGGCAATGGTGGGGAAACATAAAAGTAATTTCAGCAGGAGTTTGTGAATAGAGTACTCTTCCATAATAATAAAAACCAGATTACAAAGCAGTCTTTGAACTAAGAAAGCAGAAGACTTTATTAGAACTATATTAAATATATAAATATATAGAAACATATATAATTTATATTTATAGATACACAAATATATATATATGAAACATTAAGAGTTTTTCTCATCATGAGATGTTCAGAATATTGTTTTTGAAACAATAAAAAATAAATCAAGATTTTAAAATGCAATTCCATAGAATAACAGAATGTCCGACAATGGGAAACAAGTTACATAAATAATTTTGTTTCACAAAGCAATCACATAAATGTAAATCTGTAATATACAGTTTGTCATTTGATTTCAAAGTCATAAGGCACAGGAAGAATGCAAGTGTGTTTAGTTTGCAAACATCTCAGGAAAAATTCAAAGTATATATAAAATAGCAGGTAGTAATATTACATAAAATTCAGAAAAAAACAATAAACACTTAAATTAACAGTTCAGTTCTATTGAAAAGAAGATTGGATAGCAGTTATGTTACAGCCTGAGCTCACTGCTTGATTTTCTTTATTGCACTAAGCAATAAATAAGGCCTTCAGGGTTCAAGATCAAGTAATTCATTATTAAATTCATGGAAGGCACCACTACGGAAATCAATAAATAGTGACTAAAGAAGGCATTATGAATAAAACAACTTCATAATACTGGTAACTCTACTTGAGAGGATAGCAAAATTTTCTATATAGTAAGTACATACCAAATCAATCCATGAAATATAATTTCCATTGAATAAATTATTTAACATTTTGCATATGACCTCTGTGTTGAGACAGGTTAAGTTCTCTCCCATTTTTTTGCAAAGTTACATGTAAATACAGGGGGTTGTCTGGACCCTCCACTGTCACTCTTACTGACAGACTGACTCTTTTCTGAAAACATCTACAGTGGCTTGTGCTTTTAACAAGGAGTTGAAAAATACTCACATCAATTAAGACATAATGGGACTGCTCCATTAAAAACTGACATCCTAGAACCTTGCCTAATTTTTGCCAAAATTAGTGTGATCTATATAAATATATACATATTGGCTCACATATTAGATCAATAAATATATGCTTCATCTCTGATGAAAGATCAAATGAGAAAGGTGCAAAGAAGAGACTGTTGTCTGCTTCTACTATCAAGGAGCACAGGGCTGGAAGGTACTATGATTACCCACTGCAGAGACAAAGGTTGTTTTCATATAAGTCTCCACTCTAGAGAAACAAATATGTCAATCCACCACCACTGCTAGGGAAATAACTGATGAAAAAGCAGGTTATTCTGGCCTAATGCTTGGAAATCAGACGCTACACAACATGGAGATCTGAAAGGTACTGCATTTAAACAGAATTACCCAGATAAAGAGATCCAGGGTGGGGAACATCTGGAGAACTAACAGGTTGGTAGAAAAGGATTTAGGGATTACTCATAAACTAAACATGAGGTTTGGTGTCATGCTGTTGTGTAAAGAACCACCACTGTCTTACAAATACTATGAACACTAAAATAGTTTGCCTAGGGAGACAGTGGAATTAACATGCTGGGACAGTTTTAAAGACAGGTCTGATCAACATCTGTTAAGCATGATAAGGACAGCTGAACTGTCTTGGGGCAAAGGATGCACCAGGTGATTTCTCAAAATTACAAAATGGAGCCAAGGCATATTCCATGAAACACAACAGCATTTAAAAATAAAATAGGTTTGGTAACCCACCTTCAACCACAACAAAAAATAATCAGATATTGCTATACTTGTGTTTCACTTCTGGTTTATACATTTCACATGTAACTACAAAGAGAATTTCAGCTCCTCCTTTTGCAATAACTGGCAACTTTGTCCCAGAGCAGGTGTTGCAACTTTAATTTTGGGTGGTTAAGATGCAGACTGCTTATGTCTAATGGCAATGTATAATCCAAAACTGTAAGAAAAGAAGCCAAATACAGACCTTAACTTTTCATTTGTTTTGTGTTTCAAGGGACATTTTACATTGCCACCATCCTCAACTCACGAGTCTTCAAGGGATTATTTTTGCACAGCTTTCTGATCTTTTATATCGTTCCATTGCTATTTTGCAGAAGTAGCATAGGTGGTTAAAAAAATCTCTGCTCTCCATGAGGCAACAACAACCAAGTCAGGAAGACAAGTATAAGAAAGAATAAGGAATATGGAAAAGTGGGGAAAAAGTAAGTGTAGGAGGCAATCAAGCAAAAGAGAAAATTAAGCATGTGGGAAAAAGTGAATAGAGAAACGGTGCTGCAAGGACTCTTCTGCTCTGAGTACTGAAGAGAGAAAAAGCTGTGAAGCTTTGAAAAGATCCATGGCTGGAGTGAAATGAGGAAAACAGGAGGGTACAGGCCGAGCTGCTAAGAGATGGGATAAAGCAGGAAGATGATAGGGACTAGTAAGAGGAACAGTCTAGAAAATAAACTCGGTGTCAGGGGATAAAGGTTATTGCAGAAAAAAGATGGAGGCTTCTCCTCTAAGTCTACAATAAGAAGGCAGTACAGGGGCACTATCTGAACTATCACTGAGGGATAGGTGTGATTATTAGAGAATAATGCAGCCTCCTCAGGTATTTTATCCTGCATCTGCCCTAGGAAAGAGGCTGACAAATCCAGTGTTGGTAATAAAAAACTTTTATCTGCCACTTAGCTGCTCTGTAACAGTGGTGGAAACAAAAGTCTTATGCTCAAACCCAGAGATAAAACCCATCGGAACAGTATAGATAAATTACACGCAATAATAATCCATAACATTCTCCATTTTGAACATATCTTGCCACTCAACACAACTGCATCAGAATTCATCTGAAGCTTCTGGTAACAAAGGGGTACAAAGATTGATATGCTTATGTTTCAAGAAACCTTTTTTCTTTTGTGTAGCCCCTTTCTGCAGGCTTACTCAAAAGGATTTACCATGTTCTGAAGGTAATGAACCAGGACAAGAAACAGGTCCAACTACTGTAAGCCTTGCAGTCCTGAGATGAGCAACAGCAGCTACTAAGACCAGAATAAGCAGCACAAAGATGAATTTTTGCACACTCTTACTACAGACACTGAACTCCACTAAAGCTAGAGACATGGACAGTCAATACGTTCCTTAAAAACTTCTAATAGGCCACTCTGAATAAAAGGAACTATTAAAATTGCATTAGATACTCCTGAGTTGAGCATGTTCACACAAAGTCTTAATTTGGTTTTCACTCCCCTTTTCAAACAGTTGAAACACTGATTTATATAATACACCCTTTTAGATTTCCAAATCTCCTTTGGTGAGATTTGGTGTTAGGTGTTAAGTGAAAAAAAATGTACTATCTCCCTCCAATTAAAGAGATGGGACAAAGCATACCTCACCTTGCATACTTCTATCTTGGCTGGGTTTAGGAAATGAATAATGAAAGATTCTATGTGCAGTGGGGTCAGCATTTCTGTGTTGTAAATGTCACATTAGTTAAAACACTGCCACTTTAGGTGTTCATTTAGAAAAGAAATTAGATTAACATTGCCATCAAATTTTTAGGATTTACTCATGACAAAATATCTCCCTAATTATATCCCTGGTGCTGTCAATAAAGGTCACTATTGACTAATAATTGTTTTAGAAATCTATATAGTTTCAATCAGAAGAATCTCAATGCATCACTACTAAGAAAAGAAGATCAATTGTGTTTGCACTATTTAGAGAAAACAATAATATTTCCTGTTCCATGTAGCATGGATATAGAAGAAAACACAAAGTGTTTCCCACCACACTTCATTATGCTTCCCATGAAAGTGACTTTTGGCAAAATGCCCATCTCCTTCAACTTCCATTACAGACCTTACATGTTTGAAACCACTCAGTCACACAAAGCATCTTCCTGCTTTCATCTGCATTTGCTGCCTGAACTATGGTCAGGAAGACATTGCTATTTTTGTAATTTTTAAGAATAGAAGAAATGCATTAAGGACCAAAATCAATGGGATACTCATGCCCTTCCGCTGCTCCAAATGAAGCAATAATACAACAAATACCTTCTGTATTGTTAAGTTTTCACTGAACTTCTGCAATGTATTCTTAAAAGTTAACAGTTTTAATTCCTGCTGTCATTTTGTGAAGCTGGACTAAGATATGGTTAACTTCATTTTTATTCTTTAGCCTGTAGGTGTTTTCAGCTGTATAGAACACTCTATGTGTTCAATTTTTTTTCATGACTCTCTCTATTCTTTCATTTCTCTTTTCTCAATAGTTTCATCTTGTCAGAGCAACCTATTGAGTAGCAATCAGAGCCTTGACTGTGGCTTACTGCTTCTCCTGCAGTACCTATAGCGAAAAGGTCAAAACTGCTATTCAAAATCTTCTCCTATGACCTTGTGCCTCATCAAATCGAGCTGGCATTATGGCCAGTGACCATGGCAGATTCACAGAAAAACAGTACACAGATGAGTGATGATGTTCCTGGCAAGTGGTGGCAACCATTCCAGCTCTAATGGAATTGAAACATTTTTTTGTGCTCTAAAGTGACCAGCAGTGCTACTTTACTGGTTTTAGTTATTACTTTCTATCATGAAATATGTTACATTGTGGTCAATGTGGACAGTTCAGGGCTCATGAAAGCACACACAGCTTGCTGCCTTGTGGTGTTTTGTTCCCCATTGCAGCCATCAGAGTGCATCACCTACTTCTCTTTACTCCAGCTTGGTTTTCTAGTGACCTACTCACTGAACTGTCTAGCATTTCGCTCCTTACACTTGCAAGCAAGCAATGACCAAATTACCTTCTTTCCTCTTTTCCCACCTGACAAACTCAGCAAGAGGTCCCAGCTCCTGGCGCACCTGCTCCAGATGCTCTTGGATTCCTTATCCCATCCTCCCTGCCCCAAAGTTGAGGCTCTTTCCTTCTGCACACATCACCTCCTGTGCCTGAAAAGTCTAACTATCCCCCCAAAAAACCTGCAAGAGTGCAAAAATTGAGCAAAAGCTCCAAAAAGCAAGTCCAACCGCCAAGATTTACATTCATCTTTCTTTCCTAACCTCCTTTACTCCTTTCAGACCACAAATTCCGTGAGAAAAATTCATGGCTACTTAGCTTCTATAAAAAGTGTTTACCTTAGCCAAACTGCAAAACACTGAAAAGACTGTATTTAATTTGGTTTTCTACATGTTTTTAACAACACGTGTTCTATGTGTAATTACACCTTGTCATTGTCATGGAAAGCTTTATGAGACACTTCATATTTCCATGTTATCAAATACAAGTGTAGAGTTGATGCAATTCATGATGCCTTTTCACTTCCACTGTTTAAAGAAATTTTGAAGAACATTAAGATTTGTTAGCAAATTAGGATGACTGCTACAAGTTACCTGTGTATTTCAAGAGCAAAGGTGTAAGTTTACAGGTACAATCTGCAATTCAATAGCCACAACAAAACTAAACCACTAAGGCTAAACACGACTCAATCAAAAGAGGAAAAACAAATAAAGCTACCAAGTCCCCCCAATTGCTCATTCAGCCTAGCACTGATCTAAATTCTAGTCTTGCTGTTAACTTGGGAGGCTACTCATAAACAAAGAGATCAAGGGAGATAATTTGTCTGCTGCTGTCTATTCTACAAACCAAACATAATTCAAATTAGTTAAGGAGTCAAAAACAGCAAAGAAGAAAAATAAACTTGAATTTTGCTAGACGGTCAGCACCTTAGTTCCTTTTTAGAGTATCATTCCATTGTGAAGTAACCAAAAAAATGCAAAATAATTCAAAAGGTATAAACATAAATATAATGATATTATTATTTTCTATATAAATGTGTAATATAAAAATTTTTTAAAAAGGAGCAAAAAAACCATTGGATAAAAATTGAAAAAAAAAAAAAAAGGAGCAAAAAAGCCATTGGGCTGAGATTCATATATCGACTCCATTGCTGTTGAAACATGTTTAAAATATTTACATTTTTTTAATCTGCAAGTGAAGAAGAAAAGATTCACCAATTTTGTCAAGATGCCTACCTGGAAGATGAGATGCTGGTATTCCCATTGCTACACCAGGAACTGTTTACATATGTGAATAGTGCTGATCAACAGATAAGGTTAAGAAAGAATATTAAATTGCAGAGCACTGTGCTTCAAGACAGGAGATGGAGATAAGAGTACAAGTTTCCTCAGGCAGACGGAAGAACCAAACTTTGGTTTTCTACATCACTGGATCAAACCACCATCTCCTACTACTTTGCACACCATGCCCTTCATTACTCATGCTTTCCCACAGGTGTTCAAAACTAAATACTTACTTTGGGTTTTAACAAAAGAGCAATTTTTTTCAGCCATCACCAACTGACATTATGCCAGTGAAACTAATGCATTGTTGAAGAAATCAGAGCCTCCACCAGGGTGCCTCTGCATTTATATTGTCCCTGGCATACGTCAGACAATTATTTAGAGCAGAGGCAGGGTGGCAGGAAGAAGAGATGGCTGGCAGTCAGCTACTGACCAGTAGAGCTAGCCTCTTCACCAGACCTCCATACTCCATAAGAAAACAGGGCAGTTCTCTGACAGATGCTAGATCAGGAGCTCTGTGACAGTCTGGCACAATTTTAAGATAGATGTGAATTTTGGTTTTTTTTTTTTATCTGTGTGGTCTAGCAGACTGGACTTGAAGCTTGAGCCACAGGTCACCTAGAGTGTCACTCACTGCCCATGCGCTGCTTTACTGGCTTGGGGCCAGTGTTTGTTTGCAGCAACACCAGGGTACACCAGGACTAATGCCATTGTCTGTTATTAAGTTGTTCTGAACTGACTATACATTTCATCCTACTCTGTTGCAAATTTAGCTACAGAAGCAGAATTAGGGAATTACATAGATAAATCTTCATCAGCAACTGAATCTCAGGGAGGCGAGGCCTAAATAGGGATAATAGTACTAAAATTACCAACATCAAAGGACACAACAAAGGCTAATTAACATTTTTAAAGGGTTTTGAGGGTGGAAAGTGCTATACAAAGAAGAAATAAAACAATTTTGTGAGCTTCTGTGTAGGCTTGCAACTGAAGGCTCCAATTATGCGGCTTTCAATAGTTAACCACATGAACAAAATACAGCTACTCTGATGACTGACTTCCTTCTTACTTCTCATTTGTGTGACTTTCAGCACCTGCCACATGCTTCAAAAGTTTAAAATCTCTCTCTTCTCTCCAAATGGACTTCAACTATGGCTTAACCTTTGCTAGGCTACCAAAACACGTCTGTGGAAGCACCAAGTCAGAAAGCTGAAACGTGTGCCCCTGCAAAGCGGAGATGGACTTCTTTCAAATACTTTTTATCAGCCTCATTTTTCTTACAGGAAGCTTTCAAATTCTGATTTTTATTTTGCTAGCTTTTTTTATCTTTCTGATTTATCTGGATGGCTTGTGAATAAAGTCTTCTATATTGAAAAGTTTGTCTATTTTTTCGCATTTATAACCATGGATTTAATAAGACATTATTCCTATCTTCTTTGCATCCTTAAATGAGCCTGGGTACACAACCATACTGCTACTACTTTCACATAAAGTGCAAACCAAATGATTGTAATGGTGGTCTTATCAGGAACTTCAACAGAAACAGGCGAAAGATGCTGACAAACAAAAAATTACCAGTATGTGTTTCATAATGAACTTATGAATTCCAAATTTTGCTAATAATTTCAAGTGTGTCTTCTTTAATTAGTTACTAATCCATGACTGATTTTATTCATCATGCCTACAAGCAATGCAAGAAATTCATCCCTCTGATAAGACAATGAAATTGAATTCTTTTGAAAATATTACCCATTCATTTTCATATGCATGTTTTTACAGGATTATTGCCTTTCCCAACTCTATTTGCTCCAACAACCAAAGAAGCCTTCGAGTCAGGGAAAATCTGGATGTAGTAATCCCAAACTACTTTGTTCCCTTATGTAAGGTAGAGCTGCAGACTAAACCACTGGGGAAAACTTACAAATATAAATCAAGAGGGATATGACATATGGGAATCAGGAGGAGGGGTTTCCAGCTGATAGCAATTCCTTTTCATTATTTTGTGGAAAACACATTGATCAATCACCACAGAAATCACTTCTCTTCAAACTGCTTGAGTTCTCCTTCAAACACAAAATTCACAGAACAGCTTGTTTGAAAAGGAGCGTTTCTCTCTGTGTTTCAGGCGACACTGCTGAAACAGGAAACCTACACAACACTGAGAGAAGACAAAGCATGGACAGATCAAAGGAGAGTAGCTGTGTGGCATCAGAACCATCATGAAGAGCAGGGCCAGGCCAGCAGATAAAAAAAAAAAAAAAACAAGAAAAAGAAACCAGCGCCTTAGAAATCACAGATGGAGGCCTGCCTTCCTCGGGGCATCTTTGTTGGAAGAGCATCCTTCTGCTGTGGAGAAAGAGACATTCCAAAGCACATCCAGATGTGTACAAATACTCCTGATGTGTTTCTCATTCTCATCACAACATGGACTTGATTTATT
Source organism: Anabacerthia variegaticeps (assembly GCA_035583185.1). NCBI lineage: Eukaryota > Metazoa > Chordata > Aves > Passeriformes > Furnariidae > Anabacerthia > Anabacerthia variegaticeps. The sequence goes on from JAWWEW010000112.1 coordinate 47,275,571, forward strand.
ATTGATTAAGACCTGTTTGTTTTCCCTGATGACCTGTAAGGCTGTTATGTTTCTCACAAGTGAGATTTTTCAACTAAGTTCAAGACTTCTGTCTCGAGCAATATCCTTACTATTCCATGAGGACACGTGGTGGTGTTTCTCTACTCAAGGACTTAGAAAAAGCACAAGCTAGTGCTAGAACTAGTTAATATTTGAAGTCGCTGCCAGCTGTCTTCAGCACACACAGTTGGACCGGTCAGCAGTGGTTGGGGAACTAAAGAGGGAGAGCACAGAGAGGCTGCCTGGGAAGACAAGCTGCTGCTATACAAGGACAAAGAAGAGTAATTTAAATAAAAGACTTTACACCTTCTAGGTTCATTTGTCTGTTGGTTTAGCTGCTATCACATTACAGAAGTCTGACACTTCTAACACAGCTAATACACATGGCTGTTCTTCCCAAAGTAATGCCACTTAGCTGAGTATTTTGGAAATTTCCTAGTAACATGTGAATGGCAAGCTGGACTGCACATCACAGAAACTGTTCACCACAGAGTTTGGGTGTTGTGAGTTCAATTTTGTTTGCTAGTTTTGGTTTTTCTGGGGTTTTTGTTTTGTTTGTTTTGGGGTGTTTTTGGTTGGCTGGGTTTTGGTTTGTGTTTTTTGGTTTTTGGTTTTTTTTTCCCCTGGGGAGAATGTGACTTCTTAATTGACAATTTGATTTGCTTCCTTTTTTAATGATCATATCCTTTGCAATGAAATTTACCTAATTGTCCAGACAGCATGACACTGTACATTTACATTTTTTGCTAACATTTTTAAATTCTGAGGGGAGAAAGGAAAAAGAAATACACAAAAGGAACTAAAGTCAGTCAACCAATCATCCCTCCTCCCTAACATCCTTAGGCTCAAATGAGACGAAATCACAGAGTTAATACAAATCTAGTCTGTCAGTTCCAGCAGATTCACACCATTTCTGGGATAAAAAAAGAGCACAGTAAGAATACAGTCAACTGATCTAAAGTTCAAAGTAAAATTGCTGCTGAATGTAAAGAGATGAGAAAATTACTATAAATTATGTTAGAAGATTAAGAATACTTAGAAAAACACTTATAAAGCTAAGGAGAATTTCTCCCCTCCACAATTACCAGTCAGACTACCAGGAGTGAGTTATCTTCTCTATTTATAACATAAATATCATTTTATTCATAACAGCTTATTCATAACATTTTATTCATAACCAGCTCAGTAAAAAAAAAAAATTACCTCTGACCACCTGTTCTTCCCACAACACTGACATTGTCAAAAAACAAACATTTTCAAAAGACCAGAAGTGTCAAACAGAAGATCCTGCTCCAAAAAGCAAGGACCCTCCAAAAGTATGAAAGGAAGATAAGGTCATCCAAACCATCACAGCTGCGCAGTCTGTTGCGTCTCCAGCCTACAAACTCTGTCTATAAATGGACAGATTTTGCCTAAGGGATTATTCATAAATGGGCTTCCAACGAAAACAGTGGTGAGACTGCAGGAGATCATTAGCTTACAGAAAGCTGAGAGATTTTTACATAGTCTGCAAGTACTAAGTGGACTAAGAACTGTTTAAGAATGGTATTCACTTTGCTGCATGTGGAACAAGCCTTGCTTTATGTTCATGTTTAATACTAGCTCTATATTTAAATGCCTTTTCAGTCTTGGTGTGTGATACATGAAACACTAAAAATAGCCCATCTGTTCCACAGTTTCCATTGTATCTACCTTTGTAAAGCTCTATTAATGATGAAAATGTCACTATGAATTTAACTTCTGAAGATAAAGTCTAAAATACTGAGACTGAGGCTCCACACATAGCAAATTTCCATTAAATATTTTTTATGTAAATTTACCTTATGGACCTCATATTCAGGCAAAATCCCCTCTATTTCAAGCTATACTGGAGAACTAAAAGAAGATGCTTGAAAGTCCATGTATTCTACTGCTGTATTTCTTTTTTTTGTGTCTGCCTCATGTATCCCTGAAGACTCTAAAATTAAGGAAATTTTATCTGTGTGTTCTCCAGCTGTTTTTTTTATGCTGTAGATACCTTTCTAATCCAACTCAGATGTTGTTTATACTTTGGAGGGCCTCTTGCAGCCAGCAAGACAAAACAAAACAGTGAGATCCTGTTCCAGCAATACATAGAAGTGTCCTCTCAGGATAATGGTAACAGCAGCCAGTACCGAGTTTGCAAAGCAGGGGTGATCATTTCACAGCAAGGAATAAGCAGTCTATTTCAGGATCCCAAAATTTTAGTGTAAGCAAGATGTGAGGAATAACAGACATGACTTAAGCCATTGATAGAGCAGGCACAGGCACACGACTCCAAGTTGTTCAGCATCCCAGCTTTCAGCTCCAGCTTTGGTAGCTAACTCCCTTGGAGGTTTTTTAAATATACATCAATCACTGACTGCAACCGTTCTGGGTATTTCAGTCTCCTTAAGCGAGGGTTGGCTAGTTTCTCAAACAGTCTGATAATATTGCAAATCAGTAGTACTGTATCAGACAAATATACCTCTAAAAAAGCTAAAGCCTTAATACCATATTACTCAAATTACTATTTACTCTACTTTTGGTAGTTTTCCTCCACTCTTTCTTACTGGACATAACATTTACATGTGATGACATTATCTAGATGGTCAATGTCATTTATAATCAGACAGTTGGTTGCTTTTTTAAAACCATGCAGAGTAAAGACTTATGAGGACGACATACAAGTTGGGAAGCAAGGCAAGAAAGTTATGATTGTTTTGTGTTAATTTCTATTTTTCAACTTTGCTTGTGCACATGTGCAGGTACTGTAAAAACATATGGCTAAGATTAGGCATGTTAATTTGTCAAAAACATGCATTATATTTTACTACGGTGTACAGGGAGACATTCTGAACATTCCCCTTTTACACGATCAAATTAATTGCATGGGTGTGGGAAAAAAGTATACTTGTGTGCCTTGTAGCTTTACAGTGGCATTAATTTTAAATTTATGTAATTTACAAGTCAGAAGATGACTGCAACTTCTCAGTGCCACAACCGTAGCTGTCAGAGGCCATCAGAAAACCTCAATCTGTTTGTTGACTTCAAGATCATCAACTACAATACAGACCTTGGCAGGAGCAGTTAGCTGGCCACTGTCAGTGACGGATGAGACAACAGAATGCAGTTTGCTCTTTCACAGCTAAATCAATGCTGTCCTGCCTTTCTGACAGGCAAGGCAAACATGGTTTTGTCAGTGAGCCAGGCAGATATGACCGCAAAGACACAAAGGAAGCAAGTCCTATATTGGTTTGGGTTGGAATGGATCCTGAAGATCATCTAGTTCCAACCTCAGTGCCAAGGGCCTGCTCAAAGCCCAGTCTGACCTGGCTTTGAACACTTCCAGGGATGAGACACCAACACCTTCTCTGGACAACCTGTTCCAGTGCCTAACCACTCTCACAGTAAAGAATTTCTTGCCAACATCTAATCTAAACCTACTGTCTGTCAGTCTGAAGCCATTACCCCTTGTCCTATCACTGCATGCCCTTGTGAAAAGTGCCTCTCCAGTTTTCTTGTAGCCCCCTCTAGGTACTGGAGGGCCACAATAAGGTCTCCCCAGAGCCTTCTCTTCTCCAGGCTGAACAAACACCTTTCTCTCAGTCTGCCTTCATAGAAGAGGAACTTCATCCCTCTGATCATTCTCACGGCCCTCCTTTAGACTCACTCCAACATGTTCTTATCTTTCCTGTCCTAGGGACCCTAGAGCTGGATGCAGTACTCCAGGAAGGGTCTCACCAGATCAGAGTTGCAAGGGAGAATCACTCAACCTGCTGGCCATACTTCTTTTGATGGAGCCCAGGATGTGATTGGCTTTCTAGACTGTGAGCACAAATTGCTGGTCATGCCAAGTTCTTCATCCACCAACACCACCATGTGCTTCTCCTCAGGGCTGATCTCGATCCATTCTCCACCCAGCTAGTATTTGTGCTCAGGATTGCCCCAACCTATGTGCAGGACTTTGCATCTGGCCTTGGTGAATTTCATGAGGTTCACACAGGCCCATCTCTCAAGCCTGTCAAGGTCGCTCTGGATGCCATCCTTCTCCTCCAGCATGTTGACCATTCAGTTTGGTGTCATTGGCAAATTTGCTGAGGGTGCACTTGAACTGACTGTCCAGATTGTCAAAGATGTTAAACAGCATAGGTTCAAATACTAGCCCCTGAGGACACCACTTGTCACTGGTCTGCACCTGGATATTGAGCTGTTGACTGCAACTCTTTGAGTGCAACCACCTAGCCAATTCCTTATAGACCAAGTGGTCCACCCATCTAATTCATGTATCACCAATTTAAAGACAAGGATGCTGTATGAACAAAGTACCATCCTCACAGAGTCACTTCTCTGACTGCAACTGCATTTTAGCAGATGTCCACCTCAGTATTACCAGTGATACATCCATCATGGGCCTGAAAATCCACTGTATCTACTCCATCCTCAGTTTTTCTTCAGCCAAAAAAACCACATGGTGTACAGGAATAGGCAAAATGCTAGGAAGTGTGGGCAACTCCCATGCTGTTCACAAACATTAATGTCCAAACCCAAGCACATTCTTTATTACAAAAACACAGGCAAAATTCCAAACACAAAAAGTGGTTATCTTGTTTAGGGACAACTAACAATCCTTGACAGCACTACCATTTGGAAAAATACTCTGTGTTCAGCTCCATCTGCACCCAGTGTTTTGTTACAAGATATGCTGCTCTCCCAAACAATTTCACCAAGTGATTTTTTTAAAATATTCAACTTCAGAGCAGGATATCTAGACTGAAAGTACCATGGTCTGATAGGAAAGATTGGAGAGCTGATTAGAAAGTACAATATACAATCAAGGTATCAACACTTGCTCCCAAAAAGCTTAAAATCATTTCAAAGTGCGTCGAAACAGCAATAAACAGTTCATATTTCTGTCCTTCCAGCGGACACACTACAAAGGGCAATCTGGGCGAGCCGGTGCTAAATACATGTTCCTGGCAAAGCTCTGCCAGCTCAGACATGTCTTTATTATTACACTGCTCTTTCTGACGCAGCCTCTGTGTGCAGGGTTTAGAGGACGCTTTGACCCCTGGGGTGACCTGCTCTGTCTCTTTGTTCAGAGCATTCAGTAAAAGCAGCAACCTAAATTCAGCCTTTTATGTTTCTACTATGTGTTGTTATGCAGTCATACTGCATTTTCATACTGATTCAGTAACCTTGACTCCAGTAAACCCCTGAAAATTTGCACTAACACTCCATGCATATCAGCTCTGCTCTGTTCACTTTGCTGAAGTGAGCAAGGAGACCATAGGGGAGGGGAGGAAGAGCTGCTAGACTGCCCATCTCCAACCCTGGCATGACCCCACTGCTGGGAAGAGTGGGCATAAAGAAAGCACTGTCCCTCCTCACCCTTTCTAGAAGAGTAGAAAGGGTGAGGAGGGACAGTGCTTTATGCAGGAACTTTGCTCTATATCAGAGCAAAGCCAGGCTAGACTAATAGACCAAAAATACTGGTGCATAATAAGTTTGGGGTTGCATATATTTTCTATCTGGTGCACATTTTTTTGCTATCATAACACATCTGGGATATGCTATGAAGCTGGCATTTCCCCCCAGCATTACTCCCCATTCACTATCCCAAAACTTCTGCCAATATACCACCTTTCCTCAAGGTTTAAAGAGAGGAAAAACATCACTACAAACAAGTCACTCTTCTGTCTTTCCTATTAGTACTTCTGCAGTCACTTCAGCTGCTCTGCTGTTTAAACCAACTCCTGCTTCTACAGCAGATTATAAACAGGCATACTACTCTATCACACAGAAAATGCATTCTAGTCTATATGGTCATTTCCCCCTCCCTCTGAACCTAAGTCAAGCCTGCCTACTTATTGGTGAAAGTTTCAGCTGCAGTCAGCACTGTTTGGATGCTATTGTCGTGCAAGTAAGCTAATATCTACAGTCTCACGTTATCAGAAGAATAGCTATCTTATGCCCAGAAACTATTATAAGAGGGACAGACGTAGCGAAAATGGAACACGTTTAATTTTCAATTGCAATATCTTCTCTCTGACCTGACAGTTCAAGAAGTCAACACTGGACCTCTAGAGCGAGGAAACTCAGTATCAGAGACACTGAAGAGGAATCTCAAGGATGTCTTTTCACACAGCTATTTTCTCTGACTACAGCTTCTCTTGAGTACAATGAATCACTTACTGGTCTGTCTTGGGTTATCTCACATCTATTTAAACCAGCATGAAGATCCGCACCTTTGATGTGAGTTAATTAAGCTCACATGGCTTTCTCCAGCCTGGCTTCTGTAGCTTTGGAAGTGAAGGGAGACAAATTAGGCCCATCTGTCTAAATGGAAAGGAGTCCCCTCCTGCCATAAGGCACACTTCATTACTAAGCCCAGGAGTTGCCTTCCAAGAGCACCAGGAAAGGGGCTTTCATTGATGCCAACAGCTACTCAAAACACCAGGCCTGCCAAGCACAGGGATTTTCATGAGAACCACAATTCTGCGCCATCAGCTTCCCTGCACAGAAGCCTCAAGAGTTGGTCTACAAAAGGATTTTCTGCAATAACCTTTTGTTTAACCCTTGGAACTTGTAGGCAGTAACAGATCTGCAAAATACATTTGGGTTTTTTTTCCATTTAGAAATAAAGAAGGAACTAACAAACTTCAGTCCGGCAGAGGAGATGACTCTCTCTGCCTTGATCCTGCAGCCATTCATTGTGTAACCAAAGCCTGTAGTCTGTACAAGCTCTTGAAGCCTCTCAGTTGCTATACTGGAATCTCAAGCAGAAAGCAAGTAGCCTTAAGTAATCCACATCATCAGGTACAGCTTCTAGAGAAAGGAATCAACCACACCTTACTGCTAGTCAGTTCTGCAATCTGGGGAAGCAAAGGTAGAAGATCCAATTCCACAACTACAGATCCCATATTTGTTTTAAATGATATGACCTTGTAAAAGAAATGCAGAATTGTGATAGAACCCATTCTGGCTCTGTCACAGTGCTACTATGCTTCAGTACAGGTATGAACTATACTTTGGTTGAGTTTCTGTATGTGTTATACAAGTTACCACCACAGCAAAACTGTAAGTAACAAAAAAACAATCAATCAATCAATCAAAAAAAAAATCCTTCAGTCAACTGTTTTATGTGAGACAAGATTTGAAAGAAGTATCTGCAAGTTTTTATGTAAAAACACACAATTGTTGGGAAACAAACTTAATGCTGAAAACCTGGCAAAACAGACCAAAAAACTTTTCTTCTCTGCCACAGATGATCTTTATGAATGTTACAAAAACTATCAAAGAAGTTTACAATGAAAAAAGCACAGGAATCAGCAATACATACCTACTGATTATAAAGGAAAGCAACAAAATTGTCCAACAAGAGAAAACACATGATGTTTTTGTGTTATGTCCTAAGAGGCTCATTCTTAAACCTAACAAAAATGAGGTATGAGATGACCTGCATACAAACTAGTTTCAGCTGAAGTGGGAGTCCTCAGACACTCTATGCAACTGGATGGGTGAAAAACTGACTAGTTGGGCTTTAAGAGTAGTGTTTAATGTGCTGTATTTGGAGATCAGTTACAAGCATAGTAGTGCAGGGACCTATACTGTTACACATCCAAGGAGAAAACAGCTGGCATAGCCATCAAGATAATGGATGATGATGCCCACGTTAAGCTGCAGTCACAGAGCCACAGAATGGGTCAGATTGGAAGGGACCACTGGAGGTCCTCTAGTCCAACCTCCCAGCTCAAGCAGGGTCATCCTAGAGCAAGTTACTCAAGATTGTATCCAGATGGTTTTTGAGTATCTCTAGAGAAGCAGACACCACAATCTCTTTAGGCAGCCTGTTCCAGTGCTAAGTAAACCTCACAGTAAACAAGTTCTTCCTCATGTCAATATGGTTGTGATTCAGAGGGGCCTTGCAGGAACCGGGCATTAATAAACTGGAGCAAGTCCAGGGAAGTGCTACCACAGTGCTCTCAAGGACTTGAGCCCTTGCCCTCCAAGATGGAAATTTTCAGCTATCAAGAAAGACAGTTTGAAGAAGACTTACTGTCATCCTGCTGGTACCTATGGGGACGTTCTCAAAAAGATGTATGACATGAGAACAAGAGACAACAGGTATAAATTGCCTTGGGGAGTATCTCATAGAATATCAGGAAAAAAATAAAAGGTCACTATGAAGAGAACGAAGCAGTATAACAGGTTGCTCAGAGAGGCTGCGAAGCCTCCATCCTTGGAGGTCTTCAAACTCAATCAGATAAAGCCCTGAGCAACCTCATGTAAATTCAGTGTTGACACTGATTTGAGCTGAATGTTGGATGACAGACCTCCTGATGTCCCTTCCATCCTGAAGGGCTCCATGATTCAGTGTCTCCTGATACAGGATCTATAATGCATAATAATGGAAAAGAGCTCACTGCATTGAAGACTGCTTACATTTTGGAGCCTGGAACTAGTGCATGCACCTTGGACTTCTGAGAGGCACTGTGTTACAGTTTGTGCAGTGCAACTGAAAAACAGCACAGTTTTTGTGCTCACACTGGGAGCATCTTGGAGCAAGGAAACAATGCTTTGTCAGACACTATCTTGCCTCTGAGAGTTGATGTTTGCAAGTAAATGTGCACAAGCAAAAAGTACTCAAATTAAAGAAGAAATATGAAATGCAGACTCCAAGGTTTAATGAATCATAACAAATACCAAGACAAAAACTAATCCAGCTACTTTCCAAGTGTTTAATTGAGTTGACTGAAATGTTTGTGTTCATAAATGCAACCACATATAGTTATTTCCCTAGGTAGAACTCGTCAAGCTGAAATACTGATTCTTCATCTGGAGCATGAATGGCAATCATTTGTTAATAAAGTCATAACTTCTCTACATACCAAATCAAGGTCTTGGGAAACCCTCCGCTTGCGCAGCTCTTCCATCCTCTCACACACATCTGTGAAGCAGGTGTTATAGTAGTCTGCATACTGCTGTGCCAGATCATCAATATTTCCCAGGGAGCCATCCTACAGAGGAGACAAAAAAAAACCAAAAAACCAAACAAAAAAAAACCAGGTTAATAATTTTTAAAATTCTAATTTAAATGTAACAGCACAACTCTGAAGGAAACCCCCTCCCTGCAGCACATCCAGAACATACTACTCAGGTCACCCTCCTCTGTCTTTTAAGATATAATGGAGGTGGAAACATGGTTTGCTGTTTCAAATGTCTCCTTTGCAGGGCAGGATTGCTACACTGTTAATAAAACGGCTATAGCCAGAAATCTAATTGTAATAATCTGTTAATTACAGTCCAGATTCACACTTTTAAAGTAATTAATAAAAAAAATAAGAACAAAACAAAACAAAAAACAGGCTGGATTTTAAGTGACATAAGAAATCCTTCTAAACCTCAGATATGTATGCCATATGTATGAGATGAGGGGGTCAACGTGTACAATACCCACACACTTCAAACACCCCCAAAAGATGGGATGGAGTAATTTTGTTTCCCTATATGTCTAAAAGAGCATGTATGATACTGTATATGTTCTTTAAAAGGTAACAATCTACACTTTGTGCCTATCCTGAAAGAAGAAGAACACAGCGCAGAATGTTATCTCATTGCTGTTGTTAATAGATGCACATGTATAAATACAAAATTATGTCTTGATTATTAAGAAAAAAACATAAGCAATAGAGAAATAATTTAAAAGTAATGATGCTAATAATATACATAAATTGCAAGGTAAAATTTTAGCATATGAGCTAGGAGGAACTCTTAATTAGTAACCACACCTTACTGAAGATGTTGCCATTTGGAAATAAGTATGTGGTTCCACCCTTAGGGTTCTGAAGTATGCTGAAGAGGTAGAGTTGTTCTAATAAAGTACCACTTTGAAAGAATTGAAAAAAACATTCCAGTTTCAATCAAAGTGAAAGCCTATTAAATCTCAGAGTCTGTAAAACCCAGTTTCCACTTTTTTAAAGCGCAATTCCACACTTGCAACAGGTATCTCCAATTCCCCAGGAAGTTTTGTAGAGCTCACATTGTCAAAATTCAGAACAGCTTGCATTTTTTCAAAACTACTCTGTTCAGTACACGTGGAAAACAACTTGCATGTCACCTGTTGGAGCAGCAGAAGCAAAATAACCCTGTTTCCCTCCCCCCCCCCACATACCTATGCATTTTTTTACTGTTGTTCCTATCACTCAACACGCCAAAGATCTCACACAGAAGATGTTTCAATCATTAAAAGATCAGAGTCCTTGTACAAATACACTTTTGAGAACTTCAGACTTTCCAGAGCTTGGGACAAACAATTTTCCACGCTGCTAATCAAGTGTATAGTTTATAAGGACAAAACAACAGCACCTTTGAGAATATGACAGCGCTTCCCTGCCTTTCTACTGGGAGAGCAGTGCTACCCGCTCACATGGGACAGCAAGAATATATCTTCCTGCAGCCACCTCCTTGCTATCCATCACTTCCCAAGAAGCTGGGAAAGAAACTTGGACTCTTTGCCTGTACCACAAATTCCACACATTTCCCTGTGCAGCTGGGCACTCTCAGGCTGCGTGAGGGTATGCTTGCTGATCCCACATGCACTATGAGCTGCCTTCACAACATCTACACACTTGATAGTAACTAGGGCTGCACTGCTGGGGAAAAAAACAACAACCAAACCACCAAACTGAAGAAGCAACCCCAAAACGTCACCTTTATTTGCTCACTTTGTGCACAGTAAAACATGTATGACTTCCAAAGATACGATGTGACACCTAAATCCCAGTCACTCTATCATCACAAACATCCCTCTCTAAGGTTTACCAAAAATTCCCACTTTGGAGTATCTTCCCCAGCCAGAGTCTGTTTATTCCTTGATAAACTTTTCAGCTTTAAGTACAGGAGGTGGAAACAGTAACGACAGAAGGGCAACACAGGAAAGCATCATTCTATTAGAGCAATATGAAATCTGCCTACTTATTTATTAGTCCATCTCCTTTCTCAATTCTCGAAACCATTAAATTTCATAAAGTAAACCTGCACTAAAATGGGTGTAACTTGTGAAGGTAAATTCATGACTCTGAAATTGAGTGAAATACTTCAAACCCAAACATATCAGGTGAACTTCAGCTTAGCTGAGAGCCAGGCAGAGCTAAGGGTCACAGCACACTCCAGTGCTCCTCTCCACACATTCCCACAAATCCTCACACACGTGGTCACAGACCATTTGCAGGATAGCAATGGCACTGCCAACAGATGAAACAAAGCTGAACAAGTGCTCATTTTTCACTTGTGTTGGTGTGCAGTTCACTGTGCTATTTTTAAAGGTAGCCTCTAAAAAGCTAAAGGCTTGTGACTGTCTCTAGAGAAAAATTAGCTCGATAGCTGCACCCCAATTAAAGCCCGCAGAACGCGGGTGGCCCCACCGCCAGCGAGCACGTGGCTGCAAAGAAAGGCCTATTCACAAGTGACCCAGTCTGCCAGTGCCGCAGTGTCCAGAGGAGTGTAGCTGCAGGCACCAGCCTGCCTGACTGACAGGAGGAATTGCTGGCAGTGCTCAGCACTTCCATTAGGGGCTATGCTCCAAATACAGCCCATGCCAGCCCTCCAGGGAAGGCTTTGTCCTGTGGCAAAACTTAATGTGCAAAAAAGATGAAGGAACAGAGAAAAAATCCATAAGGTCTTAGAGATGAGAACTGAAAACTGAAACACACACTCAATGCAGCCCTGCCATATACCTGTGCTGGGTTACCAGACCAAGGGCAGCTACAGCTTTACTTGGCTGCCACTCTACAAATGCAGCACACAACCCTCTACCTAGATGTGGACAGCTTTGGGGTTTGAAGCCCCTAGTTTCAAAAAATTAGAAGAAAAATACAAACATTTGCATTTGCACCTCAGCTTGCCAGAAAGTTGTAGTGGAAGATGGCGATTGAATGATTTGTCTCTGTGAACAAGAGCTGCTTTTGTGAGTTTAGGCATGCAGGCATGCAGAAAGCATTGCTACTGACAAAAGAAATAGAGATATACAAATCAAGCCAAGCCAAGGACATGAAGTATTTCACAACCTGCAGCATCCATTCACGTCACATGTAAGTCAGTGATGTTATAACTTAACAAAGGACTATATATCTGATTTATATGACATCAAATTTCATCCCTACATACAGTTATCTCCACCCTCCTTTATTCTTCAAGTACTACTAAAAACATGGGCAAAACTTAAAGAGAGATGTTTCATTTTTCTGCTGCACTTACAATGGTCAAGATGACCTACTTTAGGTATCATCAAACCACAAGTATAACTAACCGGAAGATGAATTTTGAGTTATGGCATTTTGTCTTTCCACTCGTTAAACTGATCCCCCAGCTTTTCCAAATAATTCTATACTGTCTCACACAAAATCACCAGCAGTGTGCTTTGTACTTCTATTTTGTTTTCAAGTATCTAAAAATTATTCATAGAGAAAACATTAGCTTCAGCTTAATAAGTCACTCATTCCTTTACAAAGAGTGAAAGGAATTGTCCAAAGTGTTTAAAAAAATCCCTAGAATTACGAATAAAATATAAAAGCATTCGTAAGTAACAATATTTAAAAATATTTGATTCTGATGCATAAAGATTAGGAGTAAGTGCTAATTTTCATAGGTTTAGACAAATGTGGACGGCCATTTTAGTTTCACAGGTAAGAAGCAGCATACAGTTATTTGATAACAAAAATAACAAACCCATGCAACTTACCATAAGCCTTCAGTTATGTCCCACTATGTCTCATTTTGACACAGACGGGTCAGATATTTGAAACAGCTTATGTGAATTATGAAAAAAGACATGGCTTTTGAGTTTGTTCTTACTGATATCTCTGTAATCCAGTAGCCTCTGAAATGTTCTTAACTGCTTTAGGACAGTAGATTTTTTAAAACCAAGACCTCATAGGAAACTCTTTCTCACTTTGTTACAAATTTAATAGTTCAACAAAGCCCCAGCATGAAGAGTGCTTTACACCAGTTGTGTTTACTGCCACACAAACTGCAATGTTCCAGCTATATAATCCCACAGATCTGCTCTGGTGGAAAAAAATTTGGAAGCAACACAAATTTGAGCAGAAATACCATTCCCCAAATGCTTTGTTTGAAAAAAATTTACAATATTTTTCTTGCACGACTTCACTACTGCCTGAGAGCTTTCCATAAAATAATTTGATAGCCAGGAAAGTAAACAACCCACTATTTATAAAGGGTTAAACGTCAAATGAAGATTTAATAAAATATTTAATGAAAACAGAAGTTATCTCAGATTTCTATTTTCAGTTGTCAAGTATGTTTCTAAATTTCCATCTTATAATATATGCATGCAACATTTTTTGGCATCATAAAAAACACCACAAAATGATGAATTGCCCTGAAATTCCCAGAGAATTAGTTCTGATATGCATGTGAATACCAAAGGAATCCATTGGGATTCCTGTTAATGGAGTGACTACAAAGAAAAGTTGGAACAATTTGACACTTATTATAAAGTTAGGATTTATCGGTCACTGCACATCAGTTAGTTTAACACCCTAGCAGAATCCTTTGTATTTGACATCTGAAAGTGTAAAAGAGAAAAATGTTTTATCAGAGAGCTCTGTTGGTGGTAAAACTAAGTAAAAATACATTAATATTTTAAAAATAGTAATAAAATAAAAACACTACTAGCTAAGGAGGAATAATAGACCCCGTTAAGTAACAAATTTCATGAACCTGCATGTGAATCTAAGCATTAGGCACTAGCACCGCATACATACCTTCTGCATAATTTTCCATGCAAAATAAAGAGTTTTAGAAAAAGCTACCAAAAATGTAACTATTTTAGTTTGCACTTTTTTATCTCAGAATCTGAAAAATGTACTACAAAGCCACATAATCCAGTATATCCTCCTCCTATTCCAGCAGATATTAGGAAAGATGTCTTGATTACTGGATATACGTGCTCACTGTCACGGCTGCTGGGTGAAATTCATGTAACTGCATGAATCTCAAAAATGTAAAGATGTGCATGCCACAAGCCTGTATGGTCAGCAAGGCAGATGGGTCTCCATCCGCCCGTGGCAATGCAGATTACAGCACAGAACGCAACTATACAAGTTCAAAACTTAAAAACCACCTTAGCTATGGTCGCAGCACATGCATAAACTGGGAGGTTAGGAACAGGTCAGAAACTGGGAGGAAGAAAATCTGACTTTTTTCCTACCGAAGTATAAATGAATATGGAAAAGGCACTGGTGAAGGGAAGATGCTCTTTCACAATGCTCTACAATCATGCCCTGGCAAAGGCATGTTTTTGACCTTCATAGGCCAAGATGAGAAAAATCCATTTCCATGCCCGAAACACAGGACTACTGTGTGGAGAGTCACTGTAAACATTAGCAGCTTATTTCTGGCAGTTGGATTTTAACAGGGACGCCTACCAAAAATTTGTGGAACATGACCTTGCATTTCAATAATACCTTTGGTTTGGATAGCTCTAAGAAGTACATAAATGAAAGTCAAAATGTGGGCCAGAGCAAACAGGCTTGTTTCGGGAGGAGAGACGGGTAAGAGGGAGGAGGGACCAAAAAGTGGTGAAATGAGAATACTTGCTGATAGAAAACATGTTTGTGCTAAATAAACACGCTGTTTTCAACCAGAATTCATCTACATAGTACACATCCTATGAGACGCTTAAAGTTAAGCAGAACTAGTTTAGCTAGAAAGCAAGGGAGATTTTCACAGGATAACTTTGACTAAGATACCAACCCTTTATAGACGTTTTAATAATGCAAGCTCATAAAAGCCTGAGGAACTTGTGCATCATTCCCTAAGCAACCTTGGACTGACAGGAGAACTCCCTGCACTGGAAAATATATTAGTATCTGAATTCAGGCTACAGTTGATTAATCTGAGAGAGATGTGTATTCCAGGTTCCTCCACAGTTCTTTCTAAGGAGACAGATTTAAATCAGATCCAAACCTTTCCAAAAAGAAGAGTTAAACCTGCACCCACCTCTCTGCCTAGAGATTGCATCTCTTTTTTCTACAGTAATACAGACTTGCACAGCGAGGACAGGCACCTGTAGGAAAACCTGCAGAGCTCCATAATTGTATCAGTTACACATTTCTGACCCTCTTACCTGTTCCCTGCTAGCAATGTATTTCTGCCAGGAACAGGGCTGATGTTTTGCCTTCTGGCACAGCTTCAAAATGGTTGCATTAAAAAAGAACCCAATAAGCTGCTAGAAAAACATTCCCTTCTTTTTCTATGGCTTGGAAAGGACAATCAAATCCATTCAGCAGAACTAACAATTCCACCATCCATGAAATGACAGGTTCAAAGTCTGTCTTGACAGTCAGCAGGGTCAGAAATGTGAATGAGACAGAAGTGCAAGGCCAGGCAGCGAGCGCTTGCCTTGATATTCAGGAGAAGGCACAAAACAGTCAAGTGTAGAAGTCATGACATTTTTATATTGAGAACAGCTATTTTGGAGGGTGCTGAAGGGTTGTCATGGTTTCCTTGACCTCTCTATAGCTGGACACTGTGAGAACAAAGAGAACATACAGATCAGACTGATTCAATAGAAGACTTTCCATTAATTATGGCATCTGAGGGTTGAGTCATTAAACTATGTGGCTTTACAGACAGAGTTACAAAAATAGATCTAACAACACTTTGTCAAGCTCTCTGTAGCATGGTTTAAATGGTTATAGATTCTGTATGATAAGCAGAATGCACAATGATATACTTTGATATTACAGACTGCAACAGTTATCTGAAATAATTGATACAACCCACTGACTTCAGAGCACAGTCACTCTAGATCCAAAAGATTTTTCTAGATCCAAAATCTACAGTTATGTAAGTTTTTTCATATATATATATGAATGCCCTATCTCTACAACAAAACAAACTCTTATCCTTTTCAAAATTCTGCAAATAAAGTGGTTTTTTTCACCATCAGCACCACAGTCTTTTCCCTCCTCACTTTTCACAGTAAAGCCCCAAACTCTTTGTCAAGAAGGTATGAATAAGGCATCTCTGAAAAACATTCTGCGTGTGATTTACACTTTTTGCTCTGTAAACTGAAATAAATTTGAAAGCGCATTACTGGGATCCCTCCCTCTGGCATGGAACCAAGGATTCCTCTACAGAAAAAAAACAAAACATATGCATGCTAACAAAAAAGCTGCATCTATGCAAACGTACATTCCAACATACTTAAAACATGGGTATTTATCACAAGCAGAACCAGGTCTGGACAGACAAGAACATACGCAAATTTTATTCATAAAAGTTAGTTCAAAGCACCCTTAATGTCCAGCTTCCCTAATAACAGTGTATTAACCTCTATCCTCCTTTCCCTGAGGTGATTTGCACTAAGCTCATCAAAATGTAACTCAAAACTCTTGTCTGCTTTGATACCTGAAAGGTCATCACTACCCACTAGGCTGGTCAGCAGTCAGGCACAAGTTGTCATTGTCAGCTTGTAAAGCAGAATAAGTTAACAACTCCTTAAGCCATGTAATAGCAGCACCTGACATCATCTCTCATTAGTTTTGCCTTCCTTGCTCTCACTGCCTTCTCCTTTTGCATACTCTGCTAAGACTTCTTCTCAAATTGAGTGGAAATGCATCTCTTCATGTGCACCAGCTGCACAGGGCATCTATCCTGAGACATGGAGCAGAAACAAATGGTAAACAAAAGATTAGCAAGAATTAAGAAATGTACATATATCTGATTAAAGCACCATTAAGAAGATGGAGGTGAATTTCTTGTTTCAGATTCAGGAAGTTTAACATATGCTATGGGTGTGGCTTCGTGTCTGAGATAAGTTAGGGTCTAATGAAACAGATATGCAAATGTCAAACATCTCAAGTAGATGATGAAATAAACCTTTATTTCAGTGAGCGGGCCATATCAACTGCAACAGTGAAGGAGGTCTCGTTGAAGTTCTTTTCTTTATATTTAGTAGCAACACAGTATGACAAAAACAAAACTGTGACATTTGGGGACCACATAACCGAGGTGTGAGCAATCATTAAAATAGTAGCCTGAAAAAAACCAAGCAGAACACGTGGAAAGAAAAAAAAAAAATTTGGATATTTAAAGGCAAAACAAACTGAGTATTCAACAGTATCTCAGCACAACTGTGTAAGCCCGGCAAGTCTCATTTACAGTAATTCCCAAGGTGTTAAAGTTGCTCAGAAAAAGCAAACTTTGGTTATGTCCAAGTTTTACTAACAAAAGTATTCTTCCGAGCGTCCATAGCAGGAAAGAATTACCATCTTTAGCTTAAACTTTGCTATGCTTTTCACTTGGACAGTTTGGCACAAGCAGGACATACTTTGCCCAGAAAAAGGAAAGCTCACTTAGAACAACTTCTCATTCTTCTTTCTCTGTTCCTCCTGCCCCTTTCCCTTGCTTCTTCAGTGTACTGTTGTGTGCTCCTTGCCCTTTTATTTCTGTTTTTCTGGGCTTGGGATTTTTCTCCCTCCCCCTCTTTTTGAGAGCAAGGCCTGAGATACTGAACAAGTCCCTACTGGCAGCAGTTTCCCACAGCCCACCAAAACCCAGCAGGACTGGATTCAGGGATGCACCAGTAAAGGAGAAGAGCCCTCCATGCTTCCCTCATTTCTCACCACCTCAGCAGCTGAATCCTGCATGGGACCTTCCCCCCAGCTACAATTACTGAAGAGCAGAGAAGAGAGCACAGCCCTCTCCCCACTCTGCAGGAAATCCATCGTGGGGAAAGCCCAGCAGGGACGCAGTCACCCCAGATTTCTCCCCACTGGACAAGCCTATCACCTCATCTGCACTTATATGGCAAGAACTATGGGGCAGCACTGCATCTTGCATCACCCAGCTCAGCAATGAGCATCCCAGCATTTAGAAATGCTACTACACTGTTAGGAAGTTGGGTGTGACAGTAAACACAATTACTTACTCCCCCGTGTGCCATTTCAGAGGCTCACTTCCAAGAGGCAGTCACTCTCCTGCTGTCCATGTGTAGGTTTCAGAAAGGGGGAAAGGGAATCTTGGAATATATGCCTTCACTTCCAAATCTGTTTTTTTACAGAGTGGGAAAAAATACTGCTCTGCATACCAAGGCAAGGCAGAATCTCTCCACTGTTTTGGGAGTAGGTATGGAAATCAGCAATCCTGGTTGAACTGCATACTCAAGAGACCCAGCCCTTGATTTACTGGTGCAAGCTGCTAGCTGTGGAAAGCCAGAACACTGATGTTTAAACTGCTTTCTCAAACTCTGCTATTTTTCTGTTTCTTCCTGCTAGAAATTCAGCAGCTTGCAGCCTGGAGGATACACCCAACACTTCTGCATACTCAGGGACTAACCTCGCCTTCACTCCTACCACTTCCTGACAGGACATCTTTTACCAGGAAAGGAAACAACTGTAATTGAGCATGGCAGCAATCCATGTTTCCCCATGTAATCTTAGCAGCAGAAGAAATGGTTTCCTGTAGCTCCTGTAAGCAAGCTGCACCCAGGACCCCTCTCACTGATGCCGCCCATCCCGCCTGCCTGTGTTATCCTTGCAAACTTTCACTTCTGCAGAGACTATGTGCCCTGTGCTGGCAGAGAGGGGATGGCATCAATGAGGTAGCTTAAATAGACACCCCACAGTCATACAAATAACCTAAACCCAGAAAGACTGACTACCCTGAAGCACTTCAGTGAAGCGTCAGCTTTTGACTCTTAACAGAGGTACGACACTCTCAGTCACTGTAAGTAGCTTACAGGTGAACTAAATATAAAGCTGCTCATGCAAAACTTCATGGTGCTGGGCTCAGGTTTTTTATGGCCTTTACTAAGCTTCTTGAAGTCTCTTTGGAGAGTGTTTTATTTAGGAGCAGTAAAGCACAGTTATCAAGGGGTTTCAGTTCATTTAATTAAGTTGAATACAATTACACTCCAGTGGGTCTTAAAAATGCAAGAATCTATTCAAATATTATTTAGATGCATATCTTTTAACTACTACAGACTGCACAGGGCTTCATGTTTATATCAATTAGGGATATCAACTCAGCAATAAGAACTCTATCTCTTGCCAGCTTATAATCTTTTTCACTCTGGGATCTCATATTTTATTTACTCATTTCCCTTTATCTGTGTACAGTGAAGATGGGCTTTTGCTTTCCTGTGTGTTCATACTGCTTCATCATTGCCAAAGCGCTTCCTAAGTAGACTAAATAGGCCTCTTACACAAATAAAAAAGGAATATTTCTGCTTACCAACAGAGCACATCCTACAGAGTCTGGGCTTAAATAACTGTGAGATTGCCATATGACCCAGGTGTTTCAAGCATGTATTTCTGTGAAGGAGCAGCACACACTTTATTACTCACAGGAGCCCACAATAAACAGAATGCTATGTGCTTGTTTCAAGGAAGTGCTTAAGCCTGTGCCTGCTGCCAGTCCAGTGGCTCTGCCTACTAATAAGAGACACAAGGTCATCAGTTGAAGGTGCATCAGAGGAAGTTCAGACTGAACAAAAGGTTCTTCACTGAGAGGGTGGTCCATCACTGGAACAGGCTCCCCATGGAACTGGTCACAGCATCATGCTTGTCAAAGTTCAAGTAGCATCTGGACAATGCTTTTAGTCTTATGGTTTTGTTTTAGGTAGTCCTGTGAAGAGCAGGGATTTGGACTCAAGTTGGGTCCCTTTCAACTTGAGATATTCTCTGATTCTATGTTGATTTTAGTGGAAACGGGATGCATTGCTCAAGTGTTGCACATCACAAGAATGCATCTGAAACTGAGCCATGAAACAGCTTGAAATGGCTAAAAAGATCATAAAAATCATAAAAAGCTGGAATCAATGAAACTTGCAAAAAACTGTGTACCTACAAAATCTGGTAGTTGGTTCTCCCTGACCCAAGACTCTGAACCACAGGTTCAAAGAAAACAACTGTAGATAAAGACACTTGGACTTGGATAGCAAGCTAAGCCCTCACTTGAGCAACTTCTCTATGCATAGCAACTTGAACATCAAAAGGAGAACATCCTGCTAACTCACCATTTGGCAGGACAGTTGTCATGCCAAAGAAAAACATCTCACCTAGCTGTAAAAGCGGCAGTAACATGAGAAGAAAGTCTCGGATGGAAGGAACCTCCTCACAGATTCTGCTTCTCAGATGAAAGAAGAGACCGCAGTCTTGGGCAACACCAACCCAGCAAGAGTAGTAGGACAACCTATGTACCAGGATGTATCTGAAGCAATACAAAACCAGCAGGGAGCTCCCTGAGCAAAAAAGATGTTACACCACTTTTAACAGTACGCATCATTATCCATTTCAAAACAAAGGATGTATAGTAAGTATTGTAAATATAGCTCCTTCATACACAAAGAATTAGGACTTGAAGGGAAACAAAGATCTTGCTGTATGACTCTCTCAAAGGGAAAGGAAAATCACATCTTTTCAGATGTGGCAATCTCTTCAAAGCTTGAGAAGTACAAACCAGGACACAAAGGCTGGTTCAGAATGAGTTACATATGAACAGGGAATCAGGGTATCAGACTGACTCTAGGAAAATTGCATTCTCATCCCCAGCCTCTTTTAGCTAAACAGCCCTCTCCTACAAATTACCCATTCAAAGCATCTGCTGGCAATACCTGGATGGCATAGTTTTACATGACTCACATGCACATCAATGGTTACCCACCTACAGCCTGCATTTACCTTTAAGCAAAACCAAAACAAGGTGCGACGAACTAGACAAGAACGCTGACTTTGCTCTCTGATATCGCTATTCAGTGCCTGAAATAAGCCATGTCAATTCTGGACCAGGCTTAAATCTCTATTATTTATTTCCCGTGTGTTCTCTGCTGTCCACACCATTCAGACACCTCCTCTGGGCCTCCACGAAGGCAGCCTGCATGCTGACCTTCTTCTGCCAAGGTCCTGGTGCGTGCTTCAGCCATTTCCTGCCATGAAGGCGACAATTCTTCCTTTCACATGATCCTTCTAAATCCCTCTTCCGAGCAGTTGCAAGTTACTCTTCTCAGCTGGGACTCTTTTCACTTTTCTAGCCACATAAATACAATTCTGGATATTGAGTCACTGCACCTCCATCCCCCGTCATCCTCTGTTTCCGTTTTATGTGAGACGTATTTTCCTAAGAGAGGCGTGAGTCTGGAGAAAAAAACACCTTAATTGCTCTATTTTTTATTTTTCTTTTTAACTGTTCAACCCCCCCCCCCCCAGCAACAGGTCTGCCTCAGAAAGGCAGAAGTGGCAGGGAGGAACAAACAAAACTTTTTACCCCCCTTTCCTCTCTCTTTCATGGTAGTTTATAAAATAAGTAACTATCTGTAAGTGTTCTGCAGATGAAAAATGAAGATTTGTACAGTCTTTTGTATTCTAAGTACACTTGAGACAAGGATTAAAACCCACAAGTAACTTGGCAAAGAATACTTGAAGAAAGCACAGTTCCACCAGATAAAACAACACTGAGAACATTCACCTCTTTTTTTTTTCCCCCTCCTACTTTTAACTCCACTCTGACAAAACCCAGTGAGACTCATCATGACTAGGATAACAAGGATATGCAGAAGTATCCTTTTCCCTTCTCTTTTATGCATGGCCACACACCATATGTGGTATGAAGCTATTCTTCATCATCATCATGCCAGTATTTTGATGAGGTCCTTGACCTTATGTTCTCTGTTAACTTCCTGAGTTTAGATAGCTATCATGAAGAGCTTAGGTTTTACAAAGTTTATCCATCTGCATGTATACACTCACTCCTTGACACCAAATCTAAACAATACATTGCTGGGTTTGGGCTGAGCAAGAAACAATATACCTCGGTGATCTGAAACATCCCAGTATTTCTTCAATTTGGCACACATCAGAACATGGCACCACAGCGGAGAGGGATTGCACAGGATTAGATGCCAGTTCCTGCTTCATTGTAAAACATTCAGAATAAAGGCATGCGTAATTAAAGAGGTAAACAGAATTTTTAATGACTGACAATCCTTTTGCACTACCTACGACTGAGCAGACTCCACTGATGAAACAAGAAATAAAACACACCTTTCCTCCAAAATTCTCCGAACGATGAAAGGGACAAACCATCACAAAATATCATGAAAACCTGGAATCTTTCAATTTTTACTTGTACAGTGCACAGCAAGCAAGGTGAGAACTTTCACACACAAAAAGAAAAACTGTCAGAGAAACTTAAATAATTAAGAAAAGACACTGTGAATTTGCCATTTTCCTCTTTCCTCTATAAGGAAAACACAACCTCAGAGAAACCTTAGGGAAGGATGGTATGTAAAAAAGAAACAAAAAAACCCGAAAAATGTCCTAAGAATTTGCCATGTACAAAGACTCACAACATGCTCCATCAGCAGGAAATCTGTCTCTACTCAGCCCTTTTTCTCCAGTGAAATGAAAACAGGCAGACCTAAGGAAACACACCCAGTGGGGGAAGAGAGAGATGCCTGCTATCACAGCCACACTAGCATTCCAGCTGTGCAGAGACATCAGTGCCTGCACACCTTCACCATGGTACCTGGAGCTGCCTCTGATGGCAATATTTTTCAGGGCACATGAGCAGCCTGCACATAGCCTGCTCTTACTTCTACAGAGATCAGTGGCAAATTGCAAGTGACCTCAGGGAAAGCAGGAACAGAAACAGCTTCTGTGGTGGAGATTCCCCACTGTTTCTTCTGTGCTGAAAACACCACACATTTATATATGCAAGCAAAAAGCAAATACCTGTTCTGAGCCTAATTAGCCCTCAGTCTGACATAAAGCATCATGTAAGTCCAATGAAGATCAGGTCAGAAACTGGCCAACATGGCTTACTGCCACAGGCACAAGCATCCCTGTTCTAATGCCCATCAACTGCTGTGACAGTTGTCTCTGAGCTTTTGATTGCTTGCTTGACTTTCAGAAGAAAAATTTCCTCCAGAAATTTCCTCACCTTACCAGCTCTTTTAGTTTTGAAATACAGTATCTAACTAGTCCTCTGACAAAATGTTGCACAGGGGAATCTGTTCTCCCCATCCTTTATATAAAACATGACATATTCCCACACACACTCTGAAGCATTATGTTTTAAAAGCGTAAACATATGAAGATGGAAACTTGAAGACAGGAACCATGACTGACATATAACATTCAGTCTGCTCCAACCTTTTCCTGTTTTATGATGGTTATTGGTGAATTCTAAGGTGGGAGAGAAACCTAATAATGGAGTGGAAATCACAACCTGCAAGTTGTGGTGCATATTATGTACGAATACAAACACACATGTAAAAAACAGGGTTTTTCTTATTTGCATCCTCAGAGATTATAAACAGCAGTTTAAATGCAAAGCATTTATCATCAGCATTCAGAGCTACTGTACTAAGCTGGCCAACCACTGAAAGCTTAAAAATTCACAAGTGTTAAAAAATTATTCTGTATAACTGAAGGCTATTTTAAGTCTCTGCAGTGATATTAATAACAATATGAAACATGTCTAATATGGATGGTGAAAAGAGATGACCCTCAATTTAACAATAGAGAAGTATTTTCAATTTGCACTCCATGCCTAGCATTGCACTAGAAATTTCTGGTGTAAAAACCCTTTTGGCTGAGTTGCAGTGTGGAGGAAGCTTCTGCTGGAAGACTGCAAGCACACAATCCAAAGAGAAGGACAGTGTTACAGAACTGTAACACATACAGATAAACAGAGATAATAAATAGGCAGAACACAAACATCCAAATATCCCAGCAGTTGTAAGTGCATTAAAACCCACAGATTCTTCAGCAATGATGTATCATTTCTTAAAGTATATAATGACTGGTAAGATATTACTCTGGCAAGCAAAACACCTTAAAAGCCTGAAATGCCTTTTTTTTCTGAAGTGCAATGTAATGCTATGCAATGAGCTCTAGCACGTGTTTTCATCTGAGCTCCAGCTGTGGATGTGCACTCACTGAAAGAACTTCTAACACTGCCACCATGGTGCAATGAGTTCTCATGTTTCCTTCATCGAGTTGGACTGGGGTTACAGTCAAGCAAGAGAGCAGGCTCTGCAGAGCAGGGTCAACCTAATGCTGGCATTGAAAGGACCAGGAGGCTAAACTCATCTGAACTTTTGAAGGAATGACAAAAGATGCATTTTCCTTTCTTCTTAAAAGCCTACAGGCCACACACTGCTCCACTATAAATAAACTTTGTGCCTTAGGCTCCTGAAGTTTTCATGTAAACAGTGCAGAAAGTAGACCCTTTATCTTTTGTTCCTCTCTTTATCTTTTGTTTTCACCATACCTATCAGCACTGCACAAGGCATCTTCAGTTCAGGTGAGAGGGTTAGAAGCATCTCACAATGATGAGATTGCTCATGTACTCTCAATTTAATATTTTAACATGCATGGTACTACTACCATTTCCACCACCATCTATTGACTCTCATCATGCTTGCTGAAAAGCTTTCAAAGTATTGTTTTTATTATCATGCTAATCTCCTTTACATTCACACTCCCATACACAAAGAATATACTGAAGGTGGAGAAGACTGTGAGATATAAAATATTAGTAGGCTGTTACCAAAGAACAAAAAGCACTGTATATCATCATAAATACAGTGGCAATAATGAAACACAAAAGGATGTATTTTTACCACGCTCGTCTGCTTCAGTATGTGTGTTTACGCATGCACACAAGAACAACCATAGTTTTTCCATCTGGAGGCCTGATGGTGCAAACTGATCTCAGGAGTGTATCCCCATGTCCATGCAGGGCCACACAAAAGACAGATCAGCAAAATCTCATGGGCTTGAAGCAGAGCAGACCTGCAACAGCGCTCCAACCAGATCCCACTCAGACTGTGATATGAATATTAGAAACCAGTTCTTCAATTTACTGCATGACTTTCCATAAAAAAGCCTGAAAGTGTGATTTATAAATAATTGTTGTCTTATATTCTTAAGCTTGTCTATTCATTTTTCCAGTTACACCTTGCTTAGAACTGTTTTCCAGATAGGTTATACAATCCCCACTCTGAATTTCAAACTCTTCATAGGAAACGTGCCTCTAAAACTAGTAGGTAGCACAACAATGCTTATCCAGGTGTCACTAAAACTTCAAACATTAAGTATTTTATTATACCAATCATAGTTCAAATAAAACCAGCACATTATAACTGTGCTTTAAAACACGTCAGTAGATAGGAAAGGTCTGCCATTACCGTAAACCAGGAAAAATGTTCCCCTCATCTCAAGAAGATCACAGCAGAGCCAGTGTGCCCACACCATCGCTAGTGCACTGTGGTGGGGGCAGCTCCTTTTGATTTTAAAGTAGTTATTTTCAATAACAGAAATCTGTGTTGTGAACACTTGTGTCCAATCTGCGCTATAATGTTTCCCTGCCAATGGGACAGTTAAGTCTTTTGATGTCAGGGAGAAATAAAAGCCCTTACTATTTCTTTACCTAATCACACAACATGTATCTACATACATTTTAATGAAGAACATGTTTTTATGGTAGAACATTTTTATAGACTTGCACATACTAAGCTCAGTCCCTCCTTTTTGTTCATTTTCTCATGAAAAACCTGGAATCCAGATCCTTGCAAAGCCACCTCAGCATTCCCACAGTTCCAATCACCTTCCTCCTCCTCCCATCACCAATAATGGCATCAGACAAAACAGCAGGTTCATTAGTCATCGGCTGTGTCAAGCAATCACAAAGAGGAAAATTGTTAGCAGCACTTTACATTAACACAGGTATTGCAACAAATCACTTTGCTGGGTCACTACAAAGTAATTCCCGTTCATCCTGTGTTACTGAAACTTCTGGAGTCCAAGCACAACATGTACTCTATAACCTTAATTTTGTGACAAGAGGGCAAGTAGAAAAGGAAAAAGCCTGTGCTGCTACATGAAGGAAAAGCTACAACCATAGATTCCAAATGACAAGAGGGTGACCCAGAAAGGTGCAGGAAGCAGGACTGAGTGCACCAGCACTGAGAACTCTCTCCTTCACAATGACACCGCTGGAGGAAAAAAATCTTGAAGGAGTAGAGCCCAGAACCAAAGCTGGAGCAGTTCAGCCTGGGTCTGGAAGAAGAGATTGACTCAAACACCCTTGCCCCAGGCACTGCCCGTTCCCTCCATCCCTCGGCCCTGTGCCACGTCCAGCAGTGACCCTGCTCTGCTGTGTCCCAGCACTTCATTCACAGGGCTTAACCACTCTGCTCCTGTTTGCACACCACACTGTGCAATCAGCACTAATTTACATAGATTTCTAGACAGCATCAGAATAAGTCAGATTAATCACTACCTAGTTCTGTAAAATGTCATTTGCTCTGAGATAACTCTCATTTTCAGTGTTTCATCTGACTGCAGAAAATAGTAACCAACATGTGTAGCATAATACATTGCATTCCATGCAGTAAAAGTCCTTTAAGTGCTCATGTGCAACACTTGTTTTCCACACCAATTTTCACATTCTGTTTAAAGTCTGTCATATCCACAGAAAAAGGAAAAAAAAAAAAAAAAAGCATAAAAAGCATCATTACAGGCAAATTCTGGCAATGTGGTATTCCACTGCTTCTAAAATAATAGAGTATGGTTGATTGACTTTCAAAAGGTGAAAAAAGTATGAAGAGAAAGTGTATTTCCAAGTTGGTATTCAGAGCAAACCAGCAAGAGAAAGAATTTGCTTTCAAGAAAGAAGGAAGACAGCACCAGAAACAAAAACTCTTATCATTCCTGACTGTGTAGGGTCTTGTGGGGATGAAACTCTCTGATGGAGACATCTGTTTTATGTGCCCTGACATACAAGAAAAAGCCTAGACCAAAGGTTATCTCCATGAGCTGTCTTTCTTCATAAAAGGATTAGCACTGCTAGGCATAACATTGCATGAAAAGGAAAAGGAGATGCAACAGGTTAAGTTTAAAGTATAAAATTCAATCCAACACCTAAGCTGACAGTCAGCCACTCTCTGTTTTGATTTCTTCATTTGAAAGCAAAATATACTCCATGGTTTTGTAAGACCGAAAAAGCCCAATATCTGATAGTTTGAAAGCAGAGGCCAGGCCTTCTGGGTTTATCCTTATTGTTGCAACTGGGATATACTTTAAAAACGCTCTCCAAAGTAGAAGCTGAACAGAAAGGTTTTGAATAGGAATGTCCCAAAGTGTTTTTTGAGCTAATTACACAGTGCTGCAGCCACTCTGCTGACATGTCATCAATAAAAATCAGAAAAAGTGAGTATATTTCATTTTCAAAAGCACATTCTACCTGGAGCAGCTACTGAGTTGCCTGTGCTTTCCCACAGAGCCATGCTGGGTGCCCATGGCTTCAGCTGCAGTGGCCTCTCTGTGCCAAGCAGACATCAGAGAAATGGAGTCACCCAACTGGGAGAGCAGTGGAGCAGAGAGATTTCCACAGGCCACAGCGACCTAATGATGGTTTAAGGAAGAGCAACCCTGGAAGAGATATCAGACTGGTGTGAGCTGCCACAACTACTCCTGGCACTCCTATGACTGCTTTTATCTGTCAGGGATCTACTTCCCTGATTTCTTTAGATATCCAGGCTCCCTGGCTTAATATCAAGTTCCCCTTCCCAAACTATGTTAGCTGGTATATAATTACATGTTATCCAGTAGCATTATCAGCTAGCATCTTTCTCTCTTTCAGTTTGTTTCTTTATGACTTTGATAAGAAATTCAAATAGTCACTGAAATGCAGGGAGCAAGACAGATAATACATGTAAATAGCAGGGCTCCCAGTACAAAGCCAAGTGAGCTTTATTGTCCTCAAAATACTCTGTTCTCTCTAGATAAGCAGATGGTGAGAAAGCACTATTTTTTTCTTAGCATAACTGCAAAATATTCTAAAAAAGGAAATATTTTTTCTTTTTGTTTCAGCTGTGCTAATTGATTCAGCAGTTCAAAACAAGAAACTATCACTTTCAAATAAAATACTAGAATGACTTATGATTTCATAGCATCTCTTTCAAGTTCTGCTCTATCTTTTGCATCTTGGCCATTGAAGAGAAAAGCTTCTCACACAAATAAACACTTCCTTCAGTGAAATTCCTGTTCTATTAAAACTGATCAAAGTTTTGCAGTGATTTCATTAATGTCAGGATTTGACCCAAACATCTGTTCGTATGTGAGAAGGAAGAACTTCCCAGAAGCAAGAGAGGCAATGGAGGTACTAAGGTCAATGGCCTATGTTTTGAAAGCACATCTTTAAAAGAATAAAGTTCATGATTTTCACTTCATGTTATCATTTGTTCTCAGATCTGATCACAAAAACCTTCAGACTCTTAGCAACAAAGAGTTTGCTAGCACCACATCAACACATGATTCTACATCAAAATATCCCTTTTTATGGTGCTGAGTTTTTGCAATGCAGAGAATTTCTGTATTGCTACTCACAATCCACCTCTTTCTAAAATGCTAGTAAACTTCCACCAACCATTGTTGCTTTGAAACACTGAAAATTGTAATTATCCAATACATTCCAACATATGCTTGCTACAGATTACTCAAAAGCTTTGAGGTATAATGTTGTTATCTAGTGAGTTCCATTAACAGCACAAATAGCTACGTACAGTGTTATATATAGTGCCTATACCAAAGCTTCAACTATGGAATATTACATTAGGAAGTGTAAAAGGGAAAAGCTGCATTTACTTCAGCAAGATCCTACTACAGCTGCAAGTACATTCAGCATTTGTCAAGTATAGAGAGCTATTATGTGACTTCAAAGTCCATAAAATATGCTGCTTACAAGCAGTACTTGACAACTGTTTGCTTCCCCTAAGGACCTGGGATCTGCCATCACAGGTTCCTGCTAATGAGGTCCTATTTTAATGAACCTAACTACAAATACACAAGGAATGAAATATATTTATCCGCTGAGTGAGAGGGGCTCAATTTGTATTTTAAATAACTTCAGTACCGAGTATCAGCTTGGCTGACATTCGTGGCCTCTTCTCCTAAACCAGCACCTAGAGCAGACACCACCATGCTTCACAAGGCTTCCAGCAGGGCCAGTGGGAGGAGGGTGCTACCTTTTCCTCTTCTTCCCCGCTGGTCTAACTATTCAGTATGAGGAGAGCAGAATCAGGCATTTCATCACTTTTAAGAAGATTATCTTTTTCAGCATAAGGACAGCAAAGTGGTAGAACAGGCTGCATAGAGAGATTGTGCAGTTTCTGTCCCTGAAGGTTTTCAAGACACAGCTGGATAAAGCCCCAAGCAACCTCACCTGGCTTCAGAGCTCTCCCTGGTTCAGTTCGAGGACAGGCTAGATGCTGCCTGAGGTCCTTTCTAGCCTGCATCATTCTACAATCATGGCTTAAGAATGCAATTTTCTCTTTCATTTGATCAGCAAACTTTTGATGATTACCTTTGTTCATTTCATTCTAGTTTTCCCTCCCAAGATCATAGAATCATAGAATTGTCTATGTTGGAAGGGACTTTAAGGATTATCTAGCTTCAACCCCTCTGCCATGGGCAGGGACAACTTTCACTAGACCAGGTTTCTCAAAGTCCCCTCATCCAACCTGGCCTTGAACACTTACAGGAATAGGGCATTCACAACCTCTTTGGGCAACTTGTGCCAGTGCCTAAGCACCCTCACAGTAAAGAATTTTTTCCCAATATCTAATCTAAACCCATTCTCTGCCAGTTTAAAGTCATTACTCTGTGTCCTGTCACTACATGCCATTGTAAAAAGTCTCTCTCCGCCTTTCTTGTAGGCTCCCTTCACGCACTGGAAGGCTGCAATTAGGCCACCCCAAAGCCTGAAGCCTCCAGACTGTACAATCCTAATTCTTTAAGCCCTTCCTCACAGGAGAGGTGCTCCATCCCTCCAACTATCTTGGACTTATTCTAACAGGTTGTTGTCCTTCCTGTGCTGAGGACCCCATAGCTGGATGCAGTACTCCAGGTGGGGTCTCACTGGAGCAGATCTTGTCTCTTCTCTCCTGCCTCTCTCCTCCCGCTAATGGATTCCTTCTGTAGCTTTCAAGCTGCTGCAGGACCAACCTAGCCAACCTATCACTGCCTCTACTTCTTCATTCATAGAGCCATTCCCACTGAATGTCTACCTCTGTGCTCCCTAAACAGTTTGGATCATGAACTGTTATAAATCCCAGGAATTCAAGACCCATACTCTCACATAATTGACAGTGCAAAAGAAGTAAGCCAGCTATACAGGCCTCTGGTGAGGCCTCACAGACCACAACCAACCATCTACAGACTTCCACTTGGAAGTCACAGCTCTATTTCACAGCTGGCCTTTTGAAGAACAGGTTTGAAAGTGAAAAAGCTCTATGCATCATAAAGAGGAGCAGTGAAAATGACACTAGAGCTACCTCTTCCTTGCCTTCAAATAAGGACAGAGTGCTAAACATATACTGAGTTCATATTAAGACCTTATATAGCAGCCTCAAAGATCAGAAACTCTTTAAAAATCTAAATCTGAAGAAAGCTGACAATCTGCAGTGAGAAGAGCTTCTGTCTTCTAAGTTATTCTATGAGACCCAACACAAGGATGTCTTCTCATATTTTTAATTGTGTTGCAACACAAACACTGATGAAAAAAGAGATAATAGTACTGGACAATGTTCACAACTGATATAAACCAGCAACTTCGCAGTCACAAGATAATGCCTATCTGTAAAGCTGACCAACTCTAAGACAAATGACTTTAGCATAGTTTTATTAGAAGACAAATAATAACTAAATAGCTCTCTTTTCTCAGGAAGGAAACTAGCTTGTATAGACAAAAGAAACCTATTCAAACTATTAGTTGTGTGAGAATCAGATCTTTCTCTGCACTGAGCTTCAGCACGCTAGGCTGTTGGTCTGGCCTCCTCAAACACTCCTTCCCGGGCATCCAATAGCACTTTGCTCTTACTAAATGCAGTACTGAAACCTGCCAGAAAAAGAGAGAAAGAGA
Organism: Anabacerthia variegaticeps; assembly: GCA_035583185.1. Taxonomy (NCBI): domain Eukaryota; kingdom Metazoa; phylum Chordata; class Aves; order Passeriformes; family Furnariidae; genus Anabacerthia; species Anabacerthia variegaticeps. Next base: position 47,306,564 of record JAWWEW010000112.1, read on the forward strand.
CTGTTCATAAAGTACCAACTGTGTGCTCCCTACAAACTGGCAGAACTGACTCTGCTTGCATTCTTAGATTAAAATCATTAACAGTGAAAAAGTGTACGCAGTTGGGTGCTATTAAACTGAATGCCATGTCAATGGAGAATTTCTATGAAGAAAAAGAACGAAGCAGGTTTTTCAATCTGACTTTGAATATTAACAATAAAGTCCATGTGGTAAAAAGAAACGCAGCAAAAAATGCTAATTAAATTCTCTGTTCAATTCTATAACACTTCTGAATTAGATCCTACAAGTTTACCATTCATTACGTTCCACGGCAGTTTTCCAAAAAGTATTTCTCATAATATTTTTGAATGTCTGCTGGTTAAATGTTAACAACACGCATCAAGCCTATTCATTTGCTTTCAAAATGAATAAACAGGCACTCCACTGTTGATTACCACATTCCTGTATCGCTGGAAAGCTGCCAGCTCCAGTACGTATATAACATTAGTATTTGTTTTTTTGCTGAGTGGCAGTCCTCTGCGGTAATTATCATCTTGCATCTAAAGTAAATATTATTCTCTCGTTGCAAGTAGAAATAAAGGATTGACTCTTCCTGTATTTTTACTGTTTGCCATCCAGTCCGTCCTGTCGGTACGCTACGTGCCCATTAAACGTAATTCCTTGAGCCCTCGTTACTGGGGCCATCTCTTTTGTCTGTAGCCAGTGAATTACGAGGATTAGTCCCTCCTCAGAAGATCACCGGCGCAGAAACTCCGCGGGCCGTAACCGAGCAACTCGTCTCCCAAAAACTACCGGGCGTAAGAGTTCCAAAGCCGGCTCCCGGGAGCGCCGCGGGACCCCGGGCAGCGCTGCGGGACGGGCGGCCGTGCCCGGGGGCCCCTCGGGAGCGCCCCCCACGCGCGAGGCTTCACCCCGGAACAGGGGCGTGGGATGCCGAGGCTGCGCCGACACCGCCTTCAGCCCGAACTGCACCGAGTCCGGCAGCACGCCGGAGCAACCCGGGACAATGCGCCCATTGATCCGGCTGAGCCGGCGCTGCCGGGTGTGTCCCCGCCGTGGGCAGCCCCCGTCCGGACCCCGCTCCTCGGCGGTGCTCGGGCGGCCGATCCGCCCCTTCTCCCATGACAGCCCCGAGAGCCCTACTCCAGCGCTGCGATGGAGGTGGTCACCGACGCCAGCACTTGGCTTTACCCGCGGGGTTAGTTTTTGTGGGACGCACGCACCCGCACGGCGAGGGCCCGCTCCAGCTCGGGGACACTCCGCAGCAGGTGTCGGGGAGAGCCGGCGGGCGCCCCGCAGCACCCCTGCCCCGTCCCGCGGCAGGCTGCCCCGCTCCCACCTCCCGTCCCGTCCCGTCGGCACTCACCAGGATGCCCATCACGTCCGCCCACAGCTGGGCGAACACCTCCGACGTGCCGCTCTCCGCCGGGCCGGCGGGGCCGTCCGCCCGCTCGCCCTCCATGCCCCGGCCCGGCCGTGGGATCAGCGCCCGCTCCCCGCCGCCGCCGCGCCCCGCCCCGACATGCCTCCCCCGCCCCGCTCCGGCCCGGCCCGCCCCGACACACCGCGGGACGGCCCCGCCGCCACCGCCCCTCAAACTTTCGACCCGGCGACAGGGCGGCCGGCGGTGCCGCTGCGGCGGAAAGCCCCTCCTCCCGCACGCTGCACCCCCGCCGCATGTGGCCGCCCCGGGGCGGCAACAAAGGGCCCCAGCGCCACCCCGGACGGGTCCCGGAGGCTTCACCCACCCCGAAAGCCGCTGTCGGGACACGTGTGGTGGCAGGGGTAGCGCTTGTTGCTGCCGCTCGGGCTCCCCACCCCGTGCCGGCGCTTCACCTGAGTGCCGGGAGCTCCGTTTTCTGAACACCGCGGGAAGAGCCGCCGGGATGCGATGGGAGCCGCGCACGGTGCACGGCGGCCAAGGGAAGCGGCGCCCGGGCAGCTCAGGTTTTAGTTTCCCTAGCAGGACCGCATTACTCTCCTGAGGAGAGGCGATCTGTCACCGATTGTCCTTAGGGAGGAACTTGTGGGAACGCTGCCTCCCCTCCGTCTGTGCCTCATGCTTCCTACCCCCTCTCCCCGGCCCCCATTATAGTCAAATTAAATAATTACTAATTACAGACAGCAGCACGGATGCTTGTGCATCCTTCTTGGGAGACTCTTAAGTGCCCATATATGCACACACACATATATGTACTGGTTGGGGAAGGCAAACTAAATAACAGTGGCCAAACCCCACTATCCCATGGATGGAAGGAGTGGCAGAGGTCAGTGGGAGAATGGCGCGAAGGTCTGTCCACCACCTCACATCCAGCTTCTCCTGTAACCAACAGTAAGAAAATCCTTAACTTTTAGCCCTTATTCCTGAGCTTTGAAATGGTTATTCTTGAAAAGCTACTGTTTCAAACTGCCATTTATTGGAAGTATCTGTCTGCCTGGGGTGGGAGGAAAGTGACGTACTTAATGGATGTACAGCTGTCATGCCGCTACCAAGCATTTTGAGAACTCACACCATTGAGCACTCAGTAGATTCTCCAACATCCCTCCAGCCCTACTTGCTGCCAGGCTATATGTTACATGCCCTGCACCACCCAAACAAGTCTCAGAGCCTGGCCTAGAACTTGAGCTCCCCTCCAGGCATCCTGTTCAGCCCCAGGGCCTCCCAGCACCATTCACCCCTCAGCCAGCTCCCTGGCCCTACAGCTGACAAAGCTCACACTGATCGCACAGCATTGGTGGCCTGAGAGGACTGGGACAACAAATGATACCATTTGCTAACAGGGCTAAAAATAGTATCCAGAGAAGGCATAAAGGAACAGTGGCGTGGCTGCACTCTTCATCTTCTTTCCATGTTCTCAGAAGCGTTCTTTTTCTGTCCTCAAAGCTAAGATTGCATATTTTACTTTGTAGGCTAGCACTGGGGAGAAAAGCTTGTCGAAACACTTCCTTTCTCATCAACTGCTACACAAAGAAAGGGACAAGACTTTTTTAAGCACTGTGTTCCTGCAGGTTTTGCTGGAGTGGTGAACAGCACACACAGAACAGGAAAAGGAGGTGAAGAGCACAGGCAGATACACTAAGAATTAGGCTGGGAGAAAGTGGTAAAGAAACCACCAATTACATAGAAATGTGCATGATTCTATTGATCCTCCTCTAGGATGCACATGTAGGATACAATTGTGTAATGCATCTTATTATGGATTAGTAATGAGAAATAATGAAAGGCCCAAACCAGTTATAAAATCTCTTCTAACTGACCTTTAAATTGTACATGACTATAAGCCTATGAAGTATGAGGATAAAGGTGAGTCAGTGAAGTCTCTTGGTACTGAGATGGCTTGCATAACTCAAAACTGGTTTAATTAGTCAGGGGTAATTTACTCATTGACCCTCTGAAATTCATGTTGAACCACTTAAAATAGTAATGTCAACCTACTTTAAAATAGCTGAACAAGGCACACTTGATCTCAGGACTTAAGTATTCTGGGCTCCTCATGCACACTGTCTTCTGTACTTCATCTGTTTTATAGATGGAAGCATATTAAGAAAAAAAAAAAAACAAAACCCAAAGGAACAACTTTGCAGCACAAAGTCTAAAACCCCCTCCTTGTGTCTCAGGCAGCAATAGATTAAAATCAAATAGGTGCAAGGGGCAGCACTCCCACTTGCCTTGCCCCTCCCAGCCAACCAAGGTTATTGCTCCTGTGCAGAGATGACTACACCACTTACAGAGGCAGGTCCTGAACATCCACCCTTTTCAGTCCTGCAGTATAGGTAACAGAAACTAGATTATAAATTGTGGTGGTCCAAGAGCTGCTTTCTGAGGCATGATGTCATCCCTTTTGTGGAGGCAGCAGCTTTCATCAGAGGAGCATAATGCATGGCTGTGGCAGTCTTCCCCTCAGCCAGTTGACTTTAATTTATCTGAGACACAGGGCCTTTGATTTTAAGAAAGGGAGATAAGGAAAGAAAGATCTTGCAAAATCACTTGACTCCAGGAGCAGTTGTTTTTAAAAAGAAATAGACATGAGAGAATCAAAACAAATCCATGTCAGTTTACAATAGCTACCCTTTTCTATGGTCTTGCAATTATACTATGTACTCATTTTCAGACTTTCACGAGATGTTGTTTTTGCAAGACATTCAATGAATATGACAGGCTAAAATATTTCCTGCTCTTACCTGAAACAGAATCACCCCCTCCTCCTATATATCACAGAGTTCCTCTCTTTTAATGATGCCAATGTCCTGCAAAAATAAATCCCAGGGGTATTTTACAAAAAAAACCAGCTGCAACAAGACTGTGGGAGTTTTAGAACAAGCAGAAACTCAAATCTTACAAGGGTTTTGAAGCCCAGCTATGAGTGCAGTATTTGGTTTGTGTTACAATTGCTCCCACAAAATTACGCATTATTTGAGATTTGGTATGTTAGAATACAGTTTTTGTGTGCAGTTTTATCTGTTTTTGTTTACATGATGACTCAAGCAACCACGTAAGAGTGCTTTCTAGAAGTTATGCTGGACCTCTTTACAGCTACCGGGAAGAAATAAATCCGGTCAATTTTCGGAAAGTGTTGTGACATATCACAGGAGCTGTGACTAGGTGTGTAACATTTGGAAATCCTGCAAAATGGTCATCCTGCACCTTCAGGGCAGCACTAGGCAGGAGGGCAACAATCCTGAAATGATTCTCTTGTGTGTTGCACTTGCAGTGTGGCTACGAAGCTCCCTGCAGTTGTTCTCCTGCAAATTTCTAAATGGGAGATGGAGACAACACATATGCAGTCAATCTAGTTTTTCCAAGTTATGGCAGACACACTGTACACATGACCATATCCTCCTATCACACCATCAGTTACATGTAGGTGTACAGTTAATAAGAACTCCTGAAATCTACAAAGCAGGCAGGTTTAACCAACTTGGAGAGAGCACTCATCTGTATTCAAGACAGATGGACTTTCTTCTAGAGGGATACTCAGAGCAGAATCCTAGCTCTAGGTTAAGGTGGCCACAGAGCAGCTCATCTTTCTCCTTTTTTTACTGATGGTTTAGGGAGATAGTCTTTGGCAGGACAAACTCTTTCTCTGTGAAAAGCACAAACCTCAAACACAAACCTCTGTACCTGTCACTAAGGCAATCTGTCTGTTCCAAAGTAGTGTGTGCCAACTCACCACAGTGTCATAGAAAATTGACAAAAGGGTTTCGACAAGACATTTAATAGTGAAAAATTGAAACATGCATCAAAATAAACTGGAAAAGCCAACATGCACTATCATAACCAGACTATCACAACTACTGTCTCCCACATCAAAAGCTTTTAATCCAGTAAATCTACACCATAAACAACCCCGAGCACTTTGATATCAATTTTAAACTATACGCAAGAGGGAGAGATTGGATTGCCTTGGAAAGGGGATCATGCTCCACAAAGTAAATGGACACCAAACTTCATGGGTTCCTGATAGATGGCCTGAGGGGAATGGCTTCCTGCTCAGAGACCTGGCAATTAACTCTGCATGCATGAACAAAACACATGAGGTTTCTCAACATCACTAACAACACCCTGCCCGGTATATCAGGTCTAAATTGGAACATCAAAGCTTCAGCGAAATAAATAAGCAAGCCATTGTATGCACAGAGGCTGCAGGAAAAGGGAGAAATAAAAATTCCAGCTAGCTCCTACAGGTGACCCACAAAAGCACTAAAACTCTTAACACAAGCACATTACAACGCAACACTCTATTAGCAGTGATTGCATCTCCTTTCAGCTCTCTCCCTTTTCCCCCTTGGTGGAGACCATCAAATTGAAACATGCAAAGTTTCACAACACTGCCTTTGATTGGAAATGCAACCCTTAGTTGCTGCAGACTCAATCCTATCAATCTATCAATATCCGTCTTGAAAAAAAATTATCTCATTGTCCTTGCAACATCTTCCTTCTGAAGCATAATTTCTTTTACTTATCTGAGCTCTATCTGAGCTTAATTTTTAAAGTATTTTCCTTAAGAATTATTTAAGTAATATTATTATTTCTGGTAGTTTGATCCTTTGGAGTGCATTTCTCTACATCACCTGTACCAGTCAAAGGAGCCAGCAGCTGCTCTTCAAAAGAGAGCAGACATGCCAGCAGCTGCTCCAGAAAGTCTCTACTGTGGGGCAGGATGGGGACCCACACATTCAACCCATCAGCTGATCTGACAAAAAGGCTGTTACTCTGTCTCAGACACTCCTATTATGTACAGGCATAAACTGTAAGAGTGCAAGGTCTATCATGTGCATTTGCACATCAGACTTCTATATAATCCAAAAGGATCATGTTTCACGATCCTCTGCTGGTTAGACAACTACAGAAAATATTCCTGACTTTAAAAGTTACATAGACAGTACTTCTCCTTATGGCTTTAAAATAGACAGTATTTAGACCACATACCCTATCCTGTACAGTCAGAAATTGTTATTTATTCTTTTAGAGGCTTAGCTGTCGGCTTCCAGTCTTACAAGTGTCATCACAGTGAGAGCTGCACACTAATATGCCTAACACAAAACAGATGGAGGTAAGTCTGTTTAATTCTATCAGTAGAAAGAAGTTAGGAACAATGATTTGCTTTATTCTGGTAAAAGTCTGAACTCTCCTCATTACACCCAATCTATCATTCCCCTGGATATCAGTACCTTACCAGATTAAAAAATTAGAAGGAGGGAGAGATATATGTGCAGGAAAATCATTCCAGTAGCCTTAATGTTTTGGGCTAGCACCACACTCAGTAGACACAGAAGTACTGCTAAGCTTGGCAGGCTTCATTTGAAATACAGTGGCTGTGATTTTGCATGACAAATCACATAAGGAAAACAAATCTAAACACAGCAAGTATCACAGCCCTTCTGGAAGGATATCTTTTGATTCACAAGGAGAACGGAAAGGTTAATATCCTTCCTTTCCTGCCCACAGATGTGCTCCACAAAGGCCTCTCACATCCTGCCCAGATCCCCTTTCTGCCATGGAGTACAGCACCACATTTCTTAACTGGGAGGCAGTAGCACTAGCTCAGCCAGTGGAGGGTCTCTGGGAGCTGGAGCATGACTGGTGAGGAGCATATATCCCCAAGGAAACCGCAGTCATGATCTTGCTTATGTGCACAGCATGCCACTCCAAAACTGCCTGCAGATCAGGACTCCAACTGCCTCCTGTAATGTCAGACACTGTCTGGAGAATTTCCAAAATTTACTATGACTATTGCTTCTCAGTGTTACTCACTTCTTTCTCCACTCAAACTCAGCATCCCCTCTTCTCTAGCTGCATCGCAAAGCTATCTTTGATGCTTTGTTATTTCCTGTTAACATTGAAATAGCATTCATTTTCTCTTAGCTTTCTGAAACACTTTTTACAAAATGTTTTCTAAACCTTAATTAATTTTTCAGAAAGGATTTCAGCATTCTTTGGGATGTCTAGGGTTAGTCACTGCACTGTCATTCACAGGAGCTTGCTCCACTGATTATGTTCTTTTTGTAACCTTCTGCCAGAAGGGATGCATATAAATCTTTTTTATAAGAGACTTACAAAACCCATAGAGACAGAACTGTTCAGCTCAGGGTCCTCTGACTGCTCTCATCCCAAATAATTGTAGGACTGTGGAAGTGAAAAAGGCAAAAAAAAAAAGCCTCAGAACTGGGAATAGGACTTCAACCTCTCCTTTTTCCAAATGCGGTACCCTTTGATTCGTGTGTTGAAGCTCTTCATGAATTACTAATAAAAAGAAGTCTGATGATCTCATTGTAAAGGACATCATAAAAGCAGCATAAGGTACAACTCAGTAGTGTGTGATAACTGTGTATTTCAGAGATGCTCAGTTCTGACATAAGTATCACACCAAGTCGGCTGTAGTAAGGTGGGAAGAGCACCAAAAGAGATGTCCAGTCTCACAGAGTGACACATATTACTACTCACTTTGTGACCAGCACATATTTTTAAAATAAGAATGGATGCACCTCAGACATGATGCTTATTGCATCTCCCTTTGAAAGGGAAATTAGCTTTTCTAAAAAGTAATACTTCCTGGAAAAAGAACCCAAGAGCTTTCATTAATTTCAATTTCATTATTTGTGTCTTTGCAAAAGCAACCAAATATGAAATGCAAATTTAGATCTTTAAAAAGAAAAGTTATGTGCCTTCTATCAATATAAAGATAAAAATTTACAGAGTTGCCCTTAACAAAATATTACAGCAAAGTACATGTGACACAAACATGCCAATGTTGGAGACTTGGAATAAAACAAAAAAGTAAAAGTTGTTCAGCCTCTCTTCCAGAACAGATAACCTCCACCCAAAAGTCACCTCCTCCATACTCCACCTAACATCCATTCCCCAATTTGCCAATTAAATATTGCCCCAAAACATAACAGAGAACAAATTTTTACTCAAGTGTTCTTTAAAAGTTGATGCACTCCCCCTCCCCACCACCCATCTGAACAAGCAGAAAACAGACCTCACCAAAGCCTGACTTTCAGTCCCACAAGGATTCAGAACTGAGCTCAGATGTTGCACTTTTTAAGCCTATGTCCTAAATCACATAGATATATTAGTAGTGAAGGAGTAGGTGGGCCTAGTTAATGCAGAAACTGAACAATGAAACCTGCCTGATGATCTCAGCTAGCCACAGGTGACCACATGTGATAATTTGATGTTTGCCTACACATCATGTCAGCCTAGAGTCAATTCTCCGTACTGCAGCCACTTGAGAAGAATACACTGGCTTCAACCCCTTGTTTCAGATCAGTTTCTGCTGGCATAACTCCTGCTCACCACAAGAGCTTCTCCTTTTGCTTCCATCTCTAGAAACAGCTCTCATAAGCTTTCTTCCCTTGCTTTGCACACAGCTGCCCTATATTTCCTTTTAAATGGTTCCTGCCTGTTTTCCAGAGTAGCTCATCAGACTAAAACATGGGTGTCCTCCCTATCTCAGAGCTGTACCCTGGGTTAGCTGACCTGCGTGCCATGCAGGAAGCCCAGCTGTGTACATTAAGAGATAATTTATGGGAAAAACAATTGGCAGTTGACTAGAAAGCAGGCAAGTAGTTGGTGTTGCACATGGTGTTGCAGTTTCTGTTGTGATGCTAAGTGTTCAAAACTCACAGATGTCAGACAACCCAAAATTAAACTTGTATTTAAATCTAATGAAACTTGAAAAGTAGGACTTCTTGAGTGCTTCAGCTTCAATTGTCTTAAGTCATCAGGGTGCACTTAGGTCACACCTTCATCCTTTAATCGGAAAATAAAGCCCAGAATCTAAATTTCCATTATTAAAAAAAAAAAACAGCAGCAAATTGAATTTTTCACATCACTGACTGCAGGTGGTAGGATGTTAAATAAATCATCAAGCCAGTGATGAAATCAGGAGCAATCACAAGACTGTGAGGATGTGGTCAAGATGATAAGTATTCATTTCAGCTGTGGCTGTAAACACAGGCATAAGCTTGATTCACAGAGCCTGTGTTCCTCTGAAGAAGCCTTACTCTTCACTACCTTGAAAACTGTACAATCAGTCATTCCAGACTCTCTCTCAAATCACAGTTTCTAATTGCCATTAAAAAACCAATATATATTAAAACCTGCTCTACACTCAATAACAGGAGGTAAGAAAGGAGTGGAGAATCATATCCAATCTGTACATTAAGTTTCCCTATATTGTTAATGACATGTTTCACTTCATAAAACTTCATTAAGTAATAAAGAGAGAAACATCTCTACACAACCAGGCACACACTGTGCATTTTACATCCATAAATTCATTGAAAGGGCACAAGACACTTATTACTTCTGTAACACAGCGAGGAGGGGGAGTAATTCCGATGAGCAGCTGCTTCCAGCTAGGGCAGCTCAGCTGGAAAGGAGAGGTGCCTGTCAAACTAATTAAAGTGAGAAGAAGCCATCTATCTGAGACTCCAGCTTTTAAGCACTGGCCAACTCACTCCCAAAATGTAACTTAAAAACAAAAACAAACAAACAAACAAAAAAGGACAAGTGAAAACAGGCTTAAGCATTGCTGAAAACATACCTTCAAGCTCAATAAATATTTTGGTAAGTTCATGAACAGAAGGATTATTGTGACTGTGGTGGTGTGAGTGGGAGGAATTTACCCTCCACAACTCAACCAACTGCATTGATGATGACACAACAGCCCCTGAGGGCAGTGAGCTTACTGCACTGGCTCCATGTTGATGAAGTTTCTTTGTTTAAGTATATGTAGGGTAGGCTGGTATCTCTAGTTCATGGAAAAAATTAATCTTCATTTGCAAAGATTTAATAATTAGGCAATTCTGTCTGAAGGCCAAATATACTTCTTCAGTACCATGTGTATCCTGTAGTAACATATGCCTAACAAAAAGCAATTGAGATTTGGGTTTTTGAACATTACTAATACACTTGATCCCTGAAGTGCATCATGTGTTCCTTATGACTTCTGTGGGAAGATGTGATTTATGAGAATAAATTTAAACAAACAACTGTTACTTGGCTAGATGAAAGTTAAAGGGACTGGAAAGGATGCATGAAGGGTGTGTAAACACCAAGGGGAAAGTCAGATTGCTGAAGAAAGCTCAAGAGGGTGTAACTCGGGGCAATGAGATAAATGTATGTGTTTTTAAGTCCCGAAATACTGGCTCATAAAGTGATGACATTATCTGTGTATACAAATTGGTCATTGCAAAGTCATTGCTGTTTGTCATTGAGGACAGAATGTGTGAAAGTGAATTAAAAGGAATTAAAGAAATTTGCTATATTGGTGAGGGGACTATGAGAGAGCAGTAATAACTGTGTCTTGGGGACAAGCCAAGTGACCTAATGAAGTCACTTTATATTATCTGCTGTCCCTACCACTGAGAAGGCAGCAGCAGGGATGGGCAGTGAGCCCACAAGGCTCTGGGCTAGATACAACCCATGACTTAATTTCACATGACTTGCAGTTACATGAATTATTTTGTGTGGTTTTAATGGATAATTCTAAGGGGTGCTATCTGAGCAATTGCCCAAGAAGTTTGAAAAGCCTATGTGGCCCTTAGATTCCCCATGGTTACACATGAGGCATTTAGGGAATACATAAGCATGTGGTCAGATGCCAGCAAGGCACTGGGTCTCATGTAGATGATTTTCATTACTCATCAAATTTCAGGTTTTTATACAGAAATCTAAAACTCCTGGAGAAAAAAAAAATAAATTATTATTTATTTATTATATTTGTATATATAAACTGCATGAGCAGGAAGAGCTAAGAAAAGACTATCTTTTGACTTGTCAAGAAGACAAAGTCTTTACCTCCTAAAAGCAATCTCCTAAAACATGCCATGTTGTGATACCTTTTTAACTCCTAGTATTTTCCAGGTTCATACTAAGAGATATGGACTTTTTTATGAATAGAAAGAAAATATAATTGTTCTCTTGGGTAGCTACTTAAGAAAGTTTTCAGTGTATCAAACATGATTTAAGCTTATGCCTTTTATTGCCTGTACTTGCCCAGCTGGTGCTTATGTTTGTCTGCAACCAGAAAGTAATTCAAAGGACCTAGTTACTCACAGCACCCCCAAACATGCACAATATTATCCTGATCTGTAACTAGATTTCAGTGAGGGAAGAACAGGTTTAAAATATTTCCACATGTGCTATTTCCCAAAGAAGTGTGTATGTACCTAGTAACAGAGGTTAAATAGCTGAATTGTTTTATATGGATGTACGAGAAAGGACTGTAACAGGCTTCACATATGACAGACAATTCATGGCAGTGTCAAAGGCTAAACAGTATTAGAGTACTTAGTGTGCCTGGTAGTTTCAAACAAGCTTAAGTTGTTCATGTTCATCCAAGAATGCCCAGGCTCGGCTTTAAGATACAAAGATTTTGGCACTAATAATGGCTACTGCCTCCATCTCTTGTTCTCACTCCTGTGCCATGGTAATTACAAATGAGGGCTCCTGAAGAGGAAGGCTCAAGAAGGCTAAGGAAGGGCAGTCATGGGGCTGGAAAGACACACGAATGAGTTATATAATGTTTCTTTTTCCACCCTATTATTCTGTAAGAGTTTTAAACGGACAAATGGATTTGACAAGAATTAATTGTGTCAACTCAATCTAATTTCCTTCTTTGGAGGATAATTGGTAGTGGATTAGAAGTAGCAGCAGATGGAATACATATTGAATTTAATAAGGTTTCTACCTTATTCAACACAGCTGATACCATTATGAAGTGGTACACAACTGGTTGAAAAAAACACTTTCAGAGATTAGTTTTCAGTAGTTGACAGCCAAAGGGAAAGAATATATTGAGTGTGGTTTTGCGGGGATCTGCTCTTCAATATTTTAATTAACAGATTGGCCAGTAGAATAGAGAATATGCTTACTAAATTTACAGATGACAGGCAGCTCAGAGTGCTTGAAAATAACTCCTGAACATGAATCAAAAAAGACATCTTGCTGCAGAACAGCAATTTTCATAGGAGGAAATACCCAGTGCAGCCAGTAGGATACAGAACCACATTGCAAAACTTAGCAATCTATATGCTGCTCACCAAGCTCAAGTCTTCACCTGGAGTACTGCACTGTATTTTGACCCAGCACGCCCTAGACATCAAGATTTACATGGACTAATGGGAAAAAATATAGAAGACAACCATGTAAATGAGTTGTTTACAAGCAGAAATTGAAAGGATGAGGATGCTCTATCCAAGACAAAGGAAGATTTCCAAAGGATAGGATAATCATTTTCAAACACATAAAAGCTTTGCTTCACTAACAAAAACAGACTTCTTTATCTACTGGCGATAGGGCAAGAAAGAACATGTTTAATTGCAGCAGGAGCGATGTTTGGTTAAACACTAGAAACAGCTTTATGGCTGCAAGGTTCATAAGAGTAGTGGAATTGATTGCCTGAGGTCAGCTTGGTGCCTTCATCACTGTCTAGCCTGTTCTTGAGAGCCTCCCAACATCCCATTATTTTGGTACAACAGATTCTGCTCTGGGGGTTGCAGTTGGTGAAATAACTTCTTAAGATTTCTCCAGGGTTTTTTTTTTTCCTTTCTAAAATATTTTTTTTTGTATTTTAGTTCCTTAAAACCAGACTGTGAAAGCCCTGTGCACAGCAGCTAGCACTTGCTCAAAAGGATATCTGAATGGCATTCATGCCACACAGCAAGCATACAATGTTGCAAGTTAGAGTTCACAGGTATCAAGAATACCACAAAAGGGCATTGAAATGCTTTGTAGGCCAGTGCCACAGAAACCATTGTCGCATGGAGAACTGGAGAATTTTTATACAGGTTATTTGTAAATCTTGTGATTTTGATAGTGAACTGAAGATCTGTCCCAGAGTTTGTTACCACCTGGCCTGCTCTTAATATTAACATTTGCACAAGATGTTTGAGTGGTTGTGGCAGCATGTAACTGATATGACTGAGGATGGCAGTTGCCAGAGGGACAGGCTGCTGCACAAGGAAGCCAAGAATCTCAAACTCAGTATGCTTTGTAGCAATAATCCTAAAAATTACAGCTGCTCAAGCGCATGGGGTTTGTTAGTTCATTTATACTCCAACTGAAATGCATTAAATATTTATTTGGATATTCCTAGCCCTCTTGGTCATATCCAGTGACGAACACTATAAATTACGGCGACCTTTCAAAAAACAAAATCATCACCTGCTTTCTCTAAAGAAGCAATTGCTGGGGAAGTGTATGTGCCTTTTGGGATTTAAATGCAAAAAAGCACATTGCAAATGTGGCTTTCGTGTGTAAACCAGAGCTGCCAAGGAGTGTACAACCGCTAGCAGAAGTTACCATCAAAACAGTTGCTCTGTATTTTTTGTATGAGACATATGTATGTGCCAAAACTGGGCATGATGGTGGCATACCAGGATCAGCAGAAATGTTTGGGACATACATTCTTCTTTAAGACCTTCACAGCCTTTTGAAAATAAAACCCTCACTATATCTGGAGTCCTAAAACTGGACATTTGCAAAATCCCTCCTTTGGGAATCTGAAATGGGCAGGAGGCATGAAGAGATGTGCATTCACACATCCCTAGGGACAGCATTTCACAGGCATCTTCAGGTTTTCTACACATATTCCATTACGTCTGTCATGGGATTTCACAGACAGACAGCACTGCTATTTATATTAAAATACATGCACACAATAACATCTGTGTCTACAGATACATGCAATACAATGTATGATAGCCAAGTCAACAGCAAGTGACCAAGCAGCCAAAATGGCAAATTCAGCAGCAAGAAGGTATGAATTCCCAAGAGGTTTCCCAGGCCAGTTAACAAGTTATCGCTCTCACTCTTCATCTGGAAGTGAGTTAAGCAAGCTGTTGATGAGGAAAAAAGTGCTGTCTAAAACTCCATGACCCACACTTTCCAAGGCAGGATGCATGGAGAGAATGAGTAAGGTCCTGTCAATTAGATACAACTGTAAAATGGCATCCCATCTGCTATACAAATGTCAAAGAGCTCCTTGGCACCTGTCTGGGAGGAAAAAAACCCAAAAACCAGCAACAACAACTAAAAAACCAACACGAAAGAGCAAGAGTTTACCACAGGTTTAAATAGTCCTGTAACACAAAGGACTCTTTATGCTAGAGCTTTCTGCAGCAAAAGGAATTTGGAAAAGTTTGGAATATTTTTTGAAGTAGTATTTCATATCAGAGGGCAAAAAAAGAGAAACCCTTTCCACACTTCTGCTTTACCACAAAAGTCAGAGTGAGTTTTGTAACTCTGAAGGTACAGTAATTGTAGCTAAAGACTCCAATAGTAGGAAAACACTCCCTCCTCTCAAACACAAATTTTGAAAGAGGAATGAAGTTGGCAACTTACATTTTATGTATCTCATTTCCCTGCCAGAAGGGTCTAAACACATTCCTAGTGCAAAAGATACAATGCCAATCATAAATCATCCACTCACTGCCCCAGAAACAAGACCAGTGGAAAGGAGCAGTAAGAAGTTTCCTTTCTTCTTCAATATCCAGATAGGATGGGGAGAGCCAGTCTGTTCTCCCTCTTGCACTGAATGTAGACAAGGTCCTCTCTGAAATCCTAGTCCTCCCTTCCTGCAGCCTCTCAGCATTATCTGTTTATGCTCACTTTAAAATGTCTGAAAACCAACCAATTTGCACAAACAACAGAAAATTAGTGTTGACATGGATATAAAGAAACAACCAAAGCTTCTGAAAAGAGCTTTTCTTTCCTTTTTTAGCCCTATCTTCTATGTGAAAAAAAAAACTCAACCTAAAATCATCAGTGCTTGGACTTTTGCATAGCTGACAATTTCCTAGACAGCTGTGAAAGGAAGCTCCCTCTTTTTGCAGCAACTTGCCCTTACTGCCTGAACTGTCACAATGCCAGCCATCCACGAGTCTTGTAGTCTAATTCTTGTAGTAATAATGAGTGACAATGTTACCAAAATTAGAGTTACCAAAGTCAGAGAAACATAGGAAGTAAAATGGGAGCTTTGTCTACACAAAAGATTCTGGAAAGTCTAGAAGTAAATAGTACAAGGATAAATACAGAATTAGGAAATGACACGTAGTGGGACTATTATGAAATTTTTCATTATAAGTGTCTGTCCAAATAGATCTTTTATGTTGCGCCAGTTTCTTAACAAGTTTTGCTACTTCCTTAAATATTATTTAGCATTAATTTAGTGTTTATTACAGAAGCGTCTGGACACCTCAACAAAGAACAAGATCTTTCCTATTATACTAAACATTGCATACAGATTAAGAGCATTTTCACTCTGCATCTGAGTCAGAAATAGAGGGTCAAGATACAAAAATATGAAGTTATTTGCAATAGGAAGCACAGCAAACAAGTAATAGAGCCAAAAAGGAAGTCAGGGTCTTCTTAGTTGTGGTCCAGGGCACTGCCGACTGGACCATGCCATCCTCCTCGTGCTGTAAATAATGCACCAGTCCAGGATGCATATCGTATGCTCTACGACTCTAGGAAAGCAAAGATATTTCAGAAAATGATCAGTTTTGCTGGAGACCTTTTATACAATGAAGCATAACAGAAATAAGCCTGCTAAAAACATTACAGCAACAACCACAGAAAATGCACAGCTGTAAGGAGACACTCTTCTAAACGGGAAGGGGAAACACTCTGTAATAAAGTCTCAAATCATGTGAAGACGTGGGAGTGTTCACTGGAAAGTAATATTTCTGTACTACAAAGAGCACCCAAAACGCAGAGTTTCAGAAGACACTGAAATATCAAGTAATTTTCAAGTCAAGTCTTTTTTCTGAGGAAATGACATATTAGAACAAAAAGCATTATAGTCTGGAGAAGTTTATCAGCACTGTGATTATTGTGGAAGGTAGCATAGTCATATTTCAATTGTATTTTCCATACAAAACTATATTAATGATAATTATAGAGGTAGTGGGTACTATATCCCAGGGATTGTGGTTATCATTTACTAACACAGTACTAAAGATGAAGAATCACAGAATATTTAACTATAGCTGCATTAATACAGGTTTATAAGAATCACAGTGATATCTCTTCTTTTCAGGATCTCACATCCTTCTGGATTTCATGTTACCTCCCCATATTGAAAATCATATGGCAATATGGTGAAAGGGGAGAATGAGAAACAAGACATTCAGAATAATCTAGCTCCTGAAGTCCTTTCCATAACAACATCAGTGGAGTAAACAACTGCTTTTGAAACCTCTACTGCTAATCTTCACCGCTTAAATAGATAGCAGATACTTCCTCTTATTTTTACTAGCAGAAATGAAGGTAACAAACACTGTGAATTCAACACTAATTCCTCACAGATTGTTTCTGAAGCTGTGGTTTTCCACTTGTGGTTCATGGACTTCTGAGGCCTTACTAAGTATCTTAATGAAGTCCTCATAAAGTCATTAGGAAAATGTCTTCGTTTTAATAACCTTAAATTCACCAGGCAGATTTGCCTCTGTGCCTAGACATCTTTAAGAACACAGAAAGGTTGTAAATCACTTTTGCTGAGTTTCAACCAGAGTCTGAAAATAACTAGATAAGTTACAGTGCCAGATCAATGGTTAAACATGCAGAATATGCCACTAAACAATGGTATGTACTAATGGAGGCATAGCTAATGCATAGGAACTGTTGCAAGCAAAAAGTAGGTGGAATAATTAGTTATTCTGAGGCAGTTCAGTAGTCAGCTCTCATGGCAAAGTCCTAGCAGTCAGGTGACTAAGTAGCATAGAGGCCCTCAAATACATGTACACTGCACTAAATTGCACCATCTTTAAAGTAAGGAGGAAGAAGCAATCAAGTGGAGGGGGCGGCCACAATATTTTCAAGGAAATGACAAACATTCTTTTAAGAGATCACAAGATTTTTCTCACAAGTTTTTTAAAAAAAAACTACCTAGAACTTTGTTTCCCTTTGTTAGAATCTTGAGCCTCTTCCCTTGCTGTTGTTTGTCAGCTCTTCAATTTGTCAGGAGCCCAGGCACACCCTCTCTATGTGGGAAGGGCTCCTGCTTAGGCTCCTTAGTGACTTCGGTCCACCCATAGTTCTGGCCTCTTTAAGGAGGTGCAAAAAAATCTTGTTACTTCAAAAAATGGAACAGAAACAAATGCACAGAAACAAACACATAGTTTCCTAGAGAAAGACAGACAAATTTGGAAAATAATTGGGCTAAGCAAGAAGGCACAGGGGCTCCCTCAGTATCACCTTAGACCCTACCAACTAGTGTAGAAGATCCAGCAAAGGAGAGGGGCACACATGGACGTGTGGGCATATGTGCACACAGACACGCTTGGGCTGGATGCAGAGGCTGTGCAGAGGACACTGACAAGAATGCTCTGACTTCTTTGATCACAGGATAATGGCTCCATGACAGATTCCCTGCTATTCTGCTGTTATCCATCTAATGAAGAAAGACAGAAAACAAGAGAGTGAACTAAATTCTGATTTAATGATGGAAACGAAGAAAAAAAAGCACAAACTCTGAAGAGGAGAAGAAGGGGAAAGAGATATTTAGGTTCACTGTAAGGTCACAAGAGGGACAGGAGCAAATAGCAGCTCACTCTGGCCACTATATTAGAAGCCTGTGTGCTAATCAAAGAGCCATGATGAATAAGCCAGGAGGAAGTGTGTATTTAAGTCATAATAAAATATGAGATTTAACTGGCATAAGAGAAACTTGCTGGGAATTCACAAAACTGAAATACTAATGTAGAAAGTGCACAGCCTGTTTGGGAATAATAAGCAAGGGAGAGGCCTGCAGTTGTATTTCAAGGATAACCTACACTTGTTCTAAACTCTGGAAAGAGAGCAGAAAGCCCAGTTAGTTTGAGGGCATTAATAAGAAGGGAAAATAACAGAAGTTCTGATACTGTTCAATGCCTACTATGGATTACTACATCAGATATAAAGCAGGTTGAATAAGGATTGTTTATGAGTAGTGTCACACAAAGTAGAACCTGCTGATCAGCAGAAAGACCTAACTATCCAAATGATGCTGAGACACAAATGCCATGGGCCACTAAACGTACCTTTGGTACGTAGGTGAGAGAAAGTGACCATGGCAGACGCAGTCTGGGCATGAGACAGGGAGAAAAACTGAGTCCTGATTGTCACTGGAGGTCACCTGAGTGGTCTGGGTTGTTGCTGGCTCACCAACCACTCACAGGGCTGCCCCACACCACCACCCTGCTCTGTGATGCCTCTGCCCTCCATCTGTCTTAGCCACAGACACCAAAATCCTCTTGCCACACAAGTCTGGTGAGGCCAGTAGCATCGATCCAGGCACAAAAGTACAGATGGCTAATGTTGCAGAAGGCAGAAAAGAGGCAAGTAAATGCTTATCTTTATGAGCCAAAAGTAGGCTTCACTGAGGCCACACTGACCCTTCAACTTGACCTAAATTTCCAGGAAAAACTGCTCAGGAACAAAGAGTCACACCACTACTTGCAGGCACATAAAGATTTTGAGGTCACTTGCCATTGTGAGAAACTTTGCCAATTATTGTCAAATAAAGTTAATTTTTGTTCAATAGTGCAATGATATATCCTACAAATAAGGAAGCAGATGAGATGTATCTCCATTTTTATATGGTTCCCAATGCTGCTTCACATGGCATATTCGTGAAGAGAATGGCCCACAGGAAATTGTCAATGCATGTCAGTGCATGACAGGGAAACCATAGCCAAAAGTATTTATTGTTGGTTCCTCATCAAACTGGAACAATGCATTAAGACATTTTGACACCATACAATATTTTTATAGCATTTTCATTTTGGAGCTGTTTACATTCTGAGTCTTGTGACCAAGACATCCGTTTTGAGGCTCCTTCAGGGCCTCAGTAACCATCCTCTCCAGATCATGACACTCAGCAGCAAGCCACAAGAAGTGCCTGGGCCTGCAGAGGCCAGAAAAAATCACTGAAAACCATGAGTGAGTAAGAGAGGAATATGTCCTCTGATGAAGATGATACAATCTGATTTCTGAGTTTTCAGATTGCAGAAAGCTAGAAGGAACTGCAGGCATATTGGAGAGCATGATTAGATATACAGATGGATATGGAAATTGGAGAAATAGGCTAAGACAAAGGGGAAGCAGTATGCAAAAAGGACATATTGTTGCAAAATACTTCACTTGGGAAGAAACAAGTTAGGAGAATGAGCAGGAGACGGAAGACAGCTGGCCCTGCGGCAGTTCTCATGAAAAGATCTGCAGGGTTAAGGCTGAACATGAGTCAACTTCTTTCTTGCTGTCACAGAAAAGCAACCATTATATAAAGATTTACTAACAGATGGCACATAAAATAAATCTTTTGCTCTCCTCAGCATTGCAAGACCTCCATCATCTGGGCTATGAGACTCATTGCTGACACTGCACTTCAAAAAAGATTTGAACCATTTATGAAGAGTCCAGAGAAGAACACCTTAAATAACCTAGAGGCCTAGTTATTAGGACTACAAAATCTGTCCTTCTAAAAAAACCAACTGTCTGGGAGTTAGTGCTAGCTCAGTTGGAAGATCTTCAAACTAAGAATTTATGACAGTTGACATTTCTTTGCCCCTCTATAAACACATGAAGTTATGTGGACAATTTTTTTTAATGGAAATGGAGAAGAAATTAGGGATTTCACCATATTTCAAATACTGAGAAAAACCCAGCTAGCATAAAAAGATAGAAAAAATGTTTTGGGGGAGAATTGCTTAAAGAAGAATTCTCATAATTCAGGAAACCTAACCTAAACTTGTACAGCTGAGATCAAGAATACTGCCTATTTACAACAGACTAGAAGAGGAAGAAAATTGAAAGTATTTAAGTAGCTCTTCATATTTTATGAAGAATTGTAGACTAATGTCCAGTTTCTTTATTTTTTTTTTTTATTATTTTATCTTAAAATGGGCAATCTGCATGGAAGAGATATATAATCTTCCCTCCATAGTGATATCTTCATACAATGTTCAAGTGGTATATTTCAAGTTCACTTAAACCAAATTTATAGCACCACTACAGTGTATTTCATTTTTGCTTACTTCGTCTACTTGGTCTGTTCAGAGAAATACATATTTAGTGTTAGTCTCTTTAGGGCACAGCAGTTCCCACTGAGGCAAATAGCATAAGTCTTCACCAACCAGAATGACTTGAGTCCGACTTTTGTAAACACAGTTTTCCCTAGTGAGTCTTCTGAAATGTAGGGACTTTGAAAATACATTTTCAGTACTTGTGGATGGGGATGCAGTCTGTATTTATCACCACTGAAGGAAGAGGGAACTTGAACAGTCCAGAGTTTTTTTTCTTTCATTTAGAATTATTATGCAACAGAATATTACCCCAGTATGTGAGACGATTAGACTTGTGAAAACCTGCTTATTTAGTTGGAACAGGAGTCTCTTCTGAAACTTTAAAAATAACTTCGTTGAGTTCTACACATAATTCTAGGAATTAAGAACCTTAAGCTCAATTTTATACCATCTACTATGAAGTGTATACACTGTATAGTACTATAAATTATACTTTACACTTTCAAAATTTTTAGGATTCATTTCCCTGGAGATTTTTTTTGAAAACTAGACATACAATTGAACAGCTTCTGAGTTAAAAGTTACAACTGGCTTATATAAAAGGCACTGACACTGCCACTGACATAGTGACAAGTTCTCATTTCAATGCCAACAAAGAACCATATATTCACAAGCTTTCACACACAAAAAGTTTGTAAATCCTGCAAAAGTTCCAACTGAAAACCAAATGTTTTCTGATTTTATTTTCCTAAAGCCTTTTGGTTGGACACCTAATTTAATAACCAGAGAGTGAGAAGGGAATATTCTGTCTTATTGCGCTCTGGGATCTTAAAGCTCAGCATGTTGCTAACATCCGTGCATCATTGGAAACAGGCCTTGGATGCCCCCGGGCACTTTTTTTCACATCTTGACTGCATTTTCTCAACTGAATTACCCCCACCCATTTGGCAGACAAAAGGCTTAGAGGTACGTTCTGATTCAAATACTTTACTTTGTAAGGGAAAGTCAGTCTTAATTGAGATTTCATTTCTTGTACCATCCCTGGGAAGTACTAACAGCTTCAGTCACCCAGTGAATCACTGAAGTTTCTTTATGTTCTCCGATACAGGTGTCCTGAACAGAAAATTAGATCTAAACCTAGTGAATACATAGGAGGAACATTCAATTTCTCTTGACTCTAAAACAATGTGAATAGATGACTAATTAGAAGATGTAGCAAGTGAGAAACAATCTGAATTCAAGCTAAATTCAAGAAGCAAGTTTTCACTAGTATTTAAAGCAGAGAGAGAAAAAAAAACCCTGCAAGAGTAACTTTTTATCCACATCCCGCAGCTCAAAAGTTTGTATTTATTACTCTCTTTACATTAAACATTCCTTACCTTCATATTTATCCACAAATTTTATTCTAAGGGATAAATTGAAAGTATAACACTAAAATCCTACACGCAATTATAATTAACTGTCTAATTTAATGCCTTACCCTTTATGATAGGAAGGGAGCAAGCAACAGAACTCTTCAGAAACAGTAATATCAGAAGTATTGCTTCTGTTTCTCAGGAGGAAACCAGTTTTAAAGTAACTATTTGTTTTTAATCAAACATTCAATGCCACTACTAAATTCATCTATAATTAACCATGATAGATTTCTAAAAAGCATCAATGTAATCTGAATGTAGCTTGAAAATACAGGTAACTAGCTATAGAAATACATGAGCATGGAGTGATCTCAGCGACTTACCATCTGACACCATAGAACAGCAACTGCCTAGATGGGGATTATTGAGTTAATTCTTCTTTAAAGTCTAGACTATTCTTCAAAGCATCTGCGCTCACTTCTCCATCAACTTCCAGACCCAGCAAGGCAAAAAACCCCATCAAAGCAGCACTTCATACTCCAGATCAAAAGCGCCAGCAAGCCAATGTCATTCCTGAGGAAGAGCCATGCCTCCTAAAAATGCTGGGTAACCAGTCCCTAAAATATAAAAAAGTATACTGACGGGTACATACAAAGACTCAGAGGAGCTGAGCTAAAGACCTTGCTGACTCCACAGCACTGCATTTCAAACAAAGGCAGAGCCACCCAGCTGCAGCCCTCCCTTTGACAAACATCTTTTTCCTTTTCTGCTAGACATGTGTCACTTCCACCACCACATGCTGGCTACACGCTGTTGCTGACTGCCAAAACACCGATGCGGCAGGTCTGTGCCTGGAATGCAAGGGCTCTCCAGCTTGAGAGGGGAGCAGCCAACCCTGCTGCCCAGAATCACCTCAGCATCACCATGAGGGTACCTCTCACCCAGAGGTCACAGTCTCAGCCCTGGTGCCCAGCCCAGGCTGGCTCCTTCACAGCTTCCCCTCCAGCCTAGGCCAACCCGAGTTCTCTGGTTATGAAAACGGCTGATAAGGATTGTACCGCCAATTTGTTGTGGCCCTCTGAATCTTATCTAGGACTAAATACAGCAAAGCTTTGTAACTGCACAAATGAAGCTGAACTTGGAATGCAGAAAGCAAGCAAACATGTTGAAAACTGTAACCTGTTCCTACATACACATACACAGACAAATTTTCCTTAGGCATATGCCTGTACACACTCATGGAAGTCTTTAAATGTTAGGCCTTTAGAAAGGTCCCTGCATATGATTTTCTAAAATACCTTTTTAATGCTATTTGGAAGTAAATTAAAAACCAAAATACTCTATCAAAGACATATATCACTAGGAGTTCAAAAGGGGCAAAGTAATTCTGAGATGGAGTGCCATATATCAAGTCTGTCTGCACTGCTGTAAGTCACTGGTGCTCTCAGACCTTGCCTTTCAGGTTAAAAATATCTCGATGTCTTTCTTACAAGAGAAAAAACAGCATTGCTGTTTTGGAGTACTGAAAGAGCAGAAAACCATTTTCTACAGATGATGGTGACTGTGGTGATCTAAAATAATTGTCCAACATTTTATTACTTGCATAAGCTCACCTTTGCGGCTCAGCATTTCCTGTGTTTGCAAAGCAAAGCTGTGCTCTGGCAGCAGCAGCTCTTTCCAGCTGCTTTGGGTGGCATTTCCATCTGCAGCTATTAAACTGGGCAATTCCTGGAGGCTCTGGTCTACATGAGGAGAAAGAGGGCCTGACCTCATATTGCAGGGACAAACAGTGCAGGCTAGAGCTGCACAACATCCCAACCCCACCAACCATCCCTACTGCTGTGGAAAGAGGAATGAGGGCTGAGATTAAATGAGATGCATATTACAGTCACAGTCCTCAGGCTCCAGGACAGGGATTTACACCCACATTTCCACTCACTGCCAGTGGCCTTGGGGCCAAAGTGAGCAGAAGCAGCCTTAGCCCACCTGAGCACAACGTCCAAGGGAGGTGAAAAGCAAAAGCATGGAGGGAAAGGACAGCAGGTGGGCTGAGGGTGGAGGGTCAGGGGGCTGTGCCCAACAGCTGAGGATCCCTGGCAGGAAAAACACGGGAAGGAAGCAGGAAACAAGCTGTCGCCTCTGCTCAGGATTTCATTTCAAGTCTTGAGAATCTCCTATTTCCATTAAAAGAAAAGAAAGCCCCCTTGTTTACTCCCTCTGATATCAGAGAAAAAGATTAAAGTGAACAAACTTTAAATGTTTCCTTATGCGTCCACAGGGTTTAAAATTTGCAAAGTAAATATGAAGACTCTACCAATCTATTTTTAACCTCATGATTCAGTCTGATTCAAGTATTTCAAGTGTTTATACATGGTCACAGAGGGAATAAATCCTTTTTAACAAGATTTCCACATGCTTCATGCGTGCATGTGAATTTTATGTATGTTTAATGACAAATATCCAATCAGACATGCACATGCATCAAAAAACCTGGTGCAACTCCCCCAAACTAGGAAGTCAATAGCAGAAAATGGACAAAAAAACTATGCACTCTGTCTTATTCATATGGCAGTGTCACACAGAGATGATTTTTGGTTTTCAAGTTGATCAATCTGCCCACTGAAAGCAAAGCTTTACAACCTCTGCTCAACAGACACAAGGTCAGAAAGAAAAGGCTTAAGCTTCTAAATTTTGAGTATGAGAAAGAAGTAAGAGAGTGAATACCTTTAGCTATTTCTTCTACCTTATATACATTGAAAATAACAAATGCATAATACATTTCCTGAGGAAATCGTATTGCCATCAGTCTTGTGTAGTGCATTGCTGAGGACAATCTCACTGCATATGCTGCCTCTCCTATGTATCAGACAATAAAGACATTGAGAGAAAAGGACTGAACTTCTCCCAGGGCCACACAAGATGTTCCTGCAGCTGAACCTGGTATCCCTGTGCCAGCAATTCTGTGTGTACCCCATGTTCTCCCAGTGTGGGCTTCTCTGACCCCTTCATACCACCTGTGTCCCTATATCCCAGGTACCTGGATCCATGAGCATGAGCCATTAACCCACATGACCCTTTTCCTCCTATTGTGCCTCCAGTCCTTGACCCTCACTGGATGCCACAGCCTGTCCTGGATACAATATTTGTGTGTTCCCTTATCTTCCCTCTCCACATCTCCTCACAAGGACAATTTAATGCTCTCCTGTAGCAGGATCTATGTCTGTTCCCATTTGCCTCCCTTGCTGGATGCCTTTTTGAGCTCTTCCTCATTTTTCTATGTCTCTCAGACAAAGATTTTTTAATGCATCTGACTTGCTTACCAGAGTTCCTCATGCCTCCTCCTCCCCTCATGCACCCTCTGCTACTTGACGCTCTTGTGCTCCATTTTCCTACCTCCTGCTGCAAAACAACAACACTTCTGGGCATCTGGGCATCAGCTTCTCAAACTGCATGAACAGACTAAGTGGGGAGGCTTGTTTGCTGGTTGGCATTAATGGATATGACTCTCAGCCGCTTATTTATTTATCTACCAATAAAGTTATTCTGTTATCTATTACCTGTCAATAATGGAGAGATGCTCTGTCATTCCCTTTAATTCCTCCACTGTCAGTTTGTTTGCCTCAGGCCAAAATCCCCAATTATTTAAGACCACAAGCTGAGGTGGTCATGCAATGTTTATGCCTTTAAGAATAAATCTATGCATTGTTTATGCATTTAAACATAAACATAAATGCATTACATGTTAAATGCATTTAAACAATCCTGCAATGTTTAAATGCTAGAGATGTGTAAACAGAAATGGCATCTAGTGGAAGGAAAGATTTTCCAGACTGCCTTGTTAAACTGAGATTTGCACAAAAGCTTGAAAGTGGAATAAGGATTTGCTCCATGTGTTCCCCTGAAAAATGACAAGTGCAGAGATAAAAACAGAAATGGCATGGAACAACTCAAGAATATACATCTCTCTCACACTTAATCAGTAACTAACAATTTTTAAACATAGAGCAATTTTCTACCTAGTGTTCCTGATGTGCTCTTTCCAGAAGCAGAATCAAGATTGCTAATTTGATTCTGATAACAGTGCATCCCATCTCAGCAATGATGGTGTTATTGCTTTTCCTTTGCTATGGATGTCAAGATCTGAATAAATAAGTGTAAGGAGAGTGTGAGGGTTTCAACAGACCCTCTCTCACCTCTCCCACAGGCAGGGCTTCCCTGCAGCCATACCTCCCCCAGCCAAGGAAATGCCCTAGGAGGCTTCCTCAGCCAAGTGAGGAGGTTACTGTGCAGATTAGACAAAACCCTTACCCCTTGACAGGAAGTTTGTGTGCTTATAGGAGTGTGTAACTCCATATTCCCTTGATGCAGCTGTGAAACATCTTCAGCAAACTCAGGGGCGGTTTCTCACACATAGCTAGCCTTTGCTGGAGGAAGGAGGAAAAGGTTATCTCCAAGAATCCATCTTGGCTTTTCTGTGTCCAGCAGATGGTATGGATTTACAGTCCAAAGGACAAGAAAGAGCTCAAAATTCACCTAATGCCATTTTTTTTAAGCCTTACTGAGTGTGAGACTTGCAACAAAATTCTGTCTGAAAGCCCTGACAGCTTCATGCAGCCCTCTGGCCATGGGCTCCCTCCAGAAGCCCCTGCCTGGTGGAAACAATCAGGGCAGAACCCAGCCTGACAGCCTGCTGCAAACAGGGCTCACTGCTCAGCATGCCCAGAAGCACCAGTGTGCACCCCTGCTGCAGCCCACCCAGCATTCTTCTTCCTAAATCCCACCTAGGGCTGAAATGGAGAGGGAAGGAAATACAGAGATGCTACTCTGTATTACTGCGAACACCATTGTCTGGCTAAGAAAAACTCTGTACATTGAATGATCCATGAGTTGGTCTTGGTAAGGAATTGGATATGGCTTCTTGGTTATTAGTCTGCATAACAGTCCTGGGTGAATCAATCATGCAAGCATGTAAAACTTTAAGGTCTGACTGCTTTAAAAATACAGCTGTGTTCAGGGACCAGGTTACAAAGTGGTTCCAATTTGTAGCGCCAATGGGACCTTAAGAATATCCAATAGGCAAGCACAAGCCCTAGGCTGTCTCATTTGTATTATTCCTTGTTCTGCTTTCTCTTTCTTTTTAAATAAGGAACAATACAAAGAATGAGAACTCAAAATCCAAGTCATGCTGTCAGGAAGAATAATAGACCTATTCTGTACAAAAATGCCTGTATTGTTGGTTTGTTTACTTCATCTGTTTCATGGGCATGCTGCTGTCAGAGCTGTGGAGACAAAGCCCCAGCTCTGCTTCTGGGTGCTGGGCAGGGAGATCTTCCCCCTCTGCTGCTTTTACCAGGGTGGCAACAGGAGTCGGTGTCAGAGCAGTGCACTCCACCCACCTCCATAAGCAACACTGAGGGCTGGAGCTGTGAGATAAATTGGAGACATCCAGGCTTCCGAAAAATCCAGTCCTTCTACAAAGATCCAATATCTCAATGGCACATGGGGATTTATAAGCAAAAAGCCTATTAAGCATGCAAGGGAGTTAGGCATGGCTAGTACAGCTCTGCACATCTGTGAGGTGGTTTAAAGCTCAGTGTCTTTCACTAGAAGGGCGTCTCCAAAACTATACTCTGCTTCATGTCACCCCAGTAATGACTAATACACTGTTGGAACATCTCTATTAGATTGATGACAAGGAGGAGGTTTAAGAGAGTCCCAATTCAAATAAATAATTCCACAAAAACAGTCTGTTCCCATACAGCTATAGCAGCCACAATCTGTGAGGAAACTTTCTCATCAAAATAGAGAATAACAGTCCTACATGAAATCTAAACAAGGATCTAAGTAAGAAAACAAAGCCAACGGGTAAAGCAAGGGGTAGATTGCACAATCTACACAGAAAGAATCAGCATGGTGGGATGACATGCATATTAATAGATGTCTGTTTTTTTGTGGGTTCTGATCTCTTTTTATACCTATTTTTAAGCAGTTTCCTCAGTTTCTGGAATGATAATTAAAAAAGGAAAAAGTTCCAGTCATTGGTTACCAAACTACAAGAGAAATAATTATATCTGACTGGCAAGTTAAATCCCAGAATGGAGAAAGCAATTTCCGAATCTCAGAACAGCTTATGGAAGAAACAATCCTGCTACTTTATTCTGGTAATTTTTAAAGAGGACATTCTCATTCTAGTTAAGCAATCTGAATTTCTCAAAGAAATAGCATCATAGCAGGCTACTTTGACTAAGACAGGAATATGTGCATTTTCATAATCAGTTTCTTTAATTGCCAAGAAAAAGTCTAAATTGCACACCACGTTCCAGTCC